>CP092867.1:95234129-95740614 GCA_030710605.1 Cordylochernes scorpioides
GTACTCAGCAACTATGGGTATAACCACATGGTTGAAACAGCAATATTCTACTTGGGGGGTTGTGGTATAGAGAGATTTAACTATAGAAATATGAACTACAAGGTAATAAAACCAAATCCAAATAAATTAATAGTGTGCAGGTACAATTTGGTTTATAAACCAAATCAATCAACCAAGTCAACACACTATTTATTTGGTCTTATTACCTTGTAGTTCTAATCTATAATCCAAATTGTGCCTTATCATCATGGTAATAATTTAGATATAAAATTAGAAACTTTGATATTTCTAACATGTAACCATCTTCTCTATATCGTAAAGAAAGAGGCTGCCTGGCCGGCGGCATTCATATTTATATAAAAAATAGACACTTCGGCCAGTTGGAGTTTTTTATTTTCTCAACGTTTCGACAAAAATCTTTTGTCTTCGTAAAGAGAAGTAAATAAAAATAAAGCATTTGGCAAGGCGTTAAAAATTCTTCTCTTGACAAAGACAAAAGATTTTTGTCGAAACGTTGAGAAAATAAAAAACTCCAACTGGCTGAAGTGTCTATTTTTTATATAAATATCTTCTCTATATTTACCTAATTGTTGCACAGCAATACTTGAATCCACCTTGAGCAGTAATAAACCAGGGTGCTGTTGTGGTACCAACATTTCTTGTTGGAATATTGAGTTACCAGAAAGACCTCTGTTGTTCAAATTTTGTCATATTATTTTTTAAATTGCCCCTTTAAATGCCCTGTGTGTTATAAAATGTACTAAGTATGCCAAGAGAGAACCTACCTTGTCTTGGGCGGAGTGTGCAGTGGGCTGGGGGCCGTCGGATGTTCTCCCCTCCCCACTCCCCTCAGCAGGTGATACATCTGTCTGCAAGGTATTGTCAAGTACTTGGGTCACTGCTGTTTTGTCCGAACTACTTTGTTCTGAAGGAGACTTTACAAGTGTCTCCTCAGTTGACTTCCTTGCTTTTGGTGTCTTCCCTGACATCTCAATTTGTTCTTGTGTTGAGTTCAAAGATTCTACTGGTTCACAAGTTATCTGAGACAGATGGTCAAGATGGAGTTCTTTGGTTGATTTGGGCGTCTCTTTAGAATGTTTTGGTGAGAGTGCTTCATTATCCTTGGATAGCTTGGCTGGTGTGGCTACTCTTACAGTAGGCTTTTGGATCTTGCTCATCTTTGTTAGCTTGGGTGGTGTTTCTATTCCACTAGAGAGTTCTTGAATCTTGCCTGTTGTTGTTGCCTTGGGTGTGGCTAGTTTAGGCTTTGTTGGGGAGGTCTGGATACCAAGAACTTCTGTTGAAGCAGCTGTTTCTGGGAGTTCTTGGATCTCTTCTTTTTTCACAGCCTTGGGTGCTGTGGCTGCTTTAGGCTTTGCTGGGGAGGTCTGGATACCAAGAACTTCTGTTGAAGCAGCTGTTTCTGGGAGTTCTTGGATCTCTTCTTTTTTCACAGCCTTGGGTGTTGTGGCTGCTTTAGGCTTTGCTGGGGAGGTCTGGATACCAAGAACTTCTGTTGAAGCAGCTGTTTCTGGGAGTTCTTGGATCTCTTCTTTTTTCACAGCCTTGGATGTTGTGGCTGCTTTAGGCTTTGCTGGGGAGGTCTGGATACCAAGAACTTCTGTTGAAGCAGCTGTTTCTGGGAGTTCTTGGATCTCTTCTTTTTTCACAGCCTTGGGTGTTGTGGCTGCTTTAGGCTTTGCTGGGGAGGTCTGGATACCAAGAACTTCTGTTGAAGCAGCTGTTTCTACTTCTCTGAGTACTTGAACCTCTCTCTTTTTCATGGGCCTGGGTGTTATTGCTTCAGATATTTTATTTTCAGAGGCTTCTTGGGTGAGATTAACTTTGGCAGAAAGGAATGTCTCTGATTCCAAAGGTTTTTGTGAGAATTCTTGGACTTTACTTATTCTTGAGTTAGGTGTTGCTACACTTTTAGAGGGAATTGGTGATTTTTCTTGGAACATCTTACATGGCTCTGAGGATATGGGATAAGTTTCTTCCAAAATAGCTTCTGGAATACCTAATAATTTCATTTCAGATGCCAGTGATGCATTTATATCTTCAGCATAAGAAATCTCCATTAATTCATCCTCAAAAGATTCATTTGCTCCTGAAAGAAAACTAGAATCACTCAATCTTAGTTGAGTCATCTTTTCTAAAATATCCATCATTGTATTTTCAACAAAAGAATCATTTTTTGAAGATACATGACCCGCGGTAGCACTTTGAGGGCAATCTTGGGCTTGTTTTGACAATATTTTTGAATTATCAGATGGCTTAGCTAAATTGGGCTGAACCTGTTCACCTGGATCATCATTTCTCTCGCCAGCTGCCAACAACAAAGAACTTCTAAGACTAGAATTAATTGCCTCAGCCATCTCGCATTTTTCATCCCCCACCAGCGTGGGCAAACCATCTGAGAGAACCAAATTAGAGGATCCTGCTTTTTCTAATATTTTTTTATCTTTCAATTGCAAAGACAAATAATTTTCTTTAGACATATGTGTGTCTTTCATAGATTGTGGAGTCAGGGGAGCCTGTGCTAAGGTATCTTCCTCAGTTTCTACCACTGTGGTTGTATTCAGGGGCAGAGAAGTTTCCAGTGTTGGTTGTGGAGTCTGGGGAGCCTGTGCTAATGTATCCTCCTCAGTTTCTACCACTGTGGTTGTATTCAGGGGCAGAGAAGTTTCCAGTGTTGGTTGTGGAGTCAGGGGAGCCTGTGCTAAGGTATCTTCCTCAGTTTCTACCACTGTGGTTGTATTCAGGGGCAGAGAAGTTTCCAGTGTTGGTTGTGGAGTCTGGGGAGCCTGTGCTAATGTATCCTCCTCAGTTTCTACCACTGTGGTTGTATTCAGGGGCAGAGAAGTTTCCAGTGTTGGTTGTGGAGACAGGGGAGCCTGTGCTAATGTATCTTCCTCAGTTTCTACCACTGTGGTTGTATTCAGGGGCAGAGAAGTTTCCAGTGTTGGTTGTGGAGACAGGGGAGCCTGTGCTAATACATCTTCCTCAGTTTCTACCACTGTGGTTGTATTCAGGGGCTGAGAAGTTTCCAGTGTTGGTTGTGGAGACAGGGGAGCCTGTGCTAATGTATCTTCCTCAGTTTCTACCACTGTGGTTGTATTCAGGGGCTGAGAAGTTTCCAGTGTTGGTTGTGGAGACAGGGGAGCCTGTGCTAATACATCTTCCTCAGTTTCTACCACTGTGGTTGTATTCAAGGGCAGAGAAGTTTCCAGTGTTGGTTGTGGAGACAGGGAAGCCTGTGCTAAGGTATCTTCCTCAGTTTCTACCACTGTGGTTGTATTCAGGGGCAGAGAAGTTTCCAGTGTTGGTTGTGGAGACAGGGAAGCCTGTGCTAAGGTATCTTCCTCAGTTTCTACCACTGTGGTTGTATTCAAGGGCAGAGAAGTTTCCAGTGTTGGTTGTGGAGACAGGGGAGCCTGTGCTAATGTATCCTCCTCAGTTTCTACCACTGTGGTTGTATTCAGGGGCAGAGAAGTTTCCAGTGTTGGTTGTGGAGACAGGGAAGCCTGTGCTAAGGTATCTTCCTCAGTTTCTACCACTGTGGTTGTATTCAGGGGCAGAGAAGTTTCCAGTGTTGGTTGTGGAGACAGGGGAGCCTGTGCTAATGTATCTTCCTCAGTTTCTACCACTGTGGTTGTATTTAAGGACAGAGAAGTTTCCAGTGTTGGTTGTGGAGACAGGGGAGCCTGTGCTAATGTATCTTCCTCAGTTTCTACCACTGTGGTTGTATTCAGGGGCAGAGAAGTTTCCAGTGTTGGTTGTGGAGACAGGGAAGCCTGTGCTAATGTATCTTCCTCAGTTTCTACCACTGTGGTTGTATTCAGGGGCAGAGAAGTTTCCAGTGTTGGTTGTGGAGACAGGGAAGCCTGTGCTAATGTATCTTCCTCAGTTTCTACCACTGTGGTTGTATTTAAGGGCAGAGAAGTTTCCAGTGTTGGGTGTGGAGTCAGGGGAGCCTGTGCTAATGTATCTTCCTCAGTTTCTACCACTGTGGTTGTATTTAAGGGCAGAGAAGTTTCCAGTGTTGGTTGTGGAGTCAGGGGAGCCTGTGCTAATGTATCTTCCTCAGTTTCTACCACTGTGGTTGTATTCAGGGGCAGAGAAGTTTCCAGTGTTGGTTGTGGAGACAGGGAAGCCTGTGCTAATGTATCTTCCTCAGTTTCTACCACTGTGGTTGTATTCAGGGGCAGAGAAGTTTCCAGTGTTGGTTGTGGAGACAGGGGAGCCTGTGCTAATACATTTTCCTCAGTTTCTACCACTGTGGTTGTATTCAAGGGCAGAGAAGTTTCCAGTGTTGGTTGTGGAGACAGGGGAGCCTGTGCTAAGGTATCTTCCTCAGTTTCTACCACTGTGGTTGTATTCAGGGGCAGAGAAGTTTCCAGTGTTGGTTGTGGAGACAGGGGAGCCTGTGCTAATGTATCTTCCTCAGTTTCTACCACTGTGGTTGTATTCAGGGGCAGAGAAGTTTCCAGTGTTGGTTGTGGAGACAGGGGAGCCTGTGCTAATGTATCCTCCTCAGTTTCTACCACTGTGGTTGTATTTAAGGGCAGAGAAGTTTCCAGTGTTGGTTGTGGAGACAGGGAAGCCTGTGCTAAGGTATCTTCCTCAGTTTCTACCACTGTGGTTGTATTCAGGGGCAGAGAAGTTTCCAGTGTTGGTTGTGGAGACAGGGGAGCCTGTGCTAATGTATCTTCCTCAGTTTCTACCACTGTGGTTGTATTCAGGGGCAGAGAAGTTTCCAGTGTTGGTTGTGGAGACAGGGGAGCCTGTGCTAATGTATCCTCCTCAGTTTCTACCACTGTGGTTGTATTCAAGGGCAGAGAAGTTTCCAGTGTTGGTTGTGGAGACAGGGAAGCCTGTGCTAATGTATCTTCCTCAGTTTCTACCACTGTGGTTGTATTCAAGGGCAGAGAAGTTTCCAGTGTTGGTTGTGGAGACAGGGGAGCCTGTGCTAATGTATCCTCCTCAGTTTCTACCACTGTGGTTGTATTCAGGGGCAGAGAAGTTTCCAGTGTTGGTTGTGGAGACAGGGGAGCCTGTGCTAATGTATCCTCCTCAGTTTCTACCACTGTGGTTGTATTCAGGGGCAGAGAAGTTTCCAGTGTTGGTTGTGGAGACAGGGGAGCCTGTGCTAATGTATCCTCCTCAGTTTCTACCACTGTGGTTGTATTTAAGGGCAGAGAAGTTTCCAGTGTTGGTTGTGGAGACAGGGGAGCCTGTGCTAATGTATCCTCCTCAGTTTCTACCACTGTGGTTGTATTTAAGGGCAGAGAAGTTTCCAGTGTTGGTTGTGGAGACAGGGGAGCCTGTGCTAATGTATCCTCCTCAGTTTCTACCACTGTGGTTGTATTCAAGGGCAGAGAAGTTTCCAGTGTTGGGTGTGGAGCCTGTGCTAATGTATCTTCCACATTTTCTACAAGTGGTGTCCCCTGTGGTCCCGTAGCCATGCTAGCTGGCTGACTGAGCTCTGGGTCCCATCTTTCTATCAAGGATGTTTGAATGGGATCAACCATATTGTCTTCAACATTGCCACTTAGTTCTGCCGTCAGAGATCCTCCCAGTAGAGCAAGATTAGTTTCTTCAATGATTGCTTTATCCAACTGTGTGACAGCAGTCAATGTGGGTGGCAAGTCGGAAGCTACTCCAGGTAGATACTCTGGCTCTGGAGAGTCTGTGATAGGACTAGATGGGGAGGCACCAATGTCTGATAGTGCCTTGTCACCTTCAATCATGGAACTAGGTGGGCCAAATGATGGGCTGGAAAGTTTTCCTTGGCTTGGACTTCTAACCCTCAGAGATGAAGTGGGACAATGTGTGAGCTGTGGAGTTAGAGGATCATCCACAGGTAGAGTTTCATCACACATATCTTCTAATTGAGATTGTTCCACTTCTGGAACATGTCCTGAACTCTCTTCAGCATTTCTGGGTGGAAATTCATTTTGTTCCTCATCTTTCAAGATAGTTTCTGATTGGTTAAGGTTAACAGAATCTTGATTACTGTTTGCACATTCTACTTCAGCAAAGCTTCCTATGGAATGCTTTAAGGACAAAGAAGCCCGAGAGCTAGGAGACATGGTGGCATTAATAGAATCCTCTACACTTTCTGCTACCTGGGTGATGGACTCACTCATAGAAGATGTTTCTCCTGGTTCTCCCAAGGATGCAGTTTTATAAGAATGCTGAGTAATAGGTGAAAGGTACCCGAGCTCAGTTCTGCATTCTTCATAGTGTGTTTTGTCCTGAATGGACAATGCATCGAAGAATTCTTCCAATGATGAAATGTCAACACCAGTCTTGGAGAGTTCTTCAGAAGTCCCAATCTTGGATGACTCAGGACTGGAGGGGGCTGGCAATGTATCCTCATCAATGGCCTCCAGATAGCCGGACCTCACGGCCTTCTCAATGTAGGAGTTGAGAGAAAGGGGATTGTATTTGGGGGTTGTCTGTTCTGTGGAGTTATCCAAGCTGGGGTACAACTTCTGGCTGTCCCCGGCCAGTGCTACTGGAGAATCCACAAGTTGGGTTTTGGGAGTGGAAGTCTTTCCTTTTAATGGGGGCGGCTCATCTCCAGGTGACTTCTGGCTCTCCTCTGCCAGTGCTACTGGTGTAACCTCAAGTTGTGTTTTGGGTGTGGATATCTTTCCAGCTAATGGGGGCGGCTCATCTCCAGGTGACTTCTGGCTCTCCTCTGCCAGTGCTACTGGTGTAACCTCAAGTTGTGTTTTGGGTGTGGATATCTTTCCAGCTAATGGGGGCGGCTCATCTCCAGGTGACTTCTGGCTCTCCTCTGCCAGTGCTACTGGTGTAACCTCAAGTTGGGTTTTGGGAGTGGAAGTCTTTCCTTTTAATGGGGGCGGCTCATCTCCAGGTGACTTCTGGCTCTCCTCTGCCAGTGCTACTGGTGTAACCTCAAGTTGTGTTTTGGGTGTGGATATCTTTCCAGCTAATGGGGGCGGCTCATCTCCAGGTGACTTCTGGCTCTCCTCTGCCAGTGCTACTGGTGTAACCTCAAGTTGTGTTTTGGGTGTGGATATCTTTCCAGCTAATGGGGGCAGCTCATCTCCAGGCGACTTCTGGGCACCACAAATGACACACAGAGAGTGAAACAAATTCACTTTATCCAAATTATTCACTTACTTGGGTGGAGGATCCCTCTGACTCCACACAGCTGGGGGCAGGTGTCCTATCACACACTCAAGTCAGGCCGCAAATAGAGGCTGTGGAGAATTCACTCACGTGGGGCCTACGTGGTCCAGGCACTCCTGCACCAAGGACCGAGCAATCTCCATGTTACATTGGTGATCCAGCTTGGTGACTATTTCATTCTTCTCTCTCCACCGCTTCTCCTCTTCTTCCTCCTCCCTCTTGGGCCAGTCCCCTCCACTCTGGGGCGGGAGGTAGGACGGCTTCTGTGGCCACCACACCCAACACTGACCTTCTCTGATTGGTCAAGTCATCAGTTATATATTGTACTGGCCCAGTAGGACGGCTTCTGTGGCCACCACACTTCTATTAAAATGTACACTGTTTCTATTTGCTACCACCCCCATATTTTGTATATATGCTATATCTTTATTAATATAACCTGTACACCCTTATTTGTATATAAACTAAAATTGGTGACCTCAAAATAAAGATCCAAAGAGAGAGCGGTCAGCTGGTGGCAGGGACAGGGGGTGGAAAAAGGCAACGCCCAGCCCATGTGGGGTCCCGAGGGACATTTTTATAGACAATCCCTGTAAACAGGACAGGTTTTGGCAGGGGGTCAGCAGCAGATGGTTCTAGGGTGTGGCCATCGACATACGTCTTCTGTCTCACACAGGCTCTTCCTCCATGTCTCGGGGATAGGCATCCAAGTTTGTGTCATGGCCTGATAAGGCACAATTTGTATTATAGATTATAAACACAGAGTAATAAGACCAAATCTAAATAAATAAATAGTGTATGACGTTTCGGTAACAGCCCTGTTACTATCTTCAGACAAAAGTGCTGAATGGCCAATGTGATCCCTGATCGTGGCTTTCGATGGTTTATGCCATTTGTCCACCAACACCCTCCATTATCAATGATATCATACAGTGACCCATGGCAATGTTAAACCAAAAGTTCACATTGAGGTTCACTATAGCAAGGTTTTCCTGTATTTCCCCTCAACCCATGAGTTAGTGGGCAATATTCCAGGCCTCTCAAGAGTTTCCTCCATTCTATGGCTATTCTTTTGATAGTATCTTCTGAAAGTGTCCAAGTCTCTGCCTTCCCTCCAACAATACCTTTATCCACTCTGAGTACTAGTTTAAATAAAACAGGAATTACTTAGTTTATAATTTTACTTGGATCATTTCATGACCTATTTTTTCCAGCTCAAAAGCTAATAAAGATATCAAATGAAAAGCCTAAATGCCATTAAAGTAATTGCTCTGGATGTTGATAAAGGTGTTGGCATAAAGAATCACAAAGTGGCAGGCAGCATCAAACTTGTACACCACAAGATATTATGTTCCTTTAACCAATTTGGAGCGACTTGGTTTACCCCTTTGAACTTCAGAGAACCCCCCCGAAGTTGATCCACTTTGCCGTAGTGGGGGGGCCCGAGTCCGACTTCCAAGTCGTTCCGCCAAGAGAACAACACCACAGAGGTCCGTACGTCTCTTGACCTCACGGACAATTACTTCTTTTTTCTAGATTTAATTCATTTTGTCTCTTCTCTAATTGTAAATACACTGCTGTATCACCTCATAAGCATAAATAAATAAATAAACTTCATAGAAGAAGGAAATTTCAGTAGGGTGCTGTCCAACATACTTCCATTTTTATCTTTCAATTTTTTAATGTCTTCTTAAATAAAAAAAGTAATAAAAAATGCTGTCACAGACACACACACATACATTCTTGGACAAGAACACCTAAAAATGTAAAATTAGGGGTTAATAAGTGTTGGGCTATAAGTTGAAGCTGGATTAGATGATATAATAGTGGAAGGAAGTATTCAATTATCCCACTACATCTGCCGATTGAAATGGATAGATTAGAAGCACGCATAGGCGACGCGAACAACAGGCAAGGGTTAAGCTCCTTTATTTAGACTAATGAGGGAGGGAGGATGGACTGCCTGCTGGGCAGCTCGGTGATTGGCTGGCCGGAACGTAGTGGTGACGTAGGTCCTCCCCGGCGGAAGTAGGCATATTCAAAATGTCTTTATTCCCCCACTTTGGATATGCCGTGTAGTATGTCAGTATCCAGACAATTCATAGCTGCACAAGCATTCTGATGTGCAGTCTTTTTGAGGCCCTTGGTGAAGATGTCGGCCATGTTGTCGTTGGTAGAGATGTAATTCACATGGATGTCTCCGGTGTTGACCTTTTCTCTTATATAATGATACTGTATGTCAATGTGCTTCGACCTATTGTTTTCTATGTTGTTTTTAGAAAACTCAATGGTAGCTCTATTATCACAGAATAATGTTATTGGGCGCTTGCCAAGTGGTAGGTCGGACAACGTCCACATATTTCTATCCTCAAGACTTCTCAATTCATCCTTCATGGCCCTTCTCCAGTACGGTGCCTCTTTGCTGTTTATGGCTTGTTCGAAAGTTGTAGGTTCGATGATATCTAGGAAATGCAGTTCTACCTTTGGCTTTCCAGCACGCCCATAAGGGTTTCGTACAATTCTTTTAGGCCTAGTTTGAACAATGTCGTAGCTGTTTACCCCCACTAAATCCTGATCACTCGTATCATCATTACGTTCTCTTTTCGCTTCAGGTTTTAGATCTATATCTCCTTCAAGCTGGTTATCGGGTTCTATCCAAATATGGTTGTATCTTTCAGGTTCATCCTCAACCTTAGCCCACTTCAGTCCTATCTTGGATTCGTCAAATTTGACATGCTTCGTTTGGATTACATGTTGAGTTTCCGGACACCAAAGACGATAGCCTTTAGTCTGGGAAGAATAACCAACAAGAATGCACCTATTTGCTCGATTGTCCAGTTTCTTTCGCCTTTCTGTGGGGATATGGCTATATGCTAAGCACCCGAAAGCTTTTAAGTGGCGAACACTCGGTTTTCTTGATGACCAAAGTTCATCGGGTACTTTATCTCCTAGGGTGCTATTGTAGCACTTATTTCTTATATAAGCTGCAGTGTTTACTGCCTCTGCCCAGAATCTCTGAGGGAGATCGGCGCTGTGTAAACAAGATCGGGTTATGTCCAACAACACTCGATTAGCTCTTTCTGCAACGCCGTTCATAGGTGGCGAGTATGTGTTCATTAGCTCGTGTTTGATGCCAAGTTGCTCTAGCCTAGTTTTAAATTCATGGTTGCAATATTCGAGTCCATTGTCGGATCTTAGCACCTTTAGCTTATGTCCGGTTTCTCTCTCAGCCCTAGCGAGATACGAGTCGAAGTGTTTCAGCACTTTGTTTTTATGTTTAAGGCAAAACAGGGTTATCTTTCTAGAATAATCATCAATGAATGTTAGAAAATATGCGCTTCCTCCAATAGATCTAACAGGCATTGGACCACAAATATCAGTGTGAACTAATTCTAATGGCCTTTTAGATCTTATATTCCTAATGGGTTTGTGTGGCTCTTTCGTGGACTTTGCTACGCAACAATCATCACACAGACTTCGATCCATGGAGGAGATCTCTAACCTCTTAACTAATTCCCCCTTTGCCATTCTCTCAATTGCGTCATTGTTTACATGAAAGAATCTCTGATGCCATAGTTCAAATGTTTGTTTTTGTGAACTCTTTTGACTGTTAAACAATTCAGCGTTTGGTAAAATGACTCTACCCTTCATGACATACAATCCATTTTCATCATGTGCTATTGCAACAATTCGGTTCTCCGAATCGAAAACTTGCGCTCTTCTGTTCGCAAAATTAACTATCTTGCCCTTATTTTCCATGCTCGAGACTGACAATAGGTTTCGTCGCACATTAGGGACATACAGCACATTACATAGTTTTAGGTCAATGTGGTGCTTACCCACATAAGCCTTGAACCTGATGTCGCTGCATCCTTCTGCTCGTGTAGTCCCGCTCGCTGTTAGGATCGGATCCGACGTTATTCCTTGGAAGTTGGTGAACCACTCCCTTTTGTTACACACGTGGTGAGTCGCGCCGCTGTCGATCACCCAAGAGTTGTCAGGGATGGCGCAGGATAGGGCTGTTAGCATTTCGCTTCCTGCTATCTCGTGAGTGCTACATCTCGGTGGTTGGAAATTTGAAGCTGGAGTTTTGGCCTTTCCTCTGCATGATCTCGTGATATGTCCTTCTTTGCCGCACTTGTAGCAGGTGAAATTTTTCTTCTTGTCTTCCTTCCTGGTCGTTGTCCCGAACTGCAAAGCTTCATTTGGGGCCATCACGGCCATTCACGTCGGGCCATCCGTCTCTCGTATTCTGCTAGCAGCACATGTTTTACCTTGCTAGAGGTGAATTCCTTGTCTTCTACGTTGCTGAAGGTCATGATGATTCCGTCGTATGACTCCGGTAGGCCAGCAAGCATTGAATAGGCGAGGTCTTGATCTTGCATTTCTGCGCCTGCCTCTCTTAAGTGATCCGAACAGATCTTCAGTCTCCCCAAATAGTTCGTCATCGTCTCTTGTTCTTCGAATCTTATGGAGATGAACTGCTTCTTCAGTTGGAGGATTCTTGACCTTGACTTGGGTTCATATACTTGTTCCAAGGTATCCCATGCTTCTCGTGCAGTGGTACAGTCCATTATATGAATCTGTTGGCTCGGTGAGATCGTCAGTGCTATATCATAGCCAACGCTTTTTCTTGCTTCATGTTGAAGATTGTTCTTGAGGCTTCTTCATCGGGTGCTGGCTCCGTAACATACTTCCAGAGTTCTCTTTCGATTAGCATCATCTTCGTATTATACTTCCAGCTTCTGTAGTTCTGATCATTGAGTTTCTCGAGGGGCGTGTTGATCAGCGTCGAGGTCATCTTGTACGTGGTGTCTCGAATTAACCACGCTCTGCTACCAGATGTTGGGCTATAAGTTGAAGCTGGATTAGATGATATAATAGTGGAAGGAAGTAGTCAATTATCCCACTACATCTGCCGATTGAAATGGATAGATTAGAAGCACGCGGAGGCGATGCGAACAACAGGCAAGTGTTAAGCTCCTTTATTTAGCTTATGAGGGAGGGAGGATGGACTGCCTGCTGGGCAGCTCGGTGATTGGCTGGCCGGAACGTAGTGGTGACGTAGGTCCTCCCCGGCGGAAGTAGGCATATTCAACATGTCTTCAATAAGTTAGATATTAACATAAAGTAAAGGTCTGACAAGATTGAAAGTAAGGAAGAAAAAGAGTTGTAAGTTAACTTGGGAAGGTAATTTCAAAAATGGAGGAACTGATGCCCAGTTTCAAAATATGGTGAAGTGTGCATTTCATAAAGAAAAATAAGAAATGTTAAATTAATATTTAACTGAATTAGCTATATGCAATTATATTTTAGCGTAAATAAAAGGTTAAAAGACCAAATCCCAATGAATAAATAGTGTGAAGTTCGGCAACAACACTGTTTATTGGATTTGGTGTTTTTCCCTCTATTTCTAATCTAGAATCCAAATTGTACATTATCAACATTTAAGGTAGGGAAGCATTGATCAGGCCACCTCATTGTTGATAAAACATCCAAACACTTTGTTTTGGTTTCCTTATTATCTTTATGAATTTAATAAAATAAGACATAATCCAAATTGTGCTTTTTCAAATCTTTATGAAATCACACATGGCTTTATTCTGGAGTAATGTAGTTGTTGAGATTGGCTTGGGTCAGGTTGTGTTTTAGTGAATTATATAATCCCTTCCAATGAACAAGCCCCAGTTCTAAGTTATCAGGACTGGTTATTTCTACAGAAGTTTGTCTGACACTCTTAATGAAAGAAACCAAATTTAAACATTCCCATCAGCAGGCAAGACTTTGGTTGCGACAACAGGATGAAATGTCATTAGTCTTCTTATCTCATCATTGGTAGGGGGAACAATTGACCTGAAAGTTTTTCTACAAAAATAATTTGAAATCAGTGTCTGTGTGTGGCTATAAACTTTTAAAGGCGTTAGAAAAACATTATTTTTGGCCTTTGTGTGAAGGGTTATATCCTCCAGAACAATGTGTTGAACAAGTTCGAAGTTATAATTGAGGAAGGGGGCAGTACTATGTAGTACTCACACAGTAGCCAAAAATATTTCTCCAAGTAGTAAACACAAAGAACACTCACATGATGGGAGGAGGCTTGCTGATTGCCCATCTCTCTAGTGTGCAGATTTCATAACAAGGGCTAAATATAACCCCACTTGCTGGCATCTCCCCACTCCAAGGCCGGCCGTTTCATTCAGACCCCCTGCCCCACTTCCCCCCAGGGGCTGATACAGGAGCAGTGATTCCCTTCATGTCAATATTCCTTTTTTTAAAGTCAATATGAGAGGAACATCAATGTTTTGATAAAACACGCTGCAATTTTAGTTCCATAGTGTTTTAAAAAACACTGTTTTTGTTTCATATAATGTTTAAAAAACATTCAATTTTATGTAGTGTTTGAAAAAGCATTCCAATTAAAATAGGGAATAGCTTAGCAGTGCTTTGCTGCTGCCATAATACATTGTTGGCATCACTCTCTGAGACTAATGACATATTGCTATCTAGTGATGGTCAACTCTCTGCCGGTGTTTTAGGGACTCCCAAATATACAAGTAGTGGGTGGAGATTACAGGTGAAAAGAACATCAAACATCAATAAGCATCCAATACATCAGACAATTACTATATGAGCCTATCAATGAAAATAGAATCATTTTGAATTAAATTGCTTAAGTCTTTGATTTTACTGCTAACACCAACTTGACATCCTGTGGCAACAATCAACAGACATTGCATGGACTCCCATAAACCTGTCTGGACTTGTTCTATATTGCAGCTTACATTGCCGCACCATTTTTTTTTTTCCTTAATTTCATTTTATAACCAGGATGTTCTGAAATAAGTAAAAATAATTTTAATCAATCTTGATAAGGCACAATTTTGATTATAGATTATAAACACAAGGTAATAAGACACACTATTCATTTATTTGTATTTGGTCTCATTACCTTGTGTTTTTAATCAATCTTAAATATATGTTTTTCACCAAAATTTAAGTTTTTTTATCACCCCAAGTTGAAAGACTGTAAATGGGATCTCAAAAGGTTATTTCAGCCGGGAGCATTACACCTCCCAAGTTACATAGGACACATTGTTATAACACAACAATAGAGAGGAGGTATGGCGACAACTCACCTTTCTGCCATGAGCTGCTGTCCTGGGAGGTAAGTTAGGGGAGATGTTCTCCTGGTTCTCTGTGTCATAATCCTCCATCTCCCTGGACATCACTGCCTCAGTCTTTGATTTCAGTCTTATGTCTGTTCATGACTTTCTAGAATGGTTGCAAGGTTTTCCCACTATGTACATTCTCAACCTGCAACCCATTATTGACTGTATTGACTCATCCATTGATGAGCTCTACTCATCCCCGGCAGACACCAACAAAAGCTTTACAAGCTTGATACCCTGATATGATTGAGTGGTGGAGATAAGAAAGAAGAAGTGCACACATCTCTGTCATCAACACCACTAGGGGGTCGGTGGAAAGATGGTCTAAACCGTTGGTTTTCGACCGCTACTACCCGGGTTCGATTACCGCATTGGGGAATTTTTTCTGATTTAAAAAAAAAATGCTCCAATGTCCCCTGATTCTTGCAAAAGTCCACCCCTACCAGCAAGTGCAAGTAACCAAATGGGACTCTGGCACATTTGTAAGTGCAAAGTCGAACTGCTTTTCATATGTGTAAACATGTTGTGAACTTACAGTAAAAGCAGTTGACTACTTCTACCCACCATGATTATCATGGCCTGTACCACGTTTACTAGGGTAAAAAAAAAAGCAATACCACAGCTTCATCAATATAAGTACACTACCACTGTAAGTGTGGTGTAACATCACTTTTGTCCTGCCCATTCTACACACTTCTGCACTTGTTTCATTATAACTCTTCAACATTAAAACACAACAAAATTTCATCACACTGAGTCTTTCCTTAGTTCCACATTTCCATCTTTGAAATTTTAATTGAAAAATATGATGGAGGAAAAAACCACATATCGCCACACCCGGACCTTCTAAAAATAGAATCCCACATCACAGGAGTGTATTCCAGCTCTGGAGTGAGAACATGTATTTGTTCCCAGCACATCCCCTCCAGAAAAAAAATATATATACAGTAGAACCTCCTTGTAAAGGACACCTAATTGCAGCGCCAAAGTGTCCTTTAGGGAGAGGTGTCCTCTTACCGGAGAGTTGCTAAATTGTAAAAATGGTAATTTTGCAAATGAAAACTGTCCTTTGTAGAGAGGTGCCCGCTAGCAAGGTGTCTGCTAAAGGGAGGTTCTACTGTGCACCATTTATAACCAAGAACTTGTGTAGTTCCAAAATGTAGTGTGTATCTAGAATTCCCTTAAAAACAAGGTATGAATACCATTTTTATAATATTTTAGTTATTTGTTATTCTCCAAATTTTCAAATTTATTTAATATAATTGCATTTTTTCCTTCATTAAATCAATGTTTCAAACAATAAAAAGACTATTTAATTGTAAACAACACAATATGGTAGCGTAGAATTTGAGTCTTAATATATCTGGAGATGTGAAAGTATTTATTGATGACGTCAGTACGACTAGTCATTGACAATTATCAACCTAACTATCTACAGCTAGAGAATATCGAACAAGCAAGCTAGGCAACTAAATGATGATTTTACCAATATAATGTAATAAATCTGTTTTAAATATTTCAATTGAATAATTAAATTAAATAAAAAAATATAAATTATTTCTTCGCCATAATATAATCATGAAAAGAAAGTAAATTGACATAAAATACAGCACACACAGAATAACCACTTTAATTCAACACTTCAATTCAACAGAAAATCCCTTGTAAAGTTGAAGTAAAGAAGTTGGAGGATGACTGTATATGACAGGGCCGATGTAAGTTAGGCTGGTGTGCGACCAAAGGGTTCTATTGCTGCAATGTGCTGTTTAACAAGAGCTACTGCCTTGTATTGAATCAGCATATACATTTACTGTTGCAGTAAAACCTGGGGATATGTTTCCATAGAACCTAAATATAAAATTACCATAGAAGGAGCTAGAGTGAACCCAGTGGGGAGGGGGTTCACATCAGTGAGATCAATTCACCCTCTCTGCTATATGGATGATCACCCTCTCTGCTTGGGATATCTGAAAATTATCTTCAGTCTAACTTGTTAATTCAACTCTGCAATTATTCAACATTTTTTCCATCTCCCGACCTCCAACCTACCAAATAACCAATATTAATTTGACCAACGACAATTCAACACCATTGATATTCTACCATTTCTTCATTCAAATCTCAACAACAACATCTGTTTATCCTTTTTAAATTAAACTTTACCACTGAAAATGTATTATAGTGTCATTTGGTGGGACAGCGGTCATAGTGCATGTGCACCAAAGCTAAAAGTACTGCAACATAACTGCTGGCCATATGTCATGTCTTGTTTTGTTTCTGGGAATGTTTGAGGCATCATTGGTTCGATGACCTCACCTAAGTGGCCACAAGTCACCAATGTACACAATCAGGTGTTTAGGAGAGTGATGTGTTTTTGAAGGAACTCACAGGAGTGGAAAGATATGCATGCCTTCAGAAGAATTATCAGCAGAATGTACAATGGCTTCTAGTGTTCGAACAGCCATAAAGGAGATTTTTACCAAAATAATAAAAACAAGATAATAAGACCAAATCCAAATAAATAAATAGTGTGTGACGTTTCGGTAACAACGCTGTTACCAATATGTTACACACTATTTATTTGGATTTGGACTTGTAGTTCTAATCTATAATTGTGCTTTATCATTTACAAGATGATGATTTTTAGAAATAGGATTTTCTTAATTTTCCAAATTTATTCACTTTCTTCCCATTACATTTATTCACTTTGATTACAATAGTATTTGTAATGTTTCCTTTGTTTACAGAATGTATTAATTCAAATTTATCCATCACTAAAGTTATCCATGAAATATTGTGGAAAAATTAAATAAAGTCCCAATGGTGTCAATTTACATTATTATTTCAAATATAGATGGAAATTTTGACAGGAAGAAATTGGTCTATAGATATAAAATAAAGGTGGCCTCTCCCGGCAAAATAGACTAAAACTAAGTGTCACTTTTTTACAGATTGTGAAGATTTCATTTAGAGCCCTTTTGGATTTCATGGAGTAAAGTCTGCCCTGGACTGACGAGGGCCACTAGCCCGAAACCATGGTCTCTAGGTGGACATTTCTCAGTTTACCAAAGCTGGTGTTGTGGCTTTGTCACCGACCTGAGGCTGCTAGTTTGCAGAGACGGTCAATAAAGAATACTTAGTTTTAGCTCTGAGAGGTGACCTTCATTTTTATAATTACAATTTATTAAACCAGCATATTTTCTAAAAATATTAATTTTAATTATATAGTTGGCTGTCTTATATAGAAAAAATAGCCACTAGCTGTGAATGTTGTGATGATGTAACAGACTAATGAAAGCAGCTCTCTGTTCCCATGGGGTAAAGTTGAAGATTTTGCACTTATTGCAAATAAGGATATGGCTTCTATCTCTTCATTTACTGCAGTGTCTGTTGAGCTCCTTTAATTCAAAAGTAGCTTTGAATACTTTTTCTAATCATAAGGCCCTCTAATTATATGGCCTTGTTTGTGGAAGACCATTGCTCGATACAAATATTTATATGGAATTCTACTGTCCATAGTTTCTTAAATACCATTTCTCTGAGATTCCACCCTTCAGTGAAGCATATATAATCAGAATGATCCAATACAGTATTAGAGCTGTGTGAAGTGGTCTGGTAGATTAAATTGATGAAACTGCTGGGAGGGTTCACCACTGATAGACCAAGCCCTCCCAATAGTTTTCCATTGCAATAAGGACAGTAGAAGGTTGTGTTTAAAAGAAACATCCGTGCTTTGATGGTTCCATCTCTTACTAACATTCAGCTGTGTGTGTTTTGATCAATTTGACATGTTGTGAGAGCAAACCTCCATCAGTCCACACAACACTCTGCTGCTGGAAGATACAAGCTACGTATGGCACAATTTGGATTATAAACACAGGGTAATAAAACCAAATCCAAATAAATAAATGTGTGCATGATAAAGCACAATTTGGATTATAAACACAAGGTAATAAAACCAAATACAAATAAATAAATGTGTGCATGATAAAGCACAATTTGGATTATAGATACAAGAAGACCTAATCCAAATAATTTAACAGTGTGTTGCGTAGCAATGCTGTTGCCGTCACACACTATTAAATTATATGGATTAGATCTTATTTTCTTGTAGCTAAATGTGTGCATTTATAGTATTTATCACTATTTATTTATTTGGATTTGGTCGTATTTACCTTGAAGCAACATATGTGTAACAAATATTAAGATCTATTAAAATAAAGGTCACCTCTCCAGTCAAAATAGACGTCAAAACTTGATGCCATCTATTGACTGTCGCTGCAAACTAGCAGCCTCAGGTCGGTGACAAAGCCACAACACCAGTTTTGGCAAACTGAGAAGTGTCCACCTAGAAGCTGATGTTGTGGCTTTGTCACCGACCCGAGGCTGCTAGTTTGCAGCAACGGTCAATAGATGGCATCTAGTTTTGACGTCTATTTTGACTGGAGAGGTGACCTTTATCCTACACCTTAATATTTATTAGTTGAATATCCCCCTGGCAAAATTTCCAACTAACAAGATATGCTAATGGATCCTGGACAGAAACCTGTGGATCCATTATCCTCACTTCTTCCTACCCCTGATTCTAAACCATCTCTTGGAGGTGTTCCACCATTGAAGAGTTTACTATCAGCTGAACATACCTCAGGTTGTAGCCATCAGCAATTTCCAGTTGCACAATCAGGAAATGCCTTTTTTCTTAATTTATCTACCTGATCCAAGTGCACTTTTGTATTATTTTTCACAGATTTGTTGCGTCCCCTAACTCCTCCAAATACCTGGCTTATGAACTAACATGTGTGTGGACCTAACCTGAAAAATAATTTAAGAATAATAAAATTATAGTTTCTTTGCTCTCAAAAGATGGGAATGAATAGCCCCTTAAAGTTTTTAATTACATTCTTGCTCCATATTAAAAAAAAAAAACGTACTTATTTATGAAATAATATAATGTACTTATATGTGCAGGATAGATAAATGAGCATCAACTCAATCAAATATAACGTGAAGGTTTTGTTTTCCTAATTGATATTTCAAAATTGAAGTTACATTTGATAAAATTAATGCTCATTTTTCTATCATGCACAGACACTATAAGGACATTATTAGTTCATAAATAAGAACGGTTTTTTTTTTTAAATATGGAGCAAGAATGTAATGAAAATCTTTCATTTTGAAATCAATTAACCCTTATAAAAATATATATGAACCCTCCATGAGAATATGTTAATTTCTGCACAACATCATGAGAATATAAAATTTTCAAATATATTTTATATAGTTAAAATAGCATTAATATATGTTTCTCTTTTGACCTTATTACGTTTACACTAACTATTAAATTAAGGTTAATAATAATGTGTAGCCGGTTAGAAGTGACACGTATTATTTACCCATTTTTACGATATATATCTTGAAATTTTTAAGAACAAATTTGATTATATATAATAATAATATAATTATTGTATATTTCTTAGTTACATGTCTAAACGAAAATAAAAACAAAGATCTCTATTAAGAAAAATGCATCTCTATTAAACTTAAAGACCAAAAATTATAGTATGCTAGTGACAATACCTACCGATTTATTTATTTAAATAAATTAAAAATTATTATATTTTCTAAAATAACTTTATGACGTTACCGATCCGTAAAAGAAAAAAAAACAATAAACATACATTTGAAATTACCTGCCAAACGGAAAACAAGGCTACCAAGCTTTTTATCCTTTAGTTATTTTTAATTTTCAAATTGAGCAATACATATGGGTCCTCTTTCCGAAATATCGTCAATATATAGTTTTGCAAAAAATAAAAATTAGGATAAAATATTATTGAAAGTTATTTTTGAATTCCTAGTAATTTTAGTAATTTTTGAGATTTTTTTCTAATCGCGTGTTGTGTATGTTGTGCCATTCACTTATTCCACAAATAGAGCTTATTTAACACACGCAACTTTGTATAAACCTTTTCGATATAAAATTGCAACTACCATACTTTATTCATTATTTAAAAAATAATGCATATAGATATCAATATAAATAATAAGAATAAGTATATATTTTTTACTGTGAATAAAGCTGCCTTTTTCCCCCCTAGCAACGATGCTCTTCTACTGGCTTGTAAAAATTATGTGGATAAATGTAGACAATATATAAAATCAAATATTTGCCTGCATACGTGCTGGCGTGCATAATGAAATGAAAACATTAAAAGTTATTCAAAACATTTATTTATAATTTTCACAAAATAATATTATATAATTATAAATAGGAAAAGATGGCGCAAGCCATCAGCATCATTTTTGCACGATAAGGAGATTCCTTTTTTAATTTCTTAATTTATGAAACTTATCCCAGTATAATATCACATTTGTATTATTTTTTCACATTGTTTCACTTTCTCACGCAATTCTGGCCTTGACTACCTATTTCATGATTTTTTAGGATGCCTGAATGACTAGTTTTTTGGTCATTAAGGTATAGATTGCACCACGCTGACGAGGGTAAACAGCCCGAAACGCGTACGTGGTTAGCTTTTCTTGATTAATCATGAATGGGTATTTGACCAAATCTTGAATGATTAAAAATCAACAGAATAGTTGATATTTATTCCGATATATAGCGCAAGCCATCAGCAACTTTCAGTTGCACGATAGTAGATGCCTTTTTTCTTAGAAATAGGGAGTATTTTGTATATAAATGTATAACATTTTTTCAGATATATTAGAGAAATAGCGGAAGTAGGGATGACTCTCTCTCTCTCTGGTATATGGTTTCGAATTTCCGTGTTAGGGAAATATTTATTATTTCTAATGGATCGGCAATCTGCAGGTATAGCTCAAATTTCTTGTTATTGCTATTCTAACATTTTTTGATAGAGGGATTCCAGAAGTAATTTTGGTTCTTTCATTCAATATTTGATAGTGGCATTTGACGTTGGACATATTAAAAATGTAGCCAGTTTGTGAAAAATAATTGCGTAGGTCTTTTGTCTCCAGGTCTCTCCAATGTTCATTTATTCTGATTTGGATTAATCTTCTGTTTCACCCCCATATTTGATATCAAAATTTTGACATTTAATTGAGTAATTTGCGTTGATTTGATGATTTAATTTCGCTTCCCTATTAAATTTGGTAATCGAATTTCTAAAGAGTTACAGTTATTCTGTTATGGAATGGAGAGTAAGGAACTGTTAGCTGACGTTGACTCCTTTTTGAATCAGGACATCTTTGACTTGTTAGTTTATGTAATCACTTGTCTGTCCTTATGGTTTGGATTTTTTTCTGAATTCCGTGTAAGCTGAGGTGACGTAATATTTTATTTCTTTAATAGACTTCGTATTTTCCGTTCAGGAGGTAGATCTTCGTGTATCTGCTGTAGTCATCAATGAAGGTGTTGAAGTATCTCTTACCGCTTAGGGAGTTGGCTGGTAGTAGACCGCAGACTGTGGGCGACTTGAAGCGTTTCTCTGTCTTCTTTAGAAATGGGGTTTCTTGAGTTTTACTTGGATTCCCTGAACGCCGTCTTTACTGTGCGAGCAGTTGTTTAGTTATAGTCCTCTTGCTAGGTTCTCATTTTGGATTTTCTTAATCGATTCTACATTTATTTCTGCCACCTCCTAGAAGGCCTAAGACCGGGTGGCCCTGTCAAATTATATTGACAAACATTTTCAGTTTTTTTTCTGATCAGGTTTTAGAGGGAAGAATGTTGTCTTCGTTTGTTGGTGAACCAATCTCTTACGCCTTCTCATTGGACGAATGTGGCCATGTCTGTATATAAGAGGGGACTAAGGGAATGCGAGGGGGCCCAGAGCGTGGAGAATTGGTGTGGAGACACTTAAAGTGTTTTTCTACGAAGTTTCCCCTGTCTGGCTGTTCTCTGGGCATCCCTGTGTCACCCGAGTCCGATCCCTACCAACGTTACAATAAAGCTAAGTACCTTTTTATTTTATTTTTCAAATCGCTAGTTCTTATTTATTTCCTTTTTGTTGTTGGTGTTGTACTCTTGAGTGTATGCTTTTCTGTGTATTAAAGTACATTCAATTTAGGCCCTAGCTTATTCCATTTAGTGTGTGCTAACCCGCAAAAGTAATAACTTTTGTCATTGGCGAGCCCTGCCAGGATTACTGGTGTTTGCACGTGTAAATTCCTGTAATTTTTACGTGCGATTTTTTTTTGTGATTGAGTGGTTTATTATTATTATTATTGTACTCCATCATGTTTGTGAACTCAATGCTCAACTTGTCAGTGTTTAATGGGATTGGTCTCGAGTCTCTCATTCGGGAAGTCGAGCTTAAAGCTCGAGTAGGCAAATGGGATCCTGAGGTCAAGGCACTGCTTATGTTCGAGGCTCTATCCCCTGAAGTTAGGTTGAGCTTAGAGGAGATGGGTATCCGTAACGATAGCAGTTTCTAAATTATTGTTAGTAAACTGAACATACTGTACCCTAAAAAAGCGCGTGGTATTAGGGAATGCCTTAAATTAATAGAAGGTCTTAAGCAGAGAGTTGGGGAAAGTCCTATGGTTTTTAAAGAAAGATTCTTGGCCATTAGAGATAAAGTAGAGCACAGATTTGACGATAGTTTAGTTTTCGAAATTTTCCTCGAAAATGTGCTCGAAAAGTATAGGGAGGCTATTGTTCGCAGTGAGGCTAAATCAATAGACAAAGCAGTCAGTGTCATGGCCACGGAGGATAGTGTAGAACACCGTTGCAGCTTTATGAAAGGGGTATGTTCAGTAGAAGGGGTTGAATAAATAAATAGCATTAAGGGTGAGATGAAGATACTTGGTGCCAGTGTATACAGGATGAAGCACGAAAATGAGCAGTGTATTGAAGACCTTAGGGGTGAGATAGAAAAAGTGACTATATTGTTGGGCGAAATCAAGCTGAGTCCACCTGAGTGTAGGTTAGGACATATAGCTAGTGATTGCTCAAGACAGTCTTCTATGTTTGCCAACCGCAATACTCTTGACAATGCTGAGATAGTGAACATACGTTCTTATGGCGGTGATCAGACTGGAAATCTGCCAATAGTTAAGGTGAATATTAACGGCAATATTTGGCACCTGTTATAGGGGAAGCCAAGTCAGTATCATTGATTCGGAAAAGTGCATGGTCTTGAAGGAAAATTGGGACGATGCACTTAAAACTTTACGTATAGTGTTAGTGACAGGCCACGAGCAGACACTTACACGTGGTAAAACCTGTAGAGTTGGTAACGAAAACGGCAGCGAGCTGGGAGAGATAAGGTTCTGGTTAATGCCACTCGGAGATAAGGGCTACGACGGGATTCTGGGAATCAATGATATAAGGAGATTGAATATCCAGTTGCCTCCCGTACGGGAACGTTGCAACATGATTTCCTTGAAACCAGAGGACCATGATTATGTAGACCTTAGCTGCATTGCCAGTGCACATAGACCAATGGTTTCAAGCTCCATAGATGAGAAATCAGTGAGACGCATTGAAAACGAGGCTGTAAAGTTGCCACCTACTGAGTTTAACAGAAACTGTGAGTGTAGCGCTGGGTCTGTTAATAGTTTTAGAAAGCCTACTTGGGCTGAGAGGTTAAAGGTGATGCGGAAAGCAAAGGAGACTGTCAGACAGTTTATTTCAGGTAATTTTCTGTTAAAAGATTATGAATCCTAGGCCACCTTATACCAAAAGTTTCGACAGAGGAGATCTGGTAATGCTAGCTGTTCCTAAGACTGAAGGTTACTCCAACGTCTATGGGCCTTTTTGTGTAGAAGCTAGGGTCTCCGATGTTAACTTTAGAGTAAGAGGGGTCCCCATGAACGATATGAAAGTTGTACATGCCGATAGGATGAAAGCGTTTAGAAACTGACGTTAAGAAGAGTTTTTAGCTCTTGGACTTGAGAGAACTGAATGGAATTGGATCTTTCGGTTCCTCATCAAGCGAGCGTCTGTCAGTTCCCAAAGTCTTTACTTATCATGCTCGGCCGATCCCAGATGAGAGCTTATTGGTCCCCCATTAAACTCTGTCTATTAAAGCATATTATATATGTGTGTGCTTGGTAATCACTCATGGTAACTCACGTAGTTTGCGCAGGTCTTTGGTTTTTTTCTTTTTGGGTGGAACAAGATGGAAGGCACCTGTATGGAACGACCTGGATGCCTACTTCTCCGCTCTTTAGTTTTTTTGTATCTTTATAACATGGCTCTCGTGAGCTTTTCCCACCCGACAGCGGGAGGTTTCCCTAACGGGACAATGATAATGTTTGGGAGATTGGTTAGTTCCTTTTTTTTTCTTTGGAAGGATACCTTTTGTCAAATTATATTGACAAACATTTTCAGTTTTTTTTTCTGATCAGGTTTTAGAGGGAAGAATGTTGTCTTCGTTTGTTGGTGAACCAATCTCTCACGCCTTCTCATTGGACGAATGTGGCCATGTCTGTATATAAGAGGGGACTAAGGGAATGCGAAGGGGGCCCAGAGCGTGGAGAATTGGTGTGGAGACACTTAAAGTGTTTTTCTACGAAGTTTCCCCTGTCTGGCTGTTCTCTGGGCATCCCTGTGTCACCCGAGTCCGATCCCTACCAACGCTACAATAAAGCCAAGTACCTTTTTATTTTATTTTTCAAATCGCTAGTTCTTATTTATTTCCTTTTTGTTGTTGGTGTTGTATTCTTGAGTGTACGCTTTTCTGTGTATTAAGGTACATTTAATTTAGACCCTAGCTTATTCCATTTAGTGTGTGATAACCCGCAAAAGTATTAACTTTTGTCAGCCCCCTGGATAACCAACCAACGGCAGTAGTACCAAAACCCATTATGGAGATTAAAACTAAAAAAATTAGTATAAATGGGGACATATTCAATTTTATCTATGAATTCCAAAGAAATAGAATCATATCAATCAGATACAACAATACCTATTCTAAAAAGGTAAAAGTGAAGCAGGGACTCCCTCAGGTGAGCATCTTGAACCCCTGCTCTTCTCAATCTACCTAGATAACCTAGATGATATACTTAACAACCACATCAAAATCTCATTATTTTCCGATTACCTAGTAGCGTTTACCTCCTACTCAAACTTAAACTCTCTCTGCTGAAAATATCTAAATAAATCACTTAAAAAACTCTCTAAACAAACTGATAAATTAAAAGTCAAACTCAATCCAAACAAATCTGAAGCCTGAATATTCACAATCAACAATCACCTTAGGTCTCACACACTTCAAATAGAAATGAATACCCAAAATATCCAGTGCAACCCAAATCCCCAATATTTGGGAATTATCCTGGACTCTTTTTTATCTTTTAACAAACATATTGAATATGTAAGAATCAGAGCAAAAAGGAGACTAAACTTTATAAAAAGTATATCAGGCAAAGACTGGGGAGCCAATCCCAAAACCTTAGAAATAGCATATATGTCAATAATCAGACCCTTAATGAAATTTGCATCACACAAGCAAATGCAAGCCTTCCACACAAACATACAAAAAATTCAAAATACAATAAAATTTGGCCAGAATCATATGTGGACTGAGAAACACAAATCCAGGATAGCTAGCAGAATTTGAAGCTGGACTACCATCAATCATAAACAGATGGCAAATTATCTTAACTAAATTTGTTGAAAAGAATCAATCTAAAAAACACTAAAACAAGGAGATCAATTAAAGAATGGCAATCTCTAAGCAGAATAAAGAAAAATCTCCAATGCATACCATACTACAACACCAAACTCCCACTACCCTTCCTACAAAACATCTCCATAACCCTACTTTGCCGCCAAACCATAAAAGAAAACAATTCACCATCAATATTACCATAGGAAATATAAGCAACAAGCAAAACGAAAATCCTCACCTTTTAAAAACTCTCGCCCCGGAGAAAATCCATGAATATGGCCCAGAATATGTAAAAATGTATACAGACGGCTCCAAAGTTGGGAGGGAAATTCTGGGAGTGC
Organism: Cordylochernes scorpioides; assembly: GCA_030710605.1. Classification (NCBI taxonomy): domain Eukaryota; kingdom Metazoa; phylum Arthropoda; class Arachnida; order Pseudoscorpiones; family Chernetidae; genus Cordylochernes; species Cordylochernes scorpioides. The sequence continues at coordinate 95,260,404 of CP092867.1, forward strand.
CGCCTACATGCAAAAAAAAAAAAAGGACAAACCTTAGAATTGCAGCAAACCAATTCAAGAGGATGCTCAGTCCTCAATGCTGAACTGATTGAAATTAACCTGGCCTTGTATCAGCTGGATAGGTATACAGCGGGGGACAACGTCTTCTGCATAGATTCCATGTCGGCCATCTAGGAATTTACCAACTGCTATACAAACTCAAAAAAATATCCTGAGCGACATCGCTGCTAATATGGAGATGCTTCACCATGACTCGACAATAAAATTGCAATGGATCCCCTCAAACATTGGACTACACTGAAGTGAAAAGCAGCCTTGACTAAAGCTGCTGCCCAACCCTGTGACAACCAGGACTAAAGTCAAGCCAGAAGAAGAAAATGAAGGAAGACTACTTTAATTTATCTTACCAGTGGTACTTGCCTGAGATTATCATTTAAAAGGAAACATAAAGATTTGTCCATTTCCGACCACCTTTTTATGGAACGCAAAAGAAACAACTGCGCTTTTTTTATTCATTTGAAAGGAAATAAAGAAATTATATTCTCTAATCGACCATCACCAGGCCACCTAGATGTCAGAAACTTGTAATGTTGGGGGATTGAGCTGCCTATAAATTATCAAATCCGCCATCGAACAATGTGAGCGGCGGGGAACAATATATTGAAGGAAGAGGTAAAGTATTTAGTGAAGAGACATAAAAAAGCTTGCTAATTAGTTGTTCATATTAAATCACATTAATTTAGAAATTTATGATGATCGTTCCCCGTCGCTTTTATTTTGACTCGTATAAATAGAATTGTTCAACAATGGAAGTATAGCTGAAATATCTAATTTCTCCTTTTTATTGCATTTTAATAAAAGCTTTTTAAAAACTCTCTCTATATTTTATTAATTATTTATTTTTAAAACTATATTATACCCACATATGACGTGCAAATGCCGAAGATTTTGCATCAACCTTGTTGTAACCCTTTATTGTTAAAACAACTATTTTGAAATCTCTATTTTATATTTATTTATTTATATATTTCTTCCCTTACCCCTTTCCATTTATTTTGTTTAATTTTATTAACTTATATGCTTAATATATTTCTTCATTTAATAAATACTGAAAATATCAAACAACAAAAGCGAAAAGAATAGCCGAAGACGCATAACTCCTGTCATATAAGCTAGGTCGGTCACAGAAGCATTCGACAAGGGGGAACTAGAATAAGCTCAATAGATGATTCAAAGTAATGTGTTTGCCTCCCGATGATGTCATATGGTCAATGGTCAAACAAGCCATCGAGATTTAATCACAGAATAATGGAAACATTTAGACGATGAGATTAATCCAGGAGCTCTCCTCCCCTGCGCAAACATCCCCGGGAGGACGTAGCTTCACTTAGCAGGCCGTTTAATCAGAGGCTAGGTAACCTTGTTTGAGGCATCAGCTGGAGACTTATGGTGGATGGCTATATAATAACAGAAGGTTTTACTTCAACATGGTAAATATTCCTTCAGTCATTTCATGGTATTGAATCCACTGGTATTCAGCCTTGATCCTTCCTGATGTTTGGACTTATGCCGAATAGGACTTACCTCCCTGCAAACCAAGGCATATACTTTATCTTCTTTGTGCTTTGCTATGGTCTATTCAATGATTTGGACTTGAAGCGCTCTGCCCAAAGAAGAACGAATAGATGTATTGGCATGAAATCTTCAAGAAAGACACTTGATCACGCCACCAGTCTCCGCAATGTCAGCCCCACCAGCTGAAACATCAGTTCTTTGCTAGAGACAATATGGTTTTACGGGCTACTAACCAAAGTGTAGGATTTCAGAATGTTTCGACAGAAGGGCTGTACCCACATGATGGAATACAGGGTTGTTTGAATTTACAGAACTGGTGTTGTGGCTTATTTAATGATGGGATTATTTTTTTTTAACAGATCAGGTACGCCTTTTAAAAATATGTATATTTACTTTATATATATATAAAATTATTAAAATGTATTAAAATGTAATAGGGGGCTGAAAATAAATATTTCAGCATTGAACAATTAGATTTATATGAGTAAACATGAAAAAGCGGCGGATCATCATATATGGAGTGAGTTATAAAAACCTGGAAATTAGTTATTTCCTATTGATTAACATCTAGTTCATAATTCATATTGATCGCCGCTTTGATTTTTACTCAAATAGATCTAATTGTTCAATGGCGGTATAGCTGGAATACTTATTTTATTTATTTATTTTATTAACTAGTTACTTATTTAATTTTTAGACATGAACTCTAAAAATTTACAAAACATCATACACTCAAAATCATTAGTTAAAAAGTATATATAAAAATATAAACATAATGTTTTAATTGCTAAATTGGTTAAATTTTAATTAGAGTTATGTTTATTTAATTCTGTCAATTTCCTCACAAATATTCATAGCTCTATATTGACGACTTATTTTATGGAATGCCAGTCGCCCATTGCGCCAGAAACGACTGCGCCTATTTTCTCCACACATTTGAAAGGAAATTTACAAATTCTTTTATCTCTATTTATTTATTTATTTATTGTTACAAAATCACGAAGTCCAAAGGACTATTGTGCTGTGCATATTATTATTTACATATATATGATTAATTATTTACACGATGGATTAGTAGTGTTTTGTAAATTATTGTACAAATAGTTCTAAACTTAACAAAGTTCTCATAAGATAGAGTATATACACAAAGAGAATTTGGTAGTGTTTCAAAGTATCTACATACAATTTGATTAGTCAGAGGGCAAGTTAAAAGAAGATGCTCTGGTGATTCAACATCTAAGCGGCATTCACTGAAGTCAGAAAATTTGTACATTAAAATTGTTAGAAAGATCGAACGAGTCTTTAATAAAATAACTGACTTCTACGTGGTCTTGAAGCATATAGAAAATTGATCACAATATTTGAATGGAAAATAGAAGTCAGGCCATTCCCGAGCCTCCTGTTCCTCGAAAGTCTGAAACTTGTCAACTTGCATTGAACGAGTGCGCCAAATTTCAGACTTTTACCTGCTCTGTAAATATGTTAAAATGGATCACAAGATTTGTGAACAAATTGTCGAACAGAACAAAAGACAGGCACATGGAAGCAAGTTGAATACGTGTTGTAAAAATAACGGAAGTCCCTCTCATATTTGTGCAGATGCGCAGAGGAGATATCGTAGCCAATGAGGATCTTCCGAGGCGCGATTATTGCTAGTTGAAAACTTTACCTTCTCATATTTGCGAACAAGCTAACAAGTAAAATGAAGTCAGCATATTTATGCTTATAGCGGTCATATCCTAGCTGAAGATTGAAAATATATGTAAACAAAACAAAAATTGGAGCTTTTTTTATAACGTAAAACTTAAAAATCCAGGACCACAAATTTATATAAAACAATCTCCTTGACTGTGACTTAAGTCATACGTGAAACTACTGAAAAACAACGTCCACAAATTCGCTCATCTGAATCAGTGTCTTACCTACATTCAGGCTAAATCAACAACAAATAACTGAAGAACTAACACCACCTCAAACAAAACAACCTCTAGACCCTTTCCACATTTTCACTTTCCACAAGTTACATATTGGACATAATAAATGGATATTCAGGAAAAGTCTCCACAGACCAAAGCTGATCTCCGAAGGAAATCCAAAATATTATTGAACAAATGTAAACATCACCTGAAAAGAAATATGAAATGTATTTTTAGTGATCTCTCTCTTCTTTTTATTTTTTCTGAAAATCTCGGAAATTGAAATTGTTAAAATTATCTGCCATAAAAAAAAAAAAAACTTCTGCAAATTTAATTTTTTTTATGAAAAATAATAATATTGATAATAAAAGAACTTTAAAAATTGGAATATAAAGGTAAATACCAATTTAATAAAAATATCAAGCACATATTTTAAAATGATTACAATTTCCATTCATAGATGGCGTCATGCCACGTCTTGCTGGGATGTATTATTTGTCCCGACAGTCGAAGCCTTGGGAGTTTTACCTGTGTTAACTTTTGAATATAAATCTCTTATTTGACCACATGTCTATGCCGTTTGTATTATATATGTTTGCCATTTGTATCCTTAATATCCGGGATATATTTTGAGCGATTGTGCGTGTTTCTTATAGATTGAAGCCTTTTAAACATTTTGTCATTTTCTCCCTTGTTTTGCCTTCTCTGAAAATATTAAAATTACTTAAATGCTAATTATTCCACAAAATACATTAGGGAATCTATATTAATAAAATGCAAATTTCATAAGAGGACATCACTAAAAACTTTCGTTACAATGCATCAATTTCGACCAAATTTTCAACATTTATGTAAAACGAGATGGAGCAGGTTTTGCTTAACGTCAAAATATTTTCCCCTAACATTAACATGCGTAACTTCGCTGTTATCGATTAAATACAAAAAAATCAACAGAGTTAATTTTATTTATATATAAATACAAAATTAAATTTCAACAGAGTTAATATTTTTACATACTAGCTAATAATCTCAATCTAAAAATATAATATAAAAAGCCAACAATGAAGAGTGAATGTAAGATAAAAAGCCAACAATGAAGAGTAAATGTAATATAAAAAGCCAACAATGAAGAATGAATGTAAGATAAAAAGCCAACAATGAAGAATGAATGTAAGATAAAAAGCCAACAATGAAGAGTGAATGTAAGATAAAAAGCCAACAATGAATAGTAAATGTAATATAAAAAGCCAACAATGAAGAATGAATGTAAGATAAAAAGCCAACAAAGAAGAGTAAATCTACTTATATAATTGCCTTATTCTGTCTGTGTGAAGTTCACTGTGTGAAGTTCACAGATAGATTTTGGTCAGAATATAATATAAAAAGCCAACAATGAAGAGTAAATATGATATAAAAAGCCAACAATGAAGAATGAATGTAAGATAAAAAGCCAACAATAAAGAGTAAATGTAATATAAAAAGCCAACAATGAAGAATAAATTTAAGTAAAAAGCCAACAATGAAGAGTAAATATAATATAAAAAGCCAACAATGAAGAATAAAGGCAATGTGACACAGCAATGTGACACGGGAAAAAATGTTCACTAGATAAAACTATGATTTTCTAATGTAGAAAATTAGGAAAGACAAAATTCAGGATGACACGGCACACAGGGACCGGGAAAAAATGTTCACTTTATCGAGAGATTCAAATTTACGAGTTTCAAATTATCAAAATATATCTTTTTTTTTTAAAATAAGTTTTTAGAGAATTGTTTTAACACAAATGTTCGCTAGACAAACCTTTACTCGGGTAAAACCCCGGGCGAAGCCGAGTACGTTTTATAAGTTTATAGAGAATTGTTTTAACAAATGTTCGTTAGACAAACATTCACTCGGGTAAAACCCGGGCGAAGCCGGGCACATCCGCTAGTCTATATTAATAAAATGGAAATTTCATAAGTGGTGTTCGCTAAAAACTTTCGTTACAATGCATCAATTTCGACCAAATTTTCAACATTTATGTAAAACGAGATGGAGCAGGTTTTGCTTAACATCAAAATATTTTTCCTAACTTTAACATGCGTAACTTCGCTGTTATCGATTAAATACAAAAAAAATCAACAGAGTTAAATTTATTTATATATAAATACAAAATTAAATTTCAACAGAGTTAATTTTTTTACATACTATTAATAATCTCAATCTAAAAATATAATATAAAAAGCCAACAATGAAGAGTGAATGTAAGATAAAAAGCCAACAATGAAGAGTAAATCTATATTAATAAAATGGAAATTTCATAAGTGGTGTTCGCTAAAAACTTTCGTTGCAATGAATCAATTTCGACCAAATTTTCAACATTTATGTAAAACGAGATGGAGCAGGTTTTGCTTAACATAAAAATATTTTGACGTGACAACGTCTTAAATTAGGTTGCGGCTGGGAGTCACTTATGAAAAAGTGTAACGCCCGGTAACGTTACGATGAGTCACCGAACGAGAGTGCTGCGCGCGCAGCTGCGCGCGCAGCGCTAGAGAATTAGGCGCATTGAATCGGCGCATGCTTGTCTCTGTCTTTGTCTTTCTCGAACGTTCTTGGCGTTGGAAAAACAAGAAAGCGTCATAATACAAGTTCACACGTGTGGTTAAAGTATCGTCAGCTGTGTCTGTAGTGAAAATGTGGAGTGCTTAGATTCGTCATTTACAACAACTACAACAATAAAGGTAAATAATTGTACACTGATATTTCATTATCGTAAACTATGATTGATTGATTAATTGTTAGATTGACACAAAAGTTGAGAAACTGAGTTTATAGGTTATGTCATACTATTGATAAATGTTGATAGTGTTAAGTAAATTATTAGTTTAAAATTAATTAATTAATTAATTATTATTTTACAAATTTTAAATAGTTTCAAATATATTTAGCAAAAATTTGAACCTTCGATCTGAATAAATGTTTTGATTTTCGAATTGATTCTTTAAAATTACAAATATTAAGAAAAAGTGGCAGATATAAGAAAACTTTATTTAAACTGTGTTGAGCAAGAATTTTAACATCTAATATAAGTAAATGTTTTAATACAGCCATAATGGCTGTATAATGCAAGAACTTCAGACTCGGGCGTATATTCGGGCGTATGTTACTCGGATGTTATATTATAAATACACAATAATTTCCTTCGCATTGAGTTTCAACATAGAGGAAGTCCGCACGCTCACATTTTACTGTGGTTACACGATGATCCACATGATAATGCCATTGTTAAAGTACTGCAAGTTACTTGCTTCGCCGCTAATACTAGCTTCGAGTTTATACTCGGTGCTGTATATATTCATCCAGGAGCTAGTATGCAGGATATTGGAATGTTACTATGGCAAGGACTCGGTCCGTACATTCACAACAGCCAGTACGTGCCACCGTTCGTGCAAGTTGATTCTAGTATACCGATTCTTCTGTGTGGTGATTTTAACAAAAACGTAAAGCCTGACAACTCGTTTCTTAATTTCATGAAAAATACGTATAATCTTGATTGCGTATCAAACGTTTCTAAGTCAACTACGTTAAAAGGAACAACTATCGACTTGACTTTCGCAAGACACATTACAGCAGAAACACTTCCTTTCATTTCATATTTCTCCTATCATCGTCCTATCCTCAACAAAATCACTCAAATAGGAATTAGTTAATTTTAAGTTTACATGTACAATGTTTTAGTAAACAAAATATATTTCTATAGTTAAAATTTGTGCAATTCTTATTTTCATTCAATTCCTTGTTCCTATTGTGCAATTTAATTATATTCATATCAATAAATATTCTACCGTTGTCACGTAAAATCTTCGCCCGTAAAACCGACTTTACAGGCAACCATTGTTTTTTTTTTGTTGTTTTTATCGCACTATACTAAAATGTGATATTCTACTCTATACTACCTATGTTGAAAAGAATATTAGGAAGCTCTGATTCATGAGGGGGCGAACACCTATTCAGATTTGACAGTTTAATATACACCTATCCCTCGATTTACACGTTTTTATCAGGACCATGTCTACCGTGTAAATCGGGGGATAGGTGTATATCAAATTTCTACTGCCCTTACTGCAATGATAAAAATAATGGGAGAACCTTATATCCACAGTTCATTTAAAATACCTCTTCCAAGAGTCTAGCTTCAGTATCAGTATAAAAGGAGAACCGAAAATTACAATATTAAAACGGTATGAAAGATTGTCGAAACTGCTGGGAGGGTTCACCACTGATGACCCAGGCTCTCCGATTATTTTATCATTGCAGTAAGGGCAGTAGAAAATTGATTTATTTTATAAATAATCATCCGCGTCAAAAATAGTTCTAATTTTCTATAAACCTCCAGAAGAGTACATGCATACGAACAAGGCACCTCAGTTGGCTGGTATTGTGATCAGGATGCACGGACCGATCTGATCTGATCCATGGACAAGACACCACCACCACCTCAGTTGGCTGGTATTGTGATCAGGGTGAACGGACAGATCTGATCTGCTCCATGGACAAGACACCACCACCTCATTTGGCTGGTATTGTGATCAGGGTGCACGGACAGATCCGATCTGCTCCATGGACAAAACACCACCACCACCTCAGTTGGCCGGTATTGTGATCAGGGTGCACGGACAGATCAGATCTGCTCCATGGACAAGACACCACCACCACCACCTCAGTTGGCTGGTATTGTGATCAGGGTGAACGGACAGATCTGATCTGCTCCATTGACAAGACACCACCACCTCATTTGGCTGGTATTGTGATCAGGGTGCACGGACAGATCCGATCTGCTCCATGGACAAAACACCACCACCACCTCAGTTAGCCGGTATTATGATCAGGGTGCACAGACCGATCTGATCTGCTCCACGGACAAGACACCACCACCACCTCAGTTGGCTGGTATTGTGATCAGGGTGCAAGGACCGATCTGATCTGTTCCATGGACAAGACACCACCACCACCTCAATTGGCCGGTATTGTGATCAGGGTGTACGGATCGATCTGATCTGCTCAATGGACAAGACACCACCACACCTCAGTTGGCTGGTATTGTGATCAGGGTGCATGGACAGATCTGATCTGCTCCATAGACAAGACACCACCACCACCATTTTCTATAAACAATTTTGTCTTTTTAGAGAAATCGCTAATGATATTTTTTCCTAACATTAACATGCGTAACTTCGGTGTTATCGATTAAATACAAAAAAAAAAAAAATCAACAGAGTTAATTTTATTTATATATAAATACAAAAAAAAAAAAAATTCAACAGAGTTAATTTTTTTACATACTAGCTAATAATCTCAATCTAAAAAAATATTCAAAACAATCTCATTAAAATAATAATAATAATTATTATTATATTATTATTATTATCCCTATATATAGTCACGACCGTCATGGGCCTGTTCTGTCACGGATGCGCGCGCACAGGGAGGTCACGTGCTCGCCGGCAGCCAACGGGCGCGCGCCGCCGGCATTACGTCATAGATTATAAACACAAGGTAATAAGGCCAAATAAAAAAATAGTGTGTGATAAGGCACAATTTGGATTATCTATTTATATAATTGCCTTATTCTCTCTGTGTGAAGTTCACGGATAGATTTTGGTCAGAATGGATAAAATAAAAAAAGTGTCAAGGGATGGGAATCGAACCCACGACCTTCCGCTTACCGGGCAGATGCCATGACCACTAGGCTACCCTGGACATATTTTTCCGTTCACATTTTTTAAAAATATTTTCAAGACACACACAGTTTGGGGCGGGACGTTTCACAAGAGAGACATCCACGGCGCCAATTTATAATTGTAACGAATAGTATTTTAATTAAAACATTTTAAAAATATATACGCACTCGGGTAAAACCCGGGCGTTGCCCGGGCCATTCGTCTAGTAACACCATATGTAAAACAGTCGGCCAAGAAAACAACAACGATATTACATCTTTCTCACATATTCACACACAATCTTGATTAATAATTAAAACTAATCTTTAACATTGTTTATTATACTTCATAATATATAATATTCGTTAGGCAAACTTTCACTCGGATAAAACCCGGGCGAAGCCGGGTACACATCCGCTAGTGTAATATAAAAAGCCAACAATGAAGAGTGAATGTAAGATAAAAAGCCAACAATGAATAGTAAATGTAATATAAAAAGCCAACAATGAAGAATGAATGTAAGATAAAAAGCCAACAAAGAAGAGTAAATCTACTTATATAATTGCCTTATTCTGTCTGTGTGAAGTTCACTGTGTGAAGTTCACAGATAGATTTTGGTCAGAATATAATATAAAAAGCCAACAATGAAGAATGAATGTAAGATAAAAAGCCAACAATAAAGAGTAAATGTAATATAAAAAGCCAACAATGAAGAATAAATGTAAGATAAAAAGCCAACAATGAAGAGTAAATATAATATAAAAAGCCAACAATGAAGAATAAATGTAAGATAAAAAGCCAACAACGAAGAGTAAATATAATATAAAAAGCCAACAATGAAGAATGAATGTAAGATTAAAAGCCAACAATGGAGAGTAAATATGATATAAAAAGCCAACAATGAAGAATGAATGTAAGATAAAAAGCCAACAATGAAGAGTAAATGTAATATAAAAAGCCAACAATGAAGAATAAATGTAAGATAAAAAGCCAACAATGAAGAGTAAATATAATATAAAAGCCTACAATGAAGAGTGAATGTAAGATAAAATGCCAACAATGAAGAGTAAATCTATATATATAAAATTGAATGTCTGTCTGTCTGTACTCTATAGATTCAAAAACCATACATCCAATCGCCGTGAAATTTTGGGATATTATTAGGTATATCACCGGGAAGGTTTTTGAAAAATAATTTCATGAATATCTTGAATATCCTTAGAGTTATTTGCAGATTTGTAGATTTAACTCGCAAGCAGCGCCCCCATTGTGACGATGATAACAAGTTTTCTTATCACTAAGTTTGTTATCTTAAATATTATTTATCAAAAGTAAGATTATCTCAGGATGACACGGCAATTTATTTGAGACAAGAATAATGATATAATTCCAAGGCGAAGATACTATTCCTTTAACTTCCAATTACCGAGGGAACCAATTAATATTTTATTTTATTCAACTTATTGAGTATTTTTCAAGGGACCAGGAAAAAATGTTCACTAGATAAAACTATGATTTTCTAATGTAGAAAATTAGGAAAGACAAAATTCAGGATGACACGGCACACAGGGACCGGGAAAAAATGTTCACTTTATCGAGAGATTCAAATTTACGAGTTTCAAATTATCAAAATATATCTTTTTTTTAAATAAGTTTTTAGAGAATTGTCTTAACAAATGTTCGCTAGACAAACCTTTACTCGGGTAAAACCCCGGGCGAAGCCGAGTACGTTTTATAAGTTTATAGAGAATTGTTTTAACAAATGTTCGTTAGACAAACATTCACTCGGGTAAAACCCGGGCGAAGCCGGGCACATCCGCTAGTAAGATAATATTTAGCTCTCCTGAAAGGTCGACAGAATAAGTTTGGCTTTCTTTATTTTACCTTCCTAAATATAAAATGTCAGGTTTAGGGCGTTAACTCTGGATTGGAAGAAAGGAGACAATTTCCTTCTGACATTGTTGAAATTAGCACAGAGGATTTAAGAGAATTTGAAGGCAGGTGATATTTCAGTATATAATGTTTTAGCTCATCTATAAAATATATATATAGAGAGGAACCTCTGGAGATCGTTTAAACGACTCGAGGAATAAGCAACAACAACATAAAAAATATAAAAGTCACTAAAACATTTTATTTTTTATTTTTATTATGTTTATGGGTTTTGCAAATAAAAGTCGTCACACACATTTCGTTTATTTTTATATTCACTACTTATGTTAGGAAATTCTTAATGGTTGATTCGAAATTTGGTTGAAAAGAAGAAAACCTAAACATCCTTTAAACCGTTACTTTTCATAAATACGAGAAAATATTATGATATATAATTATTACTCTTATCATTATTGTTGTAGTGATGATAAGAATTGATATCTTGGTCATTTCTGACTCCAAAATATGCAATTAGTTCGTTGTTAGTTTAATTTGCATAGGCTGCAAATAGCTTACAACTCAGAAGTTGCCATCACGACTTGAATTTCACTTCGGAAAAATAAACAAACAATAGCCTGCCGTTTCTAGATATAAAATTCGTCCGCATACAACATCAATTCCAAACAACTGTTTGCTATAAGCCATCCTTCAACCCCGACTATATCCGTTTTTCCTCCTACTGCCCACTCAGCCAGAAAATCAATACCGTAAAGACCTTAAGTAAACATATCCATAGCCATTGCTCACTTCAAACCTTTAAAACTGTAGAGAGACTCAGAATATCTTAAGAAATGTAAAGACTTGCCAATATCATTTATCACAAGACATTTATATAGCCCCTCTGAAGTTCGGAATCCCCCAATTTACAAATCTATGCACAGTTTTGCTTATTCACCAGTATCTGTTTCTATAGCCCGTCATCTAAAGACATTTGGAATTAAACCTTTTCAGCAACTCACCCAATTTATATAAATTCGTTACTAAGAAACCCCATAACAAAGAACAATACCATTGATTATCCTTCCAATATTAAGAATGCAATATACTCCATAAATGCAACGAATGCAAAACCAAATATGTCGGCGAAACTAGCAGACATTTAAATATAGGAATTTCAGAAAATGAAGAAACATCGAAAACCAAAACAGCAAATCATTAATATATCATCATGTAAGAGAAAAAGGTCATTCCTTCGCACTATCAGAGCCAAGAACCCATTACTCCAACATCCCCAATAAGCAACAGAGACTCATCATAGAATTCATAATATCAAGAAAGTACAATAGAATTAACAGAAGAATAGACATTCCGGAAAAATGTATAATATACTATTCTCTGAGCACACCCCAAAGCCTTTAAATAGAGAGATCCCGTCTGTGAATAGCAATAGTGAAACCAGATGCACATCTCTGTAACAATAACTACAGCCTAATCCTTGCTTCCATTATTATATATCCCAGAAGTCTATATTTATCCATTTGTTCCTTAAATTGATGTATTCTGATATTTTTTCTTAATTTGTATGATAATTTAAAAAAATGAAATTTTACATCTACAGAATTTTTATGAAATTATGTAAAATAGTATATTTTATCATATTTTAGCTCGTGTCCTTTTGACGATTTACTGTATCCTGTAGAAGGGATTTCGCGCCCAAAGTTAGAGAAGAGATTTGTGAATTGAAACATTTTAAAAAGAAACTTTCCTACAGTCCCGATATTTAATATTGAAACAAGTTTTATTGAACAATAAAGTTTGTGGGAATTTGTGTTCTGCAAGTTTTGTTCTTGATCGTTTAATTCATCAAAATGGTTGTAACAGAATTCCTGGCTCGGCTGTGTCCTGATCGCTCAGAGGAGCATTTAACGATGCGCCATCTATAGGAATAAATATGACCTAAACGATGTTTTTAATTTTATTCCCGAGTTTTGGTCAAATATTCCTTCTTGATTTAGACAGAAATGGCAACAAAGTGTTGGCCCGCGTCAGCGTGACCTACGTTTATGATACACATTTCTTTATGAAAGAAGAAAAGGTTTTAATGGTCAATTTTGCGTGAGTTCGCTTTAATCCCTCATCTGCATCTTTAGTTTTGGTTTCTTTTGCACGCGCGCACATACACGTATACACAACACACAAACACATATATTTGAAAGATGGACTTGATAGGTTACGGAGATAATATTGTGATATCCGGGTAGTTGGCGCTCCAAGAACCTGGGTTATAAATATCCCTCCTATGGGGATACGTACATCACATATATAGTGGTTTTCAAAGTTGGATATTGAGGCCATAAATAGAATTTTACTTAACAAACCATTCGACATGTAGGAAGGTCTGGTGGAGTATTTCACCAATCACTCCACCGTCACATAATCCGGCGACACGGCGTCACTTTATGGTGTTTACAGGGCCGTGGCCCGGGCGATAACCCGTCTACCAGCAGCTAATCCTCCCTGACTGACTGACTCACTGTGTGCTGCTTCCTACATCGGCTGGAGCCTCGCTGCCTGACCTTTACAATGAACATCATTTAACTCTAGGGTTGTCCAGAAAAATATGATTAATTAAAAAAATGCTTCAATGGTCCCCGATTCTTGCAAAAGTTCGACTTGACCAGCGAGTGCAAGTAATCAAACGGGGCTCTGGCACATTTGTAAGTGCAAAAGTCGAACTGGTTTCACATTTGTAGACATGTGGTACACCTACAGTAAAAGCAGTTACCAACCTCTACCCACCATGATTATCATGGCCTATACCACGTGTAATAGGGATAATAATAATAATAAAAAAGAATGGATTTATGGAAGTTTTTATTATGCTTTGATGGTGCTAATTTTATAGAAATGTAGATTTAGTGTTTAGAGGGCACAAACAATTTGAAGGAAATAGTTGATGGGGCAATAAAAGTGAAATAAATTGATGAGGAATATACAAAGGAATGGAAACTAAATTATGCAAAAGCACAAAAACCAATTCTCCTATATAGGAATAGTTTACCTTTATTCCTGTAGTGAATGCTGAAATTTTTAAGAACATGCTTGCATTAGCAATAACGAAGAGTCTAAAAATGAAAACATTCGACATTAATACTGAATTCCTTTATGATCGCCTAGATGAGTGCATATATTGACTCTCCCAGAGGGATTTAATGAACACAAAATATGCAAACTGAAGAAGGCTTTATATGGACTGAAACAAGCTTCGATAAAATGGAATCAAGGATTTAAGAACTTTCCTAGGACTGAAGGGAGCTTAATCATAGCAATGCATGTAGATGAAGGAGATAGCAGAAACATAAACAAAAATGAATGAGCATTTGACACAATTAGGCGAAGAGAATCTTTGAGATAAGAATGAACAAGAGAATCCAGGAATCAACAGAAATGAAGGAGAAATATTTCTAACTACTCAGGATAACCATGCTAAACAAGTAATAGGAACATATATATACAATATGACAGAAACAGTGTCTACATCCATTTATTTATTTCAAATTTATTGATCAACCAGGCGCGATATTGAAATATTTGCGCCTATTACAGAGGAAACAAACAAAACAACAAACAAATTAGAACTTAGAATTAAATATTTTTAAATTTACATGTATTAATCGACAGAGTTCATAAAATATCACCCAGTACAGCCATTGTTGACGGATCAACAAGAAATCAAGCTGCTGAAGAAAAACTGAAATCCCCATACATACAGAGAAACTGTGGGTGTAGTCGTCTCTACCCTGCTGACAGGACAAAACCAGACATATCATGACAGCAGGAATATGCATGAACCAACTAGACAAGATGTAGTAGGCATAAAAAAATATCACAAAGATATTTAAAGCAAATATCAAATGTCGGTTGTTGGATATAGGAAAAAATGAGGCAACTTGGGAACTTAAAGCATATTGTTCTGCCCCCGCCCACTTTTCATCATATAAACAAGCTGTGGTTCTGATGTTTAAGGTGATCTATAGACAAGAAAATTCACATCAGGATGTGTCACCATGTACTGTGGAGGACATATCACTTGGTGCTTGAAAAAACAACCAATTGTAGCTTTCAACCGAGGCAGAATAATAAAAGATATGATAAAAAATTAAACAACGAAATACTTCGATTGGAAATTTATTTTTTTGCGTAAAAAAAGGAGGGGGAGTATGACATATATTAACAGGTTTTGTGTAATTTATGAGTGATTAATGAATTGATGGTCTGGATCTGCTGTCACGTGTTTATTTATTTATAGCTTTAGGGCCGGTCGTCTGCAGTTTCCGATCTGTTCATTAAACTCGAGGTATTTAATCGCTTTTGCACAAAATCGTATTTGTGAGCTGCTACCTTTTGAATTATTGGAAGGTTTTTTAAGTAGTGAAAAGGAAATTGCAATAAAAAATTACATTTTTCACTTAAAAAAAAAAAGAGACAAAATTTACAGTATTGAAATATATAAACCGTATTTGTTCTAAATATATTATTGCGTATTTATTCCTGCATGTGTATTTTGTTATCTATTTTAAATGTAGAATAAATAAAATTTCACAAATGTATGAGCTGTCTGCTTTTATTCAGAACAATTCTTTTTACTAGAAAAGTAATATGTAAACAACAAAGATGGTGTGTGATGATGATAAAATTAATTTCTTCTATGAATAATAAATTGAGATTTTTTAACAGAATATTTACAGCATATTTTTCTTATAAATATGCTTTGGTGTATCTAATAAGCATTATGTTTGTTTGTTTGTTGGGTATGCACGATTTTAGCTCGGGTCCAATTGAGAGTTCAAAATAGAATTCAGAGGAGGAACAAATGATAAATGCCAAGTTTATTTCTTGAACTTCCTTTGTGGAATTTGAGCAATAAGAACTGATCTAAAATTTCCATTAACGCATTCCCATTGATATTTAACGTTACAATAAACGCATATTCAAGAAGTCCTTACAGCTAACCAAATGGTAAAACCATCTTCAGTTTGTTTCCGGGGTATAAAGACGAAATTTATCTCTCCCTCACTTAGTATTAAGAATTCTGTAGGAAATTCTTTACTGAAAGTTCATGTTCAGTATTCAAAGTAAACATCCCTCAGCAAGAATCCAAGGTTGGTACTCTATGATTAGTTTTTTTAGCCAAGACAGTGAAAGGATTACTGGCCATCACAGCCCTGCACACAAACCCATCCGTCAGAACTATTCGAAACAATAGATAGGGTACACAACCTCCGTACACAACAGAAACATTTTATTGAAAAGAAGCAAGAAGCTCCTTCATAGGAGATCTGATCAATCCCACCCCTGATCCTAACTATGTAAACTGTTCTTTCGACGTCATCTCTTTATATCTTAGCCTACCACATCCTCTCATGTTGTATAGAATCTACTCTCTGACCTAAATATTGACACTCTCACCATCTGAAGGGTCATACAGCTCACCGAGGTATGCCTTGAAATAAATGTATTTTCCTTTGATAACCAGTTATTCCGGCAAATTAAATGCTTCTCAATGTATAAGCTGAACTAGTCATGTCCAGAATAGATCACCGAATCAATTCCCAGCAGCAATTCAATACCAGCGTCGTTATATAGACGACGTCTTGTGCATCTGCTCCAAAAAACCTGATTTAATACTACAGACGCTAATTCCATATAATTCAGACATTTCTTCTAAGCTACCATATGATATCCCTATATATAGTCACGACCGTCTTTCCTCATCGCTGTCCTCAATTCCTCATGTCACGGATGCGCGCGCATCATCATTATGATCATTATCATTATCTAATGATAATAATAATAATAATTATTATTATATTATTATTATTATTAATATATATAGTCACGACCGTCTTTCCTCAATTCCTCATGTCACGGATGCGCGCGCATCATCATTATGATCATTATCTTCTATAGAAGCTTCTATCTTTATAAAAATCTGTATATTTACAAAAAGTCAATTCGCTCGCGCCTCTAGCGGTGAAAATGAGGGGGTAATACCAGCTGACCTAATGTACATGTAAAGTTTGGAGCGGGACGTTTCACAAGAGTGACATCCACGGCTCCAATTTATAATTGTAACAAATAGTATTTGAATAAAAACATTCAATCGGGTAAAACACGGGCGTGCCCGGGCCATTCGTCTAGTATTTTAATATTTAGAGAGAGATCCAATTCAATATTCTATATAGAATTTTTATACAAGAAAAACTCATACCCTTATACACTCATTTTAATTTCCATTGCGCCCCAACACAGTTATACATAAAATAAATGTAGTTAAAAATCTCTCTAAACGTATCACCACCCACTGTTCATTGCCATTATTCAAAGACGAAGAAAAATAATTCAAAATTTTACTACATCACCCATTATCTTTTATTCTCAAGCATTTTTATATGCCCAACCTTCCCCACAACACACATATCTTTCTGATAGAACCCATTGCGTAATTCCATACTCCACCGTTTCAAATTCCATAGATTTCCGACTGCGCAAATTTGGCATTAATATATATTTTAGTTTCCTTCCAGACCTAGGTAGTAAACTTAGACATCCAAATCACTAAAAACACATCGTCAGACCCCTGGAACAAGTCAAATGCCATCTACTCAGTGTCGTGCTCAGAATGTAATGGCTCATAAACCAAGACAACCGCTCACTGATATTCCAACATATGACCGGTCACTCCTTCATCTTGAATCAAACAATTGACAGAAATATCTATCTATATAAATACGATGCCTGTTGGTGACGCACGGTTTCAACCCGGAAACGGTTGGAGATTGAAGTTTGATTTCAGGACCTCAAAAGAGGAAGAAATTTAAAATTTTAGGTTTCTATCTCAAATATCCTTGAGTTACAAGACAAAAAATGTCAAAAACAATCATTTATACAGATGCATTACAGACGCAATCAATCTTTCCCGCTCCAGCCGCTCAGAGCCAACCCATAGGATGGCAGTATTTTCTAATTCTGCCAAGTTAACTGGACACAGGGCGTCGGAATGTTTTTGGATCAACGTTTGACGGTACGATTTAATAATACCTTGGAGTTCCTGGCGTCAAATTATCAAAATTTAATAATCTCTATCAATATAAATA
Source organism: Cordylochernes scorpioides (assembly GCA_030710605.1). Taxonomy (NCBI): domain Eukaryota; kingdom Metazoa; phylum Arthropoda; class Arachnida; order Pseudoscorpiones; family Chernetidae; genus Cordylochernes; species Cordylochernes scorpioides. The sequence goes on from CP092867.1 coordinate 95,278,629, forward strand.
TATTTCAAACATAAATATTTGCTGCGTGTGTTTTTATTTATCCTGTAGTCCTAGGATAAAAGGAAATTTAGTATTTCAGAAGCGCGGTTATAAAGCTGACCTGGCTAAACCAAGTGGATGAAGTAACGCAAACAGTATCGGCCGCCCCATATGTTGGTGGCGATAAATCCAGCACAAGTTGCGGCCTCGTTAAACTTGAACCGGGGACTTTCCTCATTTATAATGCAGACGACACGCGTAATTAGGGGTTGAATCACGCGACCGGTGACTTCATGGGCCGTTGGGGATGGTTCGACACTCCCCGGTAATCTCAGGTTGCAAATTGCCTTAATTGGGAAACTTCAAGATTTGGGCGGGGCTAGAATTTCAGTTTATATAATCCAACATCTGCCTTGATTTGAATGATTCAAATTATTACTTGATGTATGTTTGGCGAAAATGTCAAAAATCGATTTAAAAAGCGCCATTAAAATAACTGTCCTGGAGAAAGAATGTCTTTCACTCTCCCATATCTATCAACAATCTACTGAAAATTACCTAAAATCTTCTTCATTTTTATAACTAAATAATCATATTGATATTAAATAATTATCTCATGTTTAGCTCCCTCTCGTAGCCGTGGAAGTTAAGAGCAGGGGCCATAAAATTCCAGAAGAAAGAGACTGAGCTTGTTACAGCACAATAATATCACCATTATTCTAAAATATAAGTTAATACCATTTTCCCTACTTCTCACACCAATGCTCGGCGTAGTGATATATATATACCGGCCTGTCATTGGTTGAATTTACTAAATATTGCAAATTAAAATTTTTAGTTTCATTTTGATAGTGTATTATTTAGCGCATATAAAGGCTCCAAAATTTACAAGTACAGCCGATGGCAGAGCGTGGCTTTGTCCAGAGAAAGGACGCTGTATGGTACTAGACAGTGCTGAGGATGAATCGAGCTGAAAACCTCTATGAAAGAAGCAAATATATTGGCTATAAAAATTAACTTCTTTCTTTTTTTTAAAGAGGAGAAACTGCATGTCCTGTGGTTTGCAGATTATATTTCAGCTAACTTTTGTGGTTACCACAAGCCCTTGCCGCCCTGGGGTTCGTGGTCAGAGTGGTTTCAGGCGTCAATGGGCGTCACGAAAGGCAGGTTGGATATCACCTAGAAGAGAGACCAGCGCGAAGACGCGACAAGGTCCAGTGATCTACAGAGAGGAAAAGCTGAACTGCTGTTGCCCGTCCGTTTGTCGGTCGGAGGACGGGGTAAAACAAAACCAACGACTTCTGTAATCAGAGATCTTTGTCCTGTCTTGGGTGCGACGGACTCCGATTAAAACTTTATTATCCTCCTTTGTATATACAATGGCCAAACTGAAGGTTGGAATTGTACCTACATTTTGGGGCTGTTACACTATAATTATGTTACATATCTAGTATTTATTGAAATATATTACTGCATATATTATTTTAGAGAAAAATGATTATTTTTTGGATATTTTATTAAGTGTAGGGAAGAAGAATTTTAGACAAAGAATTCCTGTGAACCTACTTACCTCCTGTACAACTCCACTCTCCCCCGATATCTGGCGGTCTCTGCGTGCTTCCTTTATTGAACTGGACTTAAGAACCGACGATTTGCTTCAGAACAAACATCTGGAGGAATGCCTTTTGAGGGTGCTGGAAAAATGCTTTACAAGTTGTTTCAGATCAATGCTATCGTTGTCAAGGCCAGGACTTCGTCCAACAAAATGTTGTCACACATTTTTATTTATAAGATTAGAGTCCTGGAACATTTTGGTCCTACATTATATCAGCGAAATTAGCACATTTTTAACAGTTTAAATTGGTTCCGATGTAATATTTTATAACAAATTTGCACACAAACAAATATTTTATTTTGTTCCAATTAACATGGAATATTTCGCCATTAAATAGAACAGTGATTAAATAGAGCAGAGAGCTATATACCTCCTCCTCCCCCAACTCAATAATTCAGTGTGTAACTCCCCAAGTGTTCTCCAGTCCGAACAGATGTTGCTTCACCCAACCCGTTGGTGCGGATTCAATCCCCGTCCTAAAGACGGCGTCCCAATTATCACATTACACCAGGCCCTGCCGAATAATTGAAAGAAGCCGCCGCAGCTTCATTCCTTATTCATGGTCCGCGCCGGCCGCCCAGATTGCTGCGGACTGCGCGCCATATTTCTCCATTAGAAGACCCTCAACTTTTCATCACTCCACTCATGAAATATTCACGGCGCAATCTGCCACCGCAATAGGCCTCCTCTCATCAAATATTAAGTCCCTGCCCGCGCCAAATCATGCACAATTTACTGGCACCCGCCATTTGCGCCTCCTTAAATCTTCCCCAAATTGAAGGCGACAGTTTCTCCGTTTGTCTTGATATAATTACGACAGTGGAAGTAATGGAGACAAGTTTTCCCTGGAATTAATACGCCTGACAAAACCCGAGGACAAATGTAGCTGTGCTAGGCCGGATAATATTTTCTCCAGTTGAACCTTGTTCCTGGCTCGCTCCCTGTCATTGATGTCTCCATGTCCATCATTGGATTAAAACACAAGGACTTGGTGTAGTACAGTAGGTAAATGTATATTTTATAAAGAGAAATATGAATCAAGATTTTATAAAATGAGTTCCAGTTAAGAGAGGTTGAATCTTTACATTTATTACACCCCCATATAAGATTAATATAATATATTTGAATAATTAAAACTTTATATTATATATAATATAAATATATACAAATTGTTCATCGGGTCCCCCACCGCGGGAAAGACTCCGATGGACCACCAGAGTTGTTTCCCACATAGAGGGCAGGTTGATGTGATTGGCTGGCCTTGTCCATCCAAGACCAAGATGGCATTCGTAGATGGTAGCCATCGCCACACTTGTCTGCTTCATCGCCTCGATTTTAAATTCAAAGTTTTAATCCAGAGAGTTCAAATAAAAACGGCACATCTTGGATATAAACTGGGGTTTATTATATGATATTTGGACGATAAGAACTTTCGCCTTTTAAAAAAGTTTCTGACAAAGACGAACGTTGTGGTCGTCGAATATCACACAATAAACCCAGTTTATTTCGATCCAAGTTGTGCCGTTTTTATTGAATGTCGAATTATATGGATAGCGACAGAGAGATGAGCTCAGCTGTTTGATTCAAACCAGTCAGCAAACTTCCTGGGCAAAATTGGCGAACGACGTACGTTTACATTCGGTCTTCTTTTTTCTCTTTTTACATTTAAAATTATTCAACAAAGAAATATTGTTTTCAGTAGCAGAGCCTTTTATTAACAATGTTAACTATTAAAAACAGAACAGACATATCTTCTGACTGCTCACATGAGCTTTCTAAATTTCAGAGCGCCATCTAGTGGAACAGATATCAACTAAAAACATTAATTGAACATGTAATATCAACACCTGACCTTTATTTTTTCAAATGTTAACTATGTGTTGTATGGGTTAAGCCTATTTTATATCTCCTTGAGGGAAGTCATCTTTGCTAGAACATTTCAATTCCTATGAAGCTCATCATCATATTGTGCCATAGACGGTGCCACTGGATCCTCTCCTCTTTAGACCATCCAGGAGACTCAAATTTGTATTGTAAATATTCATATTAGAACTGTGTTAATTTTTTAAAATTAAAAAAAGAAAACTCTCGAATGTGTGTCATAATGAAAAAGAGAACTTGAAACCTTATCATCACACCTGTATTTCAAACAATGCTATTCCAATGGCACTCACGCTTGTCTATTTAAAAAATACTTAAGTATATTTGATATAGAATTATTTCTATTTTTCCTACTGAGATGTTGTTGGGAAGACTTCTGACCAATGGCATACCAATGCCTAGCTATTATAAAATAAACGCAATTATTTTTTAAAAGGAAAATAGATTCAAAATTTTAAAACCCGTTTACAAAACTCCGTTTTCTTTCCGGGGAATTGTTTTAATTCCGAAGAAACAATGATAAGAATGATAAGTTACATATATATACTACAGATATAACAAGTGCTAGCAGAAAGTAAAGTCAAAAGTTTCATTTGGAATATTTATTTCATTTTTTAAATCACTTTAGAAATATTAAAGGTAAATATTTTATAACTTTTATGAACCATTTTCTCATTTATAATATCCACAAAACTCTAATAAATTATAAAAAAGTATGTTTATAATAGCCCCATTGTTTTCAAATGAGATATTTGAACCAAGCTATAATTGTAATAAAACTGCGCAGCCATTTAAGATGAAAGTCTAATTAAAGTCAGGAGGACTAATGAGAAATATTTATTAGAACCGCCAATAAAATCAACAAGCTCGAAGTTTGCAAATTAAAATTATATCGAGGAAGATCTGTCTAAAAAACGGAAGTTTCCGGGCTTAATTAAGTTGGGTCCTCCTCCTCACAAGGATCAAATTTTTAGGGCTCTTTTTCCCTTTTTGCATAAGTTTAAAGCCGTGAAATTGGAAGTCCTTTGTAAGTCTGGAGGCGAAAGGAGGGCTTAGAGGCTATCACCACTCGAATGGGGACACAAATTGTGTGGGGCTTGATACAGCCTGCCAATTAGGGCATTCATCTGTGAAAATAAAGGGACAGTTTTTGGAGGGCCGAGATAAGTTTCCGAGCCACAATTGTAGCGAAAAAGGGATTATCCCAACCCCCTGAAAGCTGATTACGGAGACTGGAAGCACCGTCCTGGGAGGCCCCCCCTAGCTAATCCTGTTTGGAAGGAACGATTAAGACAGTGATTGGACCAAATGAGAAAGCCCAATGAGGTCCCATCTGCGCCCGTCACCTCGCGACCTGATCTAATATGTGCATAAGTGGCGCAGGGGCTTAGACTCTCCCGCGGGAGGCCCACAATTAATTCCACCGCTAATGAATCCGACAAATTTGCCTTTTTCCTGGAAGTCTAATGGACATTAATTCTTCAATAATGCCTATTAACTGTTAATAAACCACTTCCTCGTTTTTATTGGGATCCTTTGAACATTTCTTTTATTGAGTCGTTTGTTTTATTGCTGTTATGTCGGCTTGCTATTCAATTTATGTAAGAGCTTATATATTTACATATCTATATGGTATATGTTTTTACATACCTATATGGTATAATTTTTTAATTCTGTAAATAAAAAGAGCAGTAAAAATTTTGAAAGATAAAAATTTTAAAAGAAAAAAATTGAAAATAGAGCAAAAAAAAAAAAAATTCATGAACGGAACTTTATACAAAATTTAATAATATATATTTATAATATATCTGAGAGAAATATTCCCAATTTGACCACTCAGGTCTCCAGGCAGTGTGTCACGGAACCAAACAATTGAAGGAACCATCTGAGAGAAGACAGAACAATGTATATATGTTTTATATAATTTATATGTTGTACATATGGAAAAATAGAAGAAAAAAAATCTCATGTGAGCGGTCAGGATATGCCTTTTTTTGTTTTTAATATTTGTTAAAGAAATCATAAATAATTATAAGAAATTCAAACTATTTTTAAACGCGTTTTTTAAATAAGACAATTTTCTACTGCCTTCTTACTGCCATGATAAAATTAATGGGAGGGCCTGACTCATCAGTAATTAGCCCTCCCTGTGGTTTCGCCAGTTTAACCTACCATGGTTAATTTGGAGGAATCGCTGGGAGGGTTAGCCACTGATGAACCAGGCCCTTCCATTATTTTATCATTGCACTAAGAAGTCAGTAGAAAATTGTCTTATTGAAAAAAAAAAAAAAAGTACGCGTTAAAATAGTTTCAATTTCTTATGACAGATGGCGCCCTAATGCAATCACAATCATTAATTGATATCGAGGGTGACATATATATGAAAAAACAAGAGAAAAAATAAAAGTGGGTCAGGTTCTGATATTAAAAATAAAGAAGGCATCTCCTGACCACGAGCACATGTGCTTTTTTAGATGGCAGAGCGCCATCTAGTGGAGCAAAAATAAACTAAACGTTTATAAAAAAAAAAAAAAAAAAACACATGTGCTCGTGGTCAGGAGATGCTTTCTTTATTTTTAATATATATATATATGTGGTGGTTAATTAACGACAATCCACGTAAATAATTTCTCAAAATTATATTTGATAGCGATTTTATTTTAAGTTGAAAATTTGCCTTGAATTAAATACCAAACGATGTACGTTTTCGTTGTTTTTAAATATTGCGAAATATGTTATATTTTTTGTTTTAAATATAAATATTTAATATGTATTTCTTAAATATTTATTATTTGATATTATGAATAATTTTTATTTTTCACTTTTGATCGAATTGACATTCTTGTTTGATTGCTTGCAAATGTTCGTTAAAGTTTATATTTTAAATACGGCTCACCATTTTGTGTGGGCGGCATGGAATTCTAGGCGGAGTCAGATAACAAATTATTTATTGTAAAATCAACTTTTAATTACATTTATTTAATACAAATTATCAGAAGGGGTTAAATTGTTGTATATTACACGTTGAAGTTCTTTTTTTTTTGTATATGTGTGTGTGGTCAAATATCATTTCTAGATTATATAATGTTAGATATATGTGTTTGATATATTATAGATAAATATTTACAATTTATATGATTTATGATTTATATTTAGAATGATGTATAATTATTTTATTATATTGATATGGCAACAATTAATATGATATTAATGTTAATTCATATAATTTTAATAAAGTATATTTTATGAGCATTATATATTTATAAGATAATTTAATTTAATATTTGAATTAAATAGTTATTAAACAAATTAAAACTTATAATGAAAATATGAAAAGTTAATATTTGGGAGCCGCTACATATGTATTTTAAAATAGGGCTTATTTTGGATTTTAATAAGATTATTTATTAATCCAGTATTTCGATGGACCAATCGTCATCTTTTAAGAGGTTTTTTGTTATGAAGCAAACAGCAGGTCGCGGTGAGCCACGGACGTCTCGTAAAAGATGGAAGATTGGGGTCCATCGAAATATTGGAGATAATAAAAAATCTTATTATAATTCAAAATAAGCCCTATTTTTAAAATATATTTATTATGGATTGCTCTATATCCAGAAAAATATTTGTGTATATGTTGTTAAATGGCTGTGACGGTGAATTATCGATTTGAATTATTCTTAAAGGTTTTAATTTTGTGGCGAATTCACTTTTGTTTGTTATCTTAAACCTGTCTGACAGATGGAAATGTATTTGAAAATGGTGAAGATTGTTGGAGAAGCCAAATATATAATTTTCCCAGCCACATATTCAGGTTTTAAATATTCCATTGATCCTCCCATATTCAATGTATATTTTGTTAAATGAATAAAATAATCTAATTTTTTTCGAACAAATTCCTGTTTTTGATAATTGAAAATACGTATATTGCCACGTGGAAAATTAGGGAAGACCAACTTCGGGGATATGACAGCAATTTATTTCAGGCAAGAACAAACTATGAATGGTAAACAAAAGATAAGCCACGAGGGAAATTTACAGAGTAGCAAGATATAAACATAAAAATGATCACTCTGTTAATAAAAATAATAAAATTAATAAATACTTTGTTACAATATTTTATCATAGTTTATAAATTTTCCACTTTTCCTTTATAAAATTCCACATTGTTTACGGTGACTTCTATTTATCTCTCAGCAAACATTCAAATATTTTCACCTTAATTTCTGATGCTTGTTGCCACGGACGGGTAAATAATATTTAATGGAGTTTCTTTAAATGGTCAACTTATGTAAATTTTGAGGTTAGTCTTTTTATTCAGTTCAATTTTTCCTTCTTTAAATAATTCCTTGTTTTTATAATTTTTATTTGCATATATACATTTTTTGTAGTGATTCCATATGCTGATTTGTTCTTTTTTTAAAGAAGAAGAATTCCGTAAATATGTATATTTTGCATTAGAGAAAATAAAGGTTATGTAAATATAAAGGATATATAAGGTGTGTGAAGTTAGGTTGTATTGTCTAAATAAAAGCTTATCTTCTGTGGTGTTTGAGATTTTGAGGCAATAAATAAGAAACGCTACAACATGGCGCAGCCGACAGGATGATAAAATATTTTGAATAACATGAAAATCTCAAGAAAGTACAATCTTACAGATCAAGGAAAGTACTTTGTTCATGGAGAATTCCCAGAATGAGCAACATATAAAAATATAAGACTGATCACAGCAACTCCATATCATCCAGCTGGAAATGGTCTGGCAGAAAGAACCATAAGAGAAATTAAGACCTTTCTCGCTTGTTAGCCACATTTCGAAGGATGATGCAGGTCCTGTCTATAGGGAGTAATTCATAACCGCCGCTCCTACAACTCATATCCAGGTTGCTCGCCTATATTTAAACATATGAAACAATCTCCCCGTTCACCTGCTGATGAGGAGCTTGGTATAACTGCCAACTTGAAGGAAAGGAAAATGACAAAGAGGGACAACATCAGTATCGACAAAAAAAAAAAAATGCTATTTTAATCTCAAACAAAGAAGACCTGAGCTAAAGATTGAAGATTATGAGCTGGCACGTCAAGAAAGGAACAAACTGGACAACCTGAGGTTTGTCGTGTAACTGAAATGGACGTTTTGTCAAGTACATCGAATGTCATTTCCACGATCGTCATTAAGAGAATTGCTCACATATCCAATGCCTTTCAACATCCGGACAAAGGGAACCACAATGGACATGAAGACATCTCAAGAGTGATGATAGATCATTGGTGGCGGATGCTGTAGTGATTCCGTATGCTGATTTGTTCTCTCTTTCTTTTTTAAAGAAGAAACATTCCGTAAATATGTAAATATGTATATTTTTCATTAGAGTAAGGTTATGTAAATATAAAAATGAAATATATATATATAAGGTGAGTGCGCTGAATTTTTTACTGTATCGTCTAAATAAAGGCTTATCTTTTGTGGTGTCTGAGATTTTTTGAGGCAATCGATAAGAAACACTACATACATAATTATAATTTATTATTATTATTTTTTACATAAATGTCTTTTCCCATCCTCAGCGGCGGGGCCCAGGATTTACCTCTTCTTGTAGACACGCGGTGTCGCTGGCGAACTTGATGCGGACATTCCAACGGCGGCAGGCTGCAATGAACATGTTGTATACAGCATTCTTTTGATAATATTCTATATCATCACAGCATTGTAACTTAATCATTATCATAATGTGTGAACTATGCACTTGATTGATTGAAAAGTTTTACAATAAAATATATTCCAGCCTGGAGAGAGGGTCGATATGATTATGTACAAATGATTCCACCTATTCTCTCCACCAATAGATAAAGTCGATATATCCACCATTATATGTGTTGAAGTGATTGCCTTCTTATTCACGAGCGCAACAAAATAAAGAAAACAAGTGTTTTTGGCTGAAACAGAATCTCTTCTAAATAACTTCAAGTTGTTGTTGTAAACAAAAACAGCCATTTTGACAAATTTGCATCCTTTCAAAATGACAAGTTTTTGTTTTCAACAAATCTGGCACAAGCTAAATCAAGTTCTTCAGTACTCAGGTATTCCATGCTATATTAGACCCAAAATGTTGGAAACCTGGGGATTCATTCCACAAGCAAGAGACCAGAACTAAATCAGCACTCGCTGCCTTAAACTACAGTTATAGAGAATACAATTTGACAATTAACATAGTCTTATTGACATCTTGTCAACACAAGTGGACAGTGCGCACTATTTACGTAGTGGTAATGAGAAATTTAAACAATGATGATGATTGTAATACAAAAATAAATTACAATATATGCTACAAGCAAGAGTTCAACACCACACTAAACCACAGTTGTAGCGGCAGGCCAGACCAACAAGAGGAATCAATAGCAGCTCACAATTTCACAGATGTGGCAGGATGACTTCCCGACGGCCTAATTGGGGCGGCACACGTCAAAGCCCCCTTGTCCCGCACTCGAGTTACTTCACCCCTTCGAGGAACATTCCGGGTAGGATTGCGAGATGGGCCGCCCAGATAGGCAGGCTCCACATGAATGTTCTTACTCTGGATGAAAACATTTTCAATCGTTTCAAATCAAATAGTAATGTCATAGTGTCGCAGAATAATTATGACGTCATTCTGCGCCACGATTACTGGATGATGAATCTCGATGCACCGTATTTAAGCTATAGCCAATATATACGCGATCACAGCACGCTCCGAAGACGCCAACATCAAAACCTACCAGCTACATGTAGGAGTTAGGTTTGCTGCTGTCCCCATGCAAAGTTCCAAAGGTAGGTCAGGTGCTTGCACAGGCAGGATTCCAGATGCTGAGTCATGGCAAAAACGGGTGATGCGATAAATTACAATGAAATGCAAAACATACCCACACCCAGGAACCTTATCTGATTGATAGAGATGTAATTTTCGATTTGGAATCTCAAATAGTGCATTCAACGACAGATGAACAAATTTATACTGCAACGATCTTTATGAATAAGAGTTTAAAATTTAATAAAATCAATAAATTCACAAACTCCTTTTGTACAACCACTTCTTTAAATTCAGCAAAATCAAATACTATTATCGCAAACTTTTATATACATCCACATAGATTTAATGACACTCATAGAAAATTTATCCAAGAGCTTCTGGAGACCTACAATCAACAACCTATTATACTATGTGGTGACTTTAATTCTAGACACCCAGTCTGGTTTGATCCGACAACAAACTCCAATGGTTTCAAATTCCACTCCATCATAGATGAACATAACCTATTTATTCATAATCTTAAGATACCCACCTGCCGAAATTCTAGCTTTATAGATCTTACGATTTCAAACAAAAAATCAATAGGTTTGGTACAAAACTGGAAGACGACTATATTGACGCACATTTCAGATCACGTAGCAATAACCTTTGACATTTATCACAATTTTAACAGGCAAAGGACAGTTCAAAACTCAACATGGAAATTTATAGAAAAAGATGCTGATTGGAAACATTTACCGAAAAAATAGCAATACAAGACGTAGATAATATTATCACCATGATAAACCACGCGTCAAACATCAAAGATATTGACAACATTGTAAAGACTCTCACACAAATAATTAAAGAGGCAGCTTATCTGTCACTAAATGTCAAGACAAGAAGCGGAATTCATAAAACAAATACATACTGGTGGGATGGGAAGCTGGAGAAAATGAAAAAACGATTTCCACTATATTAGAAATTTGTATTACCGACATGGAAAGGTCCTTGAAAAGACCTATAAATCAATGAGAAATAAATATTTAAATAAAAGTAAAAAGGCAAAAAGAGCGAGTTGGAGAATTTTTATAGAAGAAAGTCATTCAAATAACTCATTTGGTAATGCTTATAGGATATTCAAGTCATTGAGATCGAAAAATAGAAATTTAGGATTACCACTAATAGATAATTTACCAGATCATTTAAAGACCGACAAAATAAAAAGTTTAATGAACGATCTATTTCAGGATGATATTGGAGGTTTGGATAAAGATGATCATATTTTGATTAGAAATTATACGCCTAAATATAAAAATAAAAGTAGTGTTTATATCGAATCTAAGGAAATAGAGGAAACAATTTTAAAAACAAATATTAAAAAAGCACCGGGCCCTGATTACATTAGTAACAATATGATTAGACAGGCTAAAATAAAAATAATCCCAATTCTGCATAAATTATTCAATAAATGTATAGAAATGGGATATTATCCGGATGAATGGAAAAAATCATTCTTAAAAATAATTCCAAAACCAGGCAAAACGAATTATGAAATAAATAAAAGTTATAGACCTATATCATTGACATCTAATCTATCTAAAACATTTGAGAATATAATAAAAAATAAATTAAGTAACTATTATTTAGAGAATAATTTAATGAGCTCAAGGCAGCATGGTTTTATGAAATCTAGATCAACAATTATGGAATGGATATAATTATAGAAACTATATTGAAACATAAACAAAAAGAATTGACTTCCTTGATAGCTATAGATATTGCGGGTGCATTCGACAATGCATGGTGGCCTGCTATTATAAAAAGAATGGATAATGATGATGTTCCTTCAGATTAATACGGATCATAAAATCTTATTTGAATAATGAAAGGGAGGTGAAATTTACATACGAATCAGAAACTTTTTATAAGAAACTAACTAAAGGATGTCCACAGGGTGGACCTTTATCTCCACTTCTATGGAATATTTTGCTAAATGATTTGTTGATAAATTTTGATTCAATGAATGCAGATATTATATGTTATGCAGACGACGTTACAATAATTTGCTGGAATAAGACTATTGAAGGACTAAAAACCGCAAGTGAATACACCTTAAATTATGTGATCCAATGGTGTAATAGAAATAAATTAACGATCAGTACAGAGAAGACTAATATGCTATACCTACATAACAGACAAAAAATACCTATTAAGGTTAATAACAATATAATAATGCCGGTCAAGCAAGTAAAAATTCTGGGAATGAAATTTTCTAATCACAAATGGAAAAACAAAGTTAACTTTACACCGCATGTTAATGATATTCTGTGTAAGGCAGGACGTATGAAAAATTTATTATGTTCACTAAGTGGCAATATGTGGGGTTTAGACACTGAAAAGAGGTTAACTTTATTCAAAACAATCATTAGGCCTGTACTTACATACGGTTCTGAAATTTGGTTCAAATATTTAAACAATCGTTGTAAACAAAAACTGAACTCCATGCAGTACCAGATCATTTTATGGGCAGTTAGAGCATACAAAACCACTTCATCAAACTGTGTGCATAGCTTGGCAAAAACTCCACTCCTAACAGATTATATAGAATCCAGAATAATCAAATTTGATCTAGCTCAAATGTCCATTGAAGATCTAATTACTTACGAACCCCATGCTCCAAGTATAGTCAAATCATTCTTACACGCAAAAATGAATGAAATTTTTGAGAACACTAATGAAATTTTCAGAAGCTTTTTCGTATTAGGAATTCCAAGATTTTTCCGTCCAAATTTTTATAATATCCAATTCATTACAGATCATGGCAATTTTGGGAAATTTCTGGCAACTATCGGCGCCGTGAAGGAACCAGGATGCTTCTGCGGAGGTGAAATTCAAGACGCGAGACATCTACTTCTGGAGTGCCCAATTTTCCGGGATTTTAGGGAAAATAGATTTGGTCGTATTGGACAGCTTGATGAATTTGTAGACAAAAAAGAAAAGTATAAAAATTTTGATCAATTTTGTAAATACATATACAACTTTCTCTTGAATTGGAAAAAAGAGAAGGAATCTTAGAAAAAAAAAAAAAGAACTGCGATGCTTGCTCTGTGTGTTTTGCTTTGTTGTTTGTTTTTCTCTTTGGACAATTTTCTTTAGTTAATTTATGTAAAATAATGAATTGAACAGGATTGTATATAGCCGAATTGCTGTAATGCAGTGAAATGTATTGGCGCAAATATCCCTGAGTTTGGGATATCGCGTTTCATGATGTTAATAAAGTTAATTAATACCCACACAATAAAATATTATAAAAATTATTTTCAAATTATATGGAAGTGTAGTTATTAAAATACTGTCCTAGGGGAAGATTTCGTCATGTGAGTATATATTAAAATAACCAATATAGAAGATATCTCTGAATATATAGAGTTAAAGTTTTTCTTTAGCGTCAGAAATTCAATTTTGGGATTTCCTAATTTAGAACAGAACCCTTTCTATTTTTATTTTATTTGACATATCGGACGCGATATCCCAGCTCGGGATACTTGCGCCTAAATACATTTTAGTAGATTATATATAATTCATTTTATACAATTTAATAACCGGACTAAAAACACAATTAAAACTGAAACGATGGTTTTCTCAAACAGAAGAGAAAATCTGAAATGGATTATTTAAGCAACCTATATACAATTCATTATATACAACTTAATAACCGACTAAAAACACAATTAAAACTAAAACAATGGTTTTCTCAAACAAGAGAAAATCTAAAATGAATTTACAAAAATTATTGAATTTTGCATAAGTGTCTTTGTTATATACAAATTCGCAAATTTCTTCGATGGGATAAAAGTGATTACTTCTGTAGCTGTGAAATATTGGACATCTATATATATAAAAATGAATGTCTGTCTGTCTGTCTGTCTGTGTGTGTGTGTGTCCTCTATGGATTCAAAAACCATACATCCAATCGCCGTGAAATTTTGGGATATTATGAGGTGTATCCCCGGAAAGGTTTACGAAAAAGAATTTCTTGAATATCTTGAATATCCTTAGAGTTATTTGCAGATTTGTATATTTAACTCGCAAGCATCGCTACCATTGAGACGGAGATAGGCTTAGTTTGTTGCTCCTGATGACCTTGGGTCATCGTGTGAGTCACAGTATGATCCTACAAAAACACTCTCTCTGGGGATTTTACAGCGTCGACAACCTGTAAGATTGCCTCTCTCATATATTATACTTTAAACATCTGCTTAATTAAAGCATTTTTAGACAACATTTTAGACAACATTAAATGATATCCCGTGTCGATGATTTTGTAATGTATAGAATTAGGAAAGACAAAATTCAGGATGACACGGCTCACAGGGAACGGTAAAAAATGTTCACTTTATCGAGGAAATACAAAATTCGGGATGACACGGCACACAGGGACCGGGAAAAAATGATCACCTTTTCGAGAGATTCACGACCATGATTTTATTCAACTTATCGAGTATTTTTCAAGGGACCGGGAAAATATGTTCACTAGATAAAACGATTATTTTGTAATATAGAAAATTAGGAAATACAAAATCCAGGATGACACGGCACAAGGGACCGGGAAAAAATGATCACTTTATCGAGAGATTCAAATTTACGAGTTTCAAATCATCAAAATATATCTTTCTTTTTTTATATGTTTATAGAGAATTGTTTTAACAAATGTTCGTTATACAAACCTTTACTCGGGTAAAACCCGGGCGAAGCCGGGCACATCCGCTAGTTCTATAATAAATGTATTGAGTCTTGGTTTTCTTTTCCACAGAAGCAGCTAGGATCATCCATTGCCCCGATTTTCGACAGAAATTCTCCAAAATTACCATGATTTGTGATGAACTTCGAGTTATAAAAATTCGGACGAAAATAAAAAGGAATTCCAAATGGGAAAATTTTTCGGAATGTTTCATTAGTGTTAGCTATTGTTTCAGCCATTCTTGATTCTATGAAGTTATGAATTATAGTTGGGGCATGCGGTCTAAATAAATTAATTTCTTCTTTTGATAAATTGGCCAATTCGTATTTTATTATCAACGATTCTATGTGATCTGTGAGAATAGGTATTTTTGCCAAACTATGAATACAATTTGATGAGGTCGTTTTATAGGCTCTCACTACCCAAAGAAGAATCTGATATTACTGAGAGTTTAATCTTTGCTTACTTCTTTTATTAATAAATTTATACCATATTTCAGATCCATAGGTTAGTATTGGCCTGAAAAGAGTTTTATATAAAATTAATCTTTTTTAGCATCCAATCCCCACATTTTCCCACAGAGTGAAAATAACAGATTTTTCATTTTACAAAGAATATCATTAATGTAGGGTGTGAAGTTAATTTTTGAGTTAATTCTGTGATTAGAAAATTTTATACCTAAAATTTTTACTTCTTCCACCGGTTTTATTATGAAGTTTGGAGTTCCCATTGGAATCTTTTGTTTGCCGTGCATATGTATTAAGCCGGTTTTCTCAGGGCTTAGCTTTATCTTATTTCTTGTACACCTTTCTATTGGAGAGCAAGAACGAGACATTGCGGACTCATTTAATTTTTGAAAGTCTTTTTCTTATATTTGACAGACGTCAATTACTTGGACCATTGCGGATAGGCAAACTTTTATATGTGTGAAAAATTGCTAAGCCACAGCGCTAGTAAATTTATAACGTCAAGAACGATTTTAAATTGTGATTATAAAATGTGCTCAATTTCTACGACACCTACTCTAGGTCAGTCACTTCAGATTCCACCGTGTTAGCCGGACGGATGAGGGGAGGGCATTCGGCGTCTCGGCCAATCAGCTCTCGTTGACGTCGAGTGGCTACTGTCCTCAGATTATCTGAACACCTCCAGCAAGAAATCCTTTAAAATACCGACTATAAGCAGAACAGCTTAGTGCAACATTGGAGTCTGGAAGACTAAACTGGGAGATTCCACCACTGATGAGCCAGGCCCTCCCAATATTTCTCACCGTGAAGGACACTATAGAGTTGATTGATGCGAAAAATAAATATCCGACTGCACGTAGTTTCCTTTCTAATACCTCACATTAAGACGTGAAATCATTACACGCTAGATACGTGGTTAACCTGTGAGATAGAATTTTGGCCATGACATGAAGTGTCACATCATGTGATGTCTGAGGTACCTAGATAAAATGTGAATATATCATTAATGTTCTTTGTGTTCAGATGTGGAAATTCATTAGGAGACAAATTTTAAATCTTTCCTAATGTGTATTCAGGTATCTCTCATCGAATTGATGATAAAATAGCCAGAAACACCTTTCAGGAACCCCGCGCCAGTTACCTACCTATTAATGTAGCTATATAATTATGTTTATTTATATAAAGAAATACAGTTTTGTGTGAAGAGTTAAGGGCACAGAAATTTGGCAAAGAATGAAGTTTGCTCTGCTCACATTATATTTATATTTCAATATACATTATAAAACTTTCCTTATAACCAATGTAAAAACTGATTTAACAAATTTGGTTACTAGCCGTATAACCATATTCTTCACAATAAACCTGACCAATCTGGTTTAACAAAATATAAGTCTGTTGTGTCACAAGTTTTAATTGGAATCTCACGTAGTTAAAAAAATCATCAATCTACTTGCAACTATGCCTCGCAACTAGCTCCCCTTACGGCCGTTGGTGGAACTACCACACACATATTTTTGTCGTATACAAATGAACAAAAAATATATTTTTTCATTTTTTTATAATCATTAGCATGAATTAAGTGCTTGTTTTAGCAATTTCAACAATTAAAAGTTTTAAAATAGAAAGAAAATAGGGAAAATGAAATAAGAAGTATAAATAATACAAATTTCAAAAATTTAAACACTTTTTAAATAACCATAAAGGGCTATAACTATAGCCATTGCTATAGTTCCGCATATATGACACGTAACTGTCGGAGCTTTTGCGTGAACCTTGGTATAATCCTTAGTTGTTATTTAAAAATTGAAAATTGTTCTGGAATTTCAATTATTTATACTTCACACACATTTTCATTTTCTCTATTTTCTATTTTAACACTTTTAATTGTTGAATTGGGGGTCGATGGAAGGATGGTCTAAACCGTCGGTTTTCGAACGCTACGAACCGGGATCGAATCCCGCATTGGTCACTTTTCTCTAATTAAAAAAAAAAAAATGCTCCAAAGGCCCCCGATTTTTGCCATGAGGACTCAGCTCCAGCTTGCCTACTTTAAGTAACACGTATAGATGGCCAGTGAATTCTTAAACCTGGATGACCTCCTTGTCATCGGAATTATGGCCGCGTCCCGGGCGGCTGCTGGAACTGTGGAAGCAGTCTTCCTCCATTCTCGGACTGAACCCCCGGGTGGTGTCCATCTCACACTACTGAACCTGCCCCTCGTCAGTGCCTGCCGGGTCCTGGAGATGTCATCGCTTCGGGCTCCCTCACGGTGGCATGGAGTGCGCATCCGTGAGCTGGCGTGTCCTGCTCCGAGTGCTACACCAGGATTACAAGAAGCACCTGCAATGATGCTAACGTGGCGGACAACTCTCGCAGCGAGAACTAGGAGAGAAACTTGGCGGAAGCCGTGGTGCTGCGAGGGAGGACTTCGCTGTTCCTGTGCACATGCACACACATAGGCTGGAGTGTCCTCACATGGTGGGTAACGTGCCATCCAAAAGCGTGTCTTTCTTATCTCTCCGTTGCTGCTCCTTCCGGAGCCATGTTCCCTGCCTGCCTCATCCTCGGCGTCGTTCCAGCCTTCAGCTCCAGTGATCTGTCGCCCGCCACCGTTACTGGCCCTGCAGCGCCGTCCGCCCACTTATCCGAGCTCTCGGACCTGCAGTCCTTGATCTTCGCGGTCTATGTATTCATCGTCGAAGGAAAAGTGCGCGGTATCGCAGGAGCTGCCACCGAGACAACATATTAAATATTAGTAAAATATTTTACTTCTTGATAATATACTAAAGATGACGGAAGTAGAGGCTTGAGTCATCACACACCAGAGAAACTTTACCAGCTCAATTCTTGGTTTGCTCAACCCTATCTCAACCCCCCATTGCTCAACCCTTCTTTAAAATAATAATTAAATAGACTCTCTTTTGGCTCAATCTGTGACCTTTCCGAATTTGTACATTTTTTGTTCATTAAGGGCACTAAGGGATGATATAAGTGAACTGCTATTTTACTATTTGATTTCAACCTCCCTTCAAATTTTATATTTCGCTTAATCATTTATTTGAATTATAATTTTAAAAACATCTTATGTGTTAGTGGACACTATTTAGAATTAAAGTATTCACACGCTTTTGAACGTATTTTAAATTTCTCTCTAAATATATATGCTTTTTATATAGAGAGGAAATGACCCCTAAAAATCGGTAAAAAAAGGGAACTATTTTTTTATTGCACAACTTTAATTCTGGCAAATTACTTTTGTTTAAATAAAAAAAAAACATTCTTTATTTGCTTGTATCTAAAAAAAAAACTTTTTAAAAGTCCAATTAATTTGTACGGACTCCGAGAGGAAGCGGCGGGGGGTAGAGTTATTACACAAGAGGTCTAAATCAAATCCAAAGGGAAATATATGAAATTTTCTTGAGGGAATTTAAGAAGAAATAAAATCCAATTGGAGGTTATAAAGTTGGGTCCCGCGAGGCCGCGGAATTAAGTGAGGCTGCCGCCGATCCCACGGGGCGCCTCTAAAAAATGTAGCTAAACACCGGGCCCGATTGATTGGCCAGCTCGGGTATAATAAAAGGTGGGGAGACCGCGTAATTGGAACCCGGGTAATTGTAATGTTTAATTCCAACTTGAGATAATTTATCCACACAACAAGAGTTCTAGAATATTCTCTGCCAAGCTCACAAATTCTGATCTTTAGAAATTTACCATTAACTTCTTCGTTCCTCCAGTTTACCTGGAATAAAACGACGTCTTACATCTATATAGTAACAGAGACATTTCTCTCTATCTCTGAGTTATGTTAAAACAGATTGTGTCAATGATGACCCGTCGTTCAATCTCCCAGCCCGCTGTGGTGTTGGCTGCGGTGGTGGGGATACTGAGGCTCCTCGGTCAAGACAACGATCTGCTGGATATTAAATGACGGAAACCTATTTAAAAAATTGAGAAGGAATTTTTGATATTTAAAAAATCGATTTTGTGAGAGCTACTTCACACGAAATAAAGTAAAACGTACTAATATAGAAATGAAGAAGATTTCATTGATTTAAGGTAAGTTTTAAAAATAAGTTCCCAGACGGGGGTCAAGCATTTTTTGAAAAATGTTATGGCTGAAAAAAAGTTTTTAATCAGTATTTTCTAATCTTTCATTCGCGCATCTCTTCACCGTTTCAGTCATTTGCCCCGCTACCAAACCTTTCACTACGACGTCTATTGAGGTGTTCTACAGGTCCTTCCTTCCAGTCCGACTGTGTAGTGTCAATTTATTCCATTTGGAGAGTCTTGGAATGATTAAAAATCAATGGAGCCAATTCTGGCGAATAGGAGGCAGGTTTATGAAGTATTGGGGTAATATAGAAGTTTAAAATACATTTTTAAGCATAGCCTTAAAATTAGATCATTTATTTATAGTCAAAACAGTAAAAATTACCATTTTTATATGCAAGTTTAATTCAAATGTTCACACGAAATCACTTCATAAAACAAAAATATGAGAGAGAAATATATATTTAAAATTTTGTAAATATAATTATTTGTGTGTGACAAACCTGCAATAAGACCTTATTCTCGTGGCAGACGAGATGTAATTATAATTTAACCAAACCTACATCGCCCCATAGCTATTTTCTCTCAAAATTGAAACCTTTTCAGAACAAAGAATATTCATACCATTGTGTTAATTTGAAAAATAAACATTTTCAATGTTTGAGAAGCCATTGATATGATGTGAATTGATGGTGAAAGAGATTGGAATATCAATTGGTACTGGTCATTCAATCATCAGAAATTATCTTAAGCGTAAACCTTCTTAATTTGTTTCCCACACACGAGAACAAAAGGGCCTTCGTTTGGTGACATGTAGAATCATGCTTTAATTATTCGACCAAGATGAAAATTGGATCATCAACGAGGGATTAGATAGGGGTTGTAAGAATGAGGTAGCGTAACTAAGCGACAATCAAGCGTCTGGCTGAAGACTAGATCGTCCGAAAAGTGAAAGACAAAAGTCCAAGACGAAGTTTTGCTGGTGATATTTTTGACAGTAAAGACATTGATCACCCTAAATTAATATCATAGGGACAACACAATAAATTATGTGTTTACCTCTAGAGATTTTGAAAAGCTTAAGATAATTCATTCGTTTGAAACATAGCGAAAAATAGAACAAAAAAATCGGCTTCAGGATCATGGCAATGTGCGCCTACAAACTGCGCTCACAGTTATTGGCTGTATTATCTGGTAATAATTGGAAGCCACCAATAGAGAACTGTCTGATTCTTTTATTTGTAGTTTTCAAACATATTAGGAAATTAGAAAATCTCTATTAACTTTTGTTGTTTGAAAACTTCACAATCACGACTGCAGATCATTCAAAACCAAATTCACATAAATTGTAAATCCATCAAATAATTATATTCCGATCAATATTCCTAACTTATATTTATCATATGACATTATATTTTACCCGATCGATTTATAAAATTTACTCATTAACATAACAATTGTCGACAGAAGGTTAGAAATTGATGTATGCAAATATGTCAAAGACAAAAATACCAAATTCCTCAATATGTAAATAAGATACAAATGACCACTAAAATTAAACAAAAAAATTAAATATTCAAACTTAAATACCTAACCAAACCTTTTAAATAAACATAGAATATTTACAAAGGAAGCACTAAGCTACTATTTGAAGTGTTTTGTAATAAATAAATAAGTAATGTCTCTATAGCTGAAGCCGTTTATTTCTACGGTCTACGGTTCGTTCAGACCGGGAAATGACTCGGTGATAGTGGAATACATCGGGTTACGATGTGTCTGTTGAGAGAAATGAGTTTCAGTATATTGTGAAATAAGCAGGAACAAATGTTCTGTACATAAATTTCAACAAAAAATCGCTAAACACATCGTTAATTTTGCAATTAAATATAATATTTATTCCACTTTAAGCAATTTATTTGCCAAATTTTAATGCATTTTCGCTTAGCGTAAATAAAAAGATGAATTCTTGGTCCAGACTTTGTAATGAGTTTCTCTCGGCCATAAAATATTCAGCAGCGAGGTAAGAGAAACAATTTGAGCACTTCGACACAAAGTTGCTCCACGAGGCAATTAGCCCGAGATATGACTTAGTAATGACATCGGTGGATTAATCATTGAAACTTTCCGCCAAACACATCTATTATTGATGGTCCATTTGCTCAATTCCACATAATTTTCTATCAACCATATCAATGATCTTGTTGACCAAAGGTTACATACACTAATCAATCCATATCTGTGTGAAAAAGCGTTGACCCGCGCATGCATTTAGAAGAAAACTTTGATCAGTATTGACTGCTTTATATCTACTTAAAATCCTGAAAGTGTCGTTTTGGAAGAAAACATTATATATGTAAATATATGCCAGATTGATTCATTCTTTTCTTTTATTACGTGAAATATATTATTCTTTAAAACGTAGTTTAATCTTTTTATATCGATGGTTGTCTTTACAGTTTTAGAACTAATGAAAAGTGTAAAAAAAAAGCTGGTGTTAAGATGAAACTGTATAAGTTTCGTTAACTTTATTGTATAGGCTTTTATTTTGTGTAAATGTTTGTTTATATATATTAAAGGTAATTGCTGCATAATGTTTATATGTAAATGTAGTTCTGTTCTGTGGTACTTTATCTTTCCTGCAAACTTACAAATAGTCAGCATGGAACCCATGTTCTGTTCTGTGCAATGTTATCTTTTCTGTCGACTGACAAACAGCCAACATGGTGACCATGTTCTGTTCTGTGGTCTCTTATCTTTCCTGTCTACTGACAAACAGCCAACATGGGGATCTTGTTCTGTTCTGTGCTACGTTATCTTTCCTGTCTACTGACAAACAGCCAACATGGGGATCTTGTTCTGTTCTGTGCTACGTTATCTTTTCTGTCGACTGACAAGCAGCCAACATGGGGATCTTGTTCTGTTCTGTGCTACGTTATCTTTCCTGTCTACTGACAAACAGCCAACATGGGGATCTTGTTCTGTTCTGTGCTATGTTATCTTTTCTGTCTACTGACAAACAGCCAACATGGGACCATGTTCTGTTCTGTGCCACGTTATCTTTCCTGTCTACTGACAAACAGCCAACATGGGACCATGTTCTGTTCTCTGCTACGTTATCTTTCCTGTCTACTGACAAACAGCCAACATGGGGATCTTGTTCTGTTCTGTGCTATGTTATCTTTCCTGTCTACTGACAAACAGCCAACATGGGACCATGTTCTGTTCTGTGCCACGTTATCTTTCCTGTCTACTGACAAACAGCCAACATGGGACCATGTTCTGTTCTGTACTACGTTATCTTTCCTGTCTACTGACAAACAGCCAACATAGGGATCTTGTTCTGTTCTGTGGTACGTTATCTTTCCTGTCTACTGACAAACAGCCAACATGGGGATCTTGTTCTGTTCTGTGCTACGTTATCTTTCCTGTCTACTGACAAACAGCCAACATGGGGATCTTGTTCTGTTCTGTGCTACGTTATCTTTCCTGTCTACTGACAAACAGCCAACATGGGGATCTTGTTCTGTTCTGTGGTACGTTATCTTTCCTGTCTACTGACAAACAGCCAACATGGGGATCTTGTTCTGTTCTGTGCTACGTTATCTTTCCTGTCGACTGACAAACAGCCAACATGGGGATCTTGTTCTGTTCTGTGCTACGTTATCTTTCCTGTCTATTGACAAACAGCCAACATGGGGATCTTGTTCTGTTCTGTGGTACGTTATCTTTCCTGTCTACTGACAAACAGCCAACATGGGGATCTTGTTCTGTTCTGTGCTACGTTATCTTTCCTGTCGACTGACAAGCAGCCAACATGGGGATCTTGTTCTGTTCTGTGCTATGTTATCTTTCCTGTCTACTGACAAACAGCCAACATGGGGATCTTGTTCTGTTCTGTGCTACCTTATCTTTCCTGTCTACTGACAAACAGCCAACATGGAACCATGTTCTGTTCTGTTGTCCCTTATCTTTACTGTCGACTGACAAGTAGGCAGCAAACATAAACTATTGAAGTTATTGAGAATTCAAACTATGCGGAAACGTAAAGTTCAACTCAAATCTGAATTTATCGGCCTTTTATTTTTGAAGCATAAAAATTGAGTTTAAAAAGTCTTCTATATCACCAATGGATCCTCTGGAAGCGAGTCTAACTTCTGCGCATGTTTTCTGTATTTAAGAAATTATCTGCTTTCACCATACACTTATTCCTACAAAGGTTCCTCCATAGAAATCTTCAGAAATTCTATAAAAATATTTTCACCAAATTTCATGCTGCATTCAAGAATGATTACACCATGCAGTTAAAAAAGAAACTTTACTTTTGAAAATCTAACTGAGAATTTTTCCTGACGTTATTTATAATGTAGCGAAGTATTTTTTATTCTATTAACAGAGTATCATTTTTTATATTTATATTTTACTACTCTGTAATCTTCCCACATTGTTTATCTTTTGTTAATCATTCATAGTTTGTTCTTGCTTAAATAAATTGCTGCACCATCCTGAAGTTTGTCTTTCCACGTGGCAATAATATTGCAATCCAGCATTGAGTGTTGAATAATATATAATCATTATGGCATTGACACCTTATTTTTTCTAGTTGTGGCTTATTATTTCATATGTTAAAATTCATAGTTAAAGAGAAAATGTATAATTTATATTTTAAAATGATAGTTAAAAAATACCAACATTTATAGCACACAGGGAAGAGAATATAAAAAACGATTACAAATTCCAGAATTCTCCAGTATGGCCATCGTGAATGTGAATATTTGACCACCACTTTCTATTATCTTGTAATTTGAAGATTCAGAGTGTGAGTGATGCAAACATTCATTTGAAATATAATATTCGCAAGATATTTCTACATATGATAATGTTCATTTCTTAAAGAGCGTGGTGTAAAATATGTATCTATTTCACCGCAACCATCCATAGGTTGGTGGCTGGCAGTGTTCCTGTCCTCTCAGAATTTCGTTTCTATGGTTAGATTTCTGATTGTATCATAGGGGTTTCTTCTGTAATTATAAATGGATTCCAATCTCGTCCTTCCTGGTCTTCCATCCATATATCTCTCCAGCAATACCTACTCCAACAGGATGTCCAGACATGCTGGCCTTCCTCTCTTTAATTGTCTTCAGTTGGCCATATTCCTCCGCGGTCCTTTTACATCTTCTTTGCTTACATTTCGTGGTATTCAGATGGAACTATGACGTTTGCGACGAATCTACCAAAAGGAACACATGCTTGAGTTTGAGGACTTCAATATATGTACATATCTACCCAATAATTGATGGGAAGAAATTAAATATTTTTCAACCAGATCTTTTATAAAAGAAATGCCTACAATTCGTAAGAATATTTTCCAAAATGAAATGAGAAATTTACCGAGAGATTGACCCCACGTGTTTCGCACCCACTCCTGTGAAATATATTTCTTCAAGAATTCGTTTAAAAATTGTGTTCACACTCTGGGGAAACTTAAGTAAAAAATCCGAGCCATTTTAAGTCAGAGACGACTAATTTTATCCGGGGAGAAATGGCTTCATAAATTGGGTGTTGTTAAACAGAGTAAGTTAATTATGGAGCCTAATTAGGGCGAGAGAGAGACGGCTTCTAATTGGAGAGATTCAATTTCCAGCAGCGCTGTTAATGCTTCTCGGCAACACTGGCTAATTGTCTTTTTGCTTTCGGCCGGATCCATTTTTCCCCTCGGCAAGGTTGGGCGTCGGGAGTCCAGTTGGACTTAGAACGCGACGTTTGTCTGGAAGATGGCGGAGGGAGTGGAGCTGAGAATCGTCCTTGTGGCATCCGCTTTGAATATAAACAATCTTCTGGTATAATATGCTCGTGTAGGAACTACTTTCGAGAATAAACTCATTCTTCGATCAATGGCAACAAATCAAAAAGAGTTTGTAGTTGTAACAGGTAAAGTTGTTTCTTTATAAGTATTTTTGAACATATCGAGAGATTTGGCAAAAATATACAATAAAGATTTTACACCCCAATATAATCAATCTGCTGCTTTGTAAACCCAATATAAAGGCAAGTTTTAATTTTCCAGTAGACGTAAATAACACAGCGCTGAAACTTGTAATCGGAAACATTTTTTAAATAAAAAATTTCGCAAACTTTTGACATCCCATCAAAATCAAAGAAAGAGACCGTTTGGGTGAATAACCTCGCTACCTTCGTTTCGTACACCTCTCCACGTGTGAGACGTTGACTACAACGTCAACAGAAACAAGATTCGTAGCCTCTATGTTCGTTTTCGGACGATATTGCTCGTCTACACTGCAATGTTAGTCGATGGTTCATTCAAAGTGAGGATATTTGAAGGATGGAATGGCTAACAGAACAACTCTGGGATGTCTTTGGCATTAAGCTTGTCAGTCCCAGTCACTCAAACTGAAATCTGATCCTGTGGAGTGGGATATATTGCCTCAAGGCCTCTTTCTATTATTCAGCATGAAACTCGTTATGAGAGTTGTAGCGCTAGAGGAGACGAGCGTACTGACAGCTATTTTTGGCCATAAGTTGACTCATTTTTGGAAATATTCGAAATGATATATGCATTTTTGAAAATCTACAGGGCTAACTAAATTATCCTTAAAATAAACCCTTGTGAATCAAATTTCGTAATTTTATTAAAGTATTTTCTAAAGCTACATTTTGTGCATGTTCGTTTATTAATGTTAATGTGTATTATATGTTAAGCGATGTTGCATCTAATTATAAAATACGTAAGTGTCTATGTACACTGATAGACACCGCTATATTGACTTTTTTTAGGGAATCTCACACATGTGACACATGGGCGTTATAATGTACTTCAGCCACACGGCACCATTTATAAATCATGGGGAACATCTTCACTCACGTGTGCATACCTTAATTTGAGCCCATGGGCCATGAATATTTGAGCTTGTGTCAGGGAAATGTTCGGCGAAGCCACCAGAGGACGGGCCCTGACAGAAATGGGTGGCTGAAATCACATTTCACGGCGCAAATTGCCCTATTACTGCACTCGCCAGGAGCGGTCTTTAAATATTTATGGAAGAATTACCGGCCGGAATATTGCAATATGGAGGAGGGTGCTAAATACTGCCGTCTAAGACACATCTAGCCTTTCAATATTTCAATACTTCGTTACCCTGACGTATCAACACTATATATCAGCAGAGTGCAATAGATCAATAAAACTTCCCGAACAATAACGTTAAGTTCCAGCTTCGCCCGAACCTTCTTGTGTTCTTAGACTGTTCAATATAATGACAACTTTCGATTTCTTCTGTAAAGAATACCCTTTGAAACCTCTGTAGGTCTGAATTACATATTCACAGTTATTTTTAGGGTTGTTAAAAGATCTTTAATATTTAATTGAAAAATTATTTTATGAATCTTCCAAAGAGAAGATATGGAGGTGTGGTGTTTGTACTTTCAAATGTAGGGGACTCAAAATGTGGCGCCTCTCTAGGTGGGTAAGACGCGAAGTGTGGCGTCACTGTCGGTAGAGAAGACACGAGGTGTGGCGTCACTGTAGATGGAGAGGTGTGGCGTCACTGTAGGTGGAGAGGTGTGGTGTCACTGTAGGTGGAGAGGTGTGGTGTCACTGTAGGTGGAGAGGTGTGGTGTGTCACTGTAGGTGGAGAGGTGTGGTGTGTCACTGTAGGTGGAGAGGTGTGGTGTGTCACTGTAGGTGGAGAGGTGTTGTGTCACTGTAGGTGGAGAGGTGTGGTGTGTCACTGTAGATGGAGAGGTGTGGTGTGTCACTGTAGGTGGAGAGGTGTTGTGTCACTGTAGGTGGAGAGGTGTGGTGTGTCACTGTAGATGGAGAGGTGTGGTGTGTCACTGTAGATGGAGAGGTGTTGTGATGTGTCACTGTAGGTGGAGAGGTGTGGTGTGTCACTGTAGGTGGAGAGGTGTGATGTGTCACTGTAGGTGGAGAGGTGTTGTGATGTGTCAATGTAGGTGGAGAGGTGTGGTGTGTCACTGTAGGTGGAGAGGTGTGATGTGTCACTGTAGGTGGAGAGGTGTGGTGTGTCACTGTAGATGGAGAGGTGTGGTGTGTCACTGTAGATGGAGAGGTGTTGTGATGTGTCAATGTAGGTGGAGAGGTGTGGTGTGTCACTGTAGGTGGAGAGGTGTGATGTGTCACTGTAGGTGGAGAGGTATGGCGTCACTGTAGGTGGAGAGGTGTGGCGTCACTGTAGGTGGAGAGGTGTGGTGTCACTGTAGGTGGAGAGGTGTGGTGTGTCACTGTAGGTGGAGAGGTGTTGTGTCACTGTAGGTGGAGAGGTGTGGTGTGTCACTGTAGGTGGAGAGGTGTGGTGTGTCACTGTAGATGGAGAGGTGTTGTGATGTGTCAATGTAGGTGGAGAGGTGTGGTGTGTCACTGTAGGTGGAGAGGTGTGGTGTGTCACTGTAGATGGAGAGGTGTTGTGAT
This sequence comes from Cordylochernes scorpioides, assembly GCA_030710605.1. Classification (NCBI taxonomy): domain Eukaryota; kingdom Metazoa; phylum Arthropoda; class Arachnida; order Pseudoscorpiones; family Chernetidae; genus Cordylochernes; species Cordylochernes scorpioides. The sequence goes on from CP092867.1 coordinate 95,306,575, forward strand.
GTGTCAATGTAGGTGGAGAGGTGTGGTGTGTCACTGTAGATGGAGAGGTGTTGTGATGTGTCAATGTAGGTGGAGAGGTGTGGTGTGTCACTGTAGGTGGAGAGGTGTGATGTGTCACTGTAGGTGGAGAGGTGTGGTGTGTCACTGTAGATGGAGAGGTGTTGTGATGTGTCAATGTAGATGGAGAGGTGTGGTGTGTCACTGTAGATGGAGAGGTGTTGTGATGTGTCAATGTAGGTGGAGAGGTGTGGTGTGTCACTGTAGGTGGAGAGGTGTGATGTGTCACTGTAGGTGGAGAGGTATGGTGACACTGTAGATGGAGAGGTGTGACAATTTGACAATTAAAACAAATTTATTGACAACTCAGTCAATATTTACAAAATCAGGAAGAGATCACAAAAATAATTAGAGAAAATAGCGAAAACCGTGTTCGAACCAAGGACATCTGGTCCTAAGTCTAAAGCTTTCGCAGCTAGGCTATCTTGCCTTATAATGTTTTAAAGAAGATTTATATTTACAAATTCAAATTTTCAGCCGAGAGTCTTCCCCACGGCATAAATGTCTTCTTCCAGGCGATTAGGGGGTCCTCAATTCCACCACCCAGCCCTATCTGCGCGAAGTACCGATAAATTCGGCACTTCACTGACGCAAGAATAACCATTTCGTCGTCCTACTGCCAAATCCCGAAGATCCATGCCTGGAGATCAGGTGGTCTCCCGACTTGTGCCCTCGTGCAACTCCAGTATAGGTGGCCCAGGGAGCCATTGGGGGACCCGCAGGCAGGGCAGGAAGGACCGGCAGATGCTGAATGGTCCGGGTGAGGTAGGGCATGGAGGACCAATCGCTGGGCGATGTCGCCGTTATGCCCCGAGAAGGCGCCGCTTCGGATCGAGGACCAGGTCACCTTGGCAGGCACGTCTATGATGGACTCCCACCTCGCCAGGAGCCGGGTGATCGGCAGAGCCGTAAGGCGCGGGCGCTCCAGGACGCGACGGGCCGAGCGGGTGGTGATCTTGGTGAACGGCGTGGTTGTCCCACGCAGTACAACGGCCTCGGCCAGGCTGTGCAACCGGAAGCTCGCCTGCAGATTCTCTGCCACCACCCTCCTGTAGAAGACGGCGAGGGCCGCGGCGTCAGCGATGCCGGAGCGCGTAGGGCGGACGATGGAGATGTCGCCTATGTCCCGGATTCTGGCGCCGACCCAGCCCGCGGGGGCCAGAAGGTTCGGTAGGCGGAGGAACCGGCAGCCGTCGATGATGGGTAGATCCTTGAGCTGGTTGGTCGGGACCACCGGTGGTTGAGGCTTAGGTTGTTCGCCATGTACTCCCACATTCTAAGCAGCCGGAGACGCCGGGGCTGGATTCTGGTGCCGTCAGGTGGAGGTCTGAGCCAGGCGTCGCTGGTAGCAAGCCAGGAGAAGCCATTCTTTCCTCCTCAAAGAGCGACCTGGACGCCCTTGAGGCACGCTAATTGGAGTTGTGTGCGGATGTCGATAAAGCCGATGCCATCCGTGACCAGGGGCCTCGCTAGGTGGAGAAGACGCGAAGTGTGATGTCACTGTCGGTAGAGAAAACGCGAGGTGTAGTGTCACTGTAGGTGGAGAAGTGTGGTGACACCCTATGTGGAGAGGTGTGGTGACACTGTAGGTGGAGAGGTGTGGTGACACTCCATGTGGAGAAGTGTGGTGACACCCCATGTGGAGAGGTGTGGTGACACTCCATGTGGAGAAGTGTGGTGACACCCCATGTGGAGAGGTGTGGTGACACTGTAGGTGGAGAGGTGTGGTGACACTCCATGTGGAGATTTGTGGTGACACTGTAGATGGATAGGTGTGGTGACACTCCATGTGGAGATTTGTGGTGACACTGTAGATGGAGAAGTGTGGTGACACTCCATGTGGAGAGGTGTGGTGATACTGTAGATGGAGAGGTGTGGTGACACTGTAGATGGAGAGGTGTGGTGACACTACATGTGGAGAGGTGTGGTGACACTGTAGATGGAGAGGTGTGGTGACACTGTAGATGGAGAGGTGTGGTGACACTGTAGATGGAGAGGTGTGGTGACACTGTAGGTGGAGAGGTGTGGTGACACTGTAGGTGGAGAGGTGTGGTGACACTGTAGGTGGAGAGGTGTGGTGACACTGTAGATGGAGAGGTGTGGTGACACTGTAGATGGAGAGGTGTGGTGACACTGTAGATGGAGAGGTGTGGTGACACTGTAGATGGAGAGGTGTGGTGACACTGTAGGTGGAGAGGTGTGGTGACACTGTAGATGGAGAGGTGTGGTGACACTCCATGTGGAGAGGTGTGGTGACACTGTAGATGGAGAGGTGTGGTGACACTGTAGATGGAGAGGTGTGGTGACACTGTAGATGGAGAGGTGTGGTGACACTGTAGGTAGAGAGGTGTGGTGACACTGTAGATGGAGAGGTGTGGTGACACTGTAGATGGAGAGGTGTGGTGACACTGTAGGTAGAGAGGTGTGGTGACACTGTAGATGGAGAGGTGTGGTGACACTCCATGTGGAGAGGTGTGGTGACACTGTAGATGGAGAGGTGTGGTGACACTGTAGGTGGAGAGGTGTGGTGACACTCCATGTGGAGAGTTGTGGTGACACTGTAGATGGAGAGTTGTGGTGACACTGTAGGTGGAGAAGTGTGGTGACACTGTAGGTAGAGAGGTGTGGTGACACTGTAGATGGAGAGGTGTGGTGACACTCCATGTGGAGAGTTGTGGTGACACTGTGGATGGAGAGTTGTGGTGACACTGTAGATGGAGAGGTGTGGTGACACTGTAGGTAGAGAGGTGTGGTGACACTGTAGGTAGAGAGGTGTGGTGACACTCCATGTGGAGAGGTGTGGTGACACTCCATGTGGAGAGGTGTCCACGTGTAATTAATTGACCCCCGCGACACCCTAATTAATCCGTCACTGCGCCCGGGAGATAACTCCGTTTTTGCGCGCTGTTTGTCAATGGGCCATGAATCAGTCAAGTCGCTAAGCGGATTAGAGGAGGAGGACACTTTCTCACTTTGTTTAGGGGTAATTTTATGCGAATGAGATTTCCCCGGGATTAGCGCATCTTGTTGTGCGTGAGAAGAAGAAGGCGGATTATGATGCTGACCTCTCTGCTCAAAGATGAATGTGCGGGGGTCAGCAAGACGCTAGCGGTGTACGGAACACTGGAAACTATTTGGCTCCATTTTTTTAAACTAGCTTTTAATATATGCGATACACAATTGACAAAAAATTGTCTAACGCATCATTTTCCGGGTAGATCTTATTTAACACTATTTTAGATTACATCAGGCTCTGCTTGAGTCTGGCTTCATCAGGCTCGATGTTTCAATGTAAACATTCCTATGTATAACACTGTTTTTGTACAACATATAGAGTACGACAATTATGGCCCTGGCGGATGAAAGGTTTACTACGGAGAGAGGGTGAAAGCATAGTAAGATTCTCGTTAATGGAAAATAATTTGTGGTCAAATTAGTTGGAGCTCAGTTGAGGTATCACAATAAGGTAAAACTATGAGAGAAAATGCTATATATACATACAGCAGAATGTTGAAGTGATTCTCAAATGTGTTACATACTCTATATAAGGTGATAGCAGGTAAAGATGCAGTGCTACGTTAAGTAGCTAGTTAATCCAGTGGGAGAATGATTAGAGAGCCGCGAGTATAGACTGTCTATAGGTGACGTGCTTCGATTAAAGGGATATAATACGAGTCTGGTTGTACGGACCATTGTTCCATCGTCTTAACTCCGAAATCCCCCCGTTCGCCTGTCTGACTTTAAAGGATAGAAGAAGATAGAAGGAAATTTGAAAATATATTGACAATAAACAACAGTTGCTAAAGTGATTGTCGTGGGATTGAGATGTTAGCCGAAATCAAACAGATCGGGCCGCGGTTAGGAGGTTTAGGAACCTAAAGGACGTATTCTTCCAAACTATAATGATTCTCAAAGGTAATTAATATCATCATCATTATATATATCTTTATTATCCATTAGAAATTTGAAATTTTTATTTTTCACGAAATAAATATTAAAGTTATACTTAATCTATTATTCAAAAAATAAATCAGTGTTTTTCAATATTCTCAACCAAAACTACTGTAAAACTATTGGACACATTGTATAGATAGCTGATTATATAGATTCACACACAAGCCATTATTCGAAGCTTGAAATTAAATAAATAACAAATCTATTTTACATATTCTGTGGAGTTATGAAATCATTACGTACTGACTGAATGACGCACACACAGCTTGATACATAGCGTTATCTATATAGTACACATGAAAACACCAAAACTCGAATGTTTCCTTTCACAAATAAATCAAACTTCTACTGTCCCCACTGCGATAAATAAATATTGGGGAGGTCTTTGGCTCATCAGTGGTGAACACTTCCAGCGGTACCGCCAATTTTTTTTTAATCTACCAGACCGCTTCTTTAGAGCTTTAATACTGTAGCTTCTTGAGTGAATGTTTGCCAGGCTAATATTGCTTTAACAAATGTTATTTATTATGGTTATATTTTATCAGAGCTGAATCAAGATTGCCTCTACACACAGTGATCACACTTCACTATCGTGGAGAGAGTTGGCCCCAGAACACGGACGAGACTTGGTAATCTCCAAACAAACGAAGAAGAGAACAAATAAATAAACTTGGATACTTTAAAAGGTAATTACTTCATTATTTACTGATTATTTTGACTATGGACTCCGCTCGGAAAACGTGTAGAACAGAAGAAGGAGGAAATTAATGTTGATGACTTCTACTCGGTGTACAAGTTTGTGAAGTATCAGGAGGCACATATATAACAAGAAGGTAGGAAGGACGAGACGACAGAATTCCTGTCAATATTGGCTGGAGCCGAGCTCGATTATACTAAGTGGCCGCCCGTATGTTCTCCATCTTTAATTGCGCGGTCGTTCAGCCATATTTGCCGATACATTAGCACTCTGGTGTGTCGACCTGCGAGGTAGATCTGGGGAGCCATGTCACGTTTGTTTTAATTTTATTTAACGATTCGACTATTTATATTGCATAGAATATATAGCATAATATTTATTTAAAACTTTATCTAAAGAAAATACATATATGTAAAGTACGAAAGTGATCATTATTGCTGATACCGTGGTATCAAGACGAATACAACGTGAATAGTATGTTTCTACTCAACAAGGCCCGCCTTTAGAGAAACTTTGGACGTTTATTACTTGAACTTAAGATTGCGGACCTATAAGCTCTTCGACGGGAGTAAGGCTCCCATCAAAGTGCTTAGAGCTCGAAAGCTCGAGTTAAAGTAATAAAAAAAGAAACATATCCCCGGAATGTTCTTGGAATTATTTAATTGAGCACAGGTGAGATTAAAATTTCTAGTTGGGTGGAAAATATACTTAAACCGTACTGGCGAAGTGAGTTGATGGCCAGTTGAGCTGACCGCCAAATCCTACCTGACCGTAAGACTTGCGTTATAATGATTTCGTATAATACTTATATATCTCTCTACAGGGGGTATGAGCAGGTCATTTCTTTATATTCATGGATTATATATTATTTATAAATATCTGTATATACATATATATCAACCGGTGGACAAAATCTAATTGAAAAATACGCACACATTTTATTTCTTAAAATATCATCTTCAACTTGGGCGCCATCTATCGTTGAGTTTTATAAACATATTTTAATTTGTGTGCGGCGAAATGGCGCAATGCGTTATGACAGGTTGTTTCGAACGTTTATAAACAGTTACAGGAGACACTGCCTAGACCGAAGTCTGCACGCCAGAAGAAATGCTGTATGTTTGATCAGAAGTGGATTGAAGGAAACGATCGTGCTGACCAGGTCGCCAAAGCGACTGCCATTTCATAAACTCAAATACAGGATACAGTGCGTCCAAAAACTTATCGAAAGAATCAGCAGACAATATAGCTAACTGTGATCCGAAATAAAGGTTACAGATTTGTCAACCTATCACACTTGCCAATTCCGGCCATCTCAAACAGATCTCAGAAAAATACGCCCTAGGAATAACAACCGCAAGTCTCTTTTGAGGCTAAGCATATGTCCGAATTGACCGACCAGAACAAGAGGAGTTGAAATCTGCCCACAATGTCAAGCAGAATCACAGACAGGGTCAACTACCCATCTGTAACGTTCCAACTGTTGAACTTATCAAGACATGTGTAGTGAACTGGTCTACTAAGGCAAACTGCAGGACATTCCGGGCACTTAGTTAGCTATGGGTACTCTCCAGAGGCTTGTTTTACCTGTCTGTCACTTGTCACATGAGATCCCAGGATAATTCCTCAGTTGCTAATTTGGCAATCCGCAACCAGTTCGTGTCTGCACTCTTTGGATCTATTCAACTATGAGAACCACTCCAACCGCCGTACTCAGTCACCCAGCTAACTACCGGCAATACACGGACTCCTCGTCACTGATCCCCCACATTGGAATGTTACTATATAGTGGGGTAGGTGAAGGATTATCTATCCTGTTGTAATAGAGCCTATATATGGGTGCTATATTCAAAAAGCGCTCAATATTTATAGTGAGACAATTTAGCAAAATTAAATTGACCAGGTTATGTGAGTTTCCAAAATAGGAGAGCGACATTTCTTCGGTGTTGGAGTCCAGCGACGATCCGCCGGGAGAAAGGAAAGAGAGAAAGGAGCAGTCATGTGGAGCTAACCTATAAATTTGTCGTCTTCGTCATTAGACAGCCGGGCGGCTCCATTAAGCAGGGAGGGCGTCCCATCGCTCACGGAGACAAATTAGCTTCTCCTTGCCGGCGGCGGTGGATTATTCCGATTTAAATAATCTTGTGAAGAGTCGCCTTATGATTCACCTGTCCGCATAATTTGGCCGGAGATCTCGCGATTAATTGTCCCACTGACAATATTATCCGTCCGCGCGGCCAAATGACGCGGAAGTCCATTACCTCCCGTCGCGGAATAAAACCTGTTTTTAAATAGAGTCGTTTTATGGCGCCGCCTATGTGTGGGATTGAGTACTTCAGCTCATGTTTCACCTTCAATAAAATTGTAGCTAGATAATATTGATCTCTACATATGATTCAAAGAGAGAAAAAATATAAACTGAACAAGAAAATTCCGAAGATCCCACGGATGGCGCCTGGAATATTTTCCTCAGCAAAGCTGGGAAGTTTGATCGAATATAATTATGGCGTGTAAAATGTTAACAGTTGTTATCTTGGGAGCTGACTGATTTCTGAAGGCGTCTACTGTGGCGGGTGTTCACTCCCTGTGTAGCACTCAGGATCTGCCTGGCTTAATACCATCTTTTTAAGATAAGGTAGTCTGAATATTGTATCTTATCCTATTTGTTTATTTCACTCCTCTTTCTGACAAAAATTAGTCTCAGTTCTTTGCAGATGTCAATAGAAGATGCCTTGCTATGGAGAACGGTCTTATTATTCACGTTTTTCTTTTTATAATGATTTTATCCTCGGTTTTCCTCTCACTTTCAATATTGTACACACAATCAGGAATCATAGAAATACTATCTGAGGAAACGTTTAATGTTTCCATTGCTTCTTGAATAATATGGGGATACACTTTTATATGGCTTATACCTGATTTTATAAAATTGTTCAGTATCCTTGCTTACAAACTGAAATCCGTTATCTGAATGGGAAATTCACAGCTTGCAAAAATTTCTTTCAATTTGGATTTGTAGTTTTGAAGAAATATATTACCAGAAGATATATAGAAGGAGTTTGAATTCCTAGAAAAAGATAGGCGAACAGCCTCATCGATATATTTTAATAAATTATATCGATCCAAAATTTGCCTTTATTTTAATATATAAATTAATATTTATATTGAACTTTGATAGTTTGACGCCTGGAACTCAAGACACAATTAATCGTAACCATCAAACGTTGATCCAAAAACATTCCGACGTCCTGTGTCCAGGTAACTTGACAGAATTATAAATATTCCCATCATAAATAGGCTGGCTTTAACAATGGCTAAAGCTGGGAAGCCGCGTGTAGCGTGCCTCTGATTATCTTTATAAATGATCGTTTTTGGCAGTTTTCGGTCTGTAACTCCAAGAGATTAAAGATAGAAGCCACAACTTTTGGATTTCTTTCTACTCTGAGGTCAGAACAAGCGCTCCAAAGTCTCAACTCCCAAACGTTTCCGAGTTGAAACCGTGCATCACCAACAGACAGACATCGTGATTCTATAGATAGACTAATGTATTAGCCCGTCTCACATACGACGGATACGTTCAGGAATATTCACACATTCAAATTGTCATTAGTCCTGTCAGACATATCTCTGAATTAAACACTGAACTTTTTGAGATCAAATATTCACTCGGGAAGATCCCGGGCCAGTAAATATTGCCAGGTGGAAAATTTGGAAAGACAAACTTCAGGATGACACAGCAATTTATTTAAGGCAAATACAAATTATGAATGATTAAAAGGAATATAAGTAATGAGGGAAGTTTACAGAGTAGCAAAATGTAAACATCAAAAATGATACTCTGTTAATAAAATAATAAATACTTTGTTACATAGCTCCTTCCTAGTACCTTTGCTTCCTTTTTCTTGCGGCGTGAAGAGTGGCTTTGTCGTCGTATCGTCTATAGGGACATCGTCATCTTGGAGGGAAGTCTTAACTTTGACACGGCGGTGGAATCCTGGAGTCAGTCTCTGAAAATGTAGATCACAGCACCCATGACTTCTAGGTCTTTCTGGGGATCTTCAGTTTGTCTTCCATAATTTACCCAGAATCTCCACCAAAATGCCACGTGGAAAATCAGGAAAGACAAACTTCAGGATGACACAGCAATTTATTTAAGGCAAGAACAAACTATGAATGATAAATAAAGAGATAAGCAATGAGGGAAGTTTACAGAGTAGCAATATATAAATATACTAGCGGACCCGCCCGGCTTCGCCCGGGTTTTACCCGAGTAAAAGTTTGTCTAACGAATCTCTCGATAAAGTGAATATTTTTTTCCCGGTCCCTTGAAAATACTCGATAAGTTGAATAAAATCAATATTAATTGGTTCCCTCGGTAATTGGAAGTTAAAGGAATAGTATCTTGCCTTGGAATTGTATCATTATTCTTGTATCGATGTACCCGGCTTCGCCCGGGTTTTACCCGAGTAAAGGTTTGTTTAACGAATATCTCGATAAAGTGAACATTTTTTCCCTGTCCCTTGAAAAATACTCGATAAGTTGAATAAAATCAATATTAATTGGTTCCCTCGGTAATTGGAAGTTAAAGGAATAGTATCTTGCCTTGGAATTGTATCATTATTCTTGTATGGATGTACCCGGCTTCGCCCGGGTTTTATCCGAGTAAAGGTTTGTTTAACGAATCTCTCGATAAAGTGAACATTTTTTCCCGGTCCCTTGAAAAAATACTCGATAAGTTGAATAAAATCAATATTAATTGGTTCCCTCGGTAATTGGAAGTTAAAGGAATAGTATCTTGCCTTTGAATTGTATCATTATTCTTGTCTCAAATAAATTGCCGTGTCATCCTGAATTTTGTCTTTCCTAATTTTCTACATTACAAAATCATCGTATCATCATGATAATATTTAGAGCAGATTGTTGAATTATAACAGATAAATTAGAATATTTATCTTGATTATTTCTAGGCGAAAAGTTATTTCAAAAATTTTATTTGCTAGAAACCTTCCCAGTACTATACTAAATAACTTCCCAAAGTTTCATGGCGATCCAATGAGTGGTTTGGTCAGGCATAAAGGACAAACAAACAGACATACATTCATTTTTATATATATAGATATCAAAAGTAATTTTCAAAACAAAAGAGGTGACTTGACATATTTCTGAAAACACACACACAGACAGATTCATTTATATATATAATATATATATATATATATATATTAACAGTAATTAAACGTAACAGTAAGAAAATGTTGATTTTAAAATATTTTAATTTTAAAATATTTTAATATTTTCATATTTTAAATATGTAAATAGAGTCTCTTAAGAAAGACCACCTAAAAACATGAATCAACTTGTTTCTCCTGTTGGTGGTCTCTCATTGAAGATTCTAATTGCTATTAAAGAATCTCTAATAGACCTTTAATAAGAGACTGCCTCTTGGAGAGACGGTGTAGCTACGAAATGGATATTCCCGGCTTCGCCCGGATTTTACCCGAGTAAAGGTTTGTCTAACGAATCTCTCGATAAAGTGAACATTTTTTCCCGGTCCCTTGAAAAATACTCGATAAGTTGAATAAAATCATTATTAATTGGTTCCCTCCATAATTGGAAGTTAAAGGAATAGTATCTTGCCTTGGAATTGTATCATTATTCTTGTCTCAAATAAATTGCCGTGTCATCCTGAATTTTGTCTTTCCTAATTTCTACATTACAAAATCATCGTATCATCATGATAATATTTAGAGCAGATTGTTGAATTATAACAGATAAATTAGAATATTTATCTTGATTATATCTAGGCGAAAAGTTATTTCAAAAATTTTATTTGCTAGAAACCTTCCCAGTACTATACTAAATAACTTCCCAAAGTTTCATGGCGATCCAATGAGTGGTTTGGTCAGGCATAAAGGACAAACAGACATACATTCATTTTTATATATATAGATTCCGTAGCAAAATATAAACGTGAAAAATGATACTCTGTTAATAAATGCCTTACTGCAATATCTAACCACGGTAGAACTGCTCCAATATTCTACTGTGGGAGGAAGGCCTGGAGGAAGATAGAGATGGAAAAAAAGTGTCCTACAGAGAGGGGGAGGGGACTCAACTTGACAGAATTAATTAAGATCGCCCGCCTCAATAAATCATTTTTTGAGACTTCCACCTTTTTCGGATCATTAATAAACAACAAATCCCTGACAAACTCGTCTTTTTAACTTTATTCTTTTTTATTGTCGTTTTTCTGCATGTCTCTTGTTTAATTAAGTTGCCAAACTTCCCTCTCCAATTGACGACTGGAAACTTCATTACTGGCGACTCTAATTGGTGATGCTAATTTTAAGGCAATCCTTATTAATGTCTTTCCCATCATTATTGCATTTTAATTGTCTCTTGATAATTTAATTAACGCATTTGTCTCTCTCTCTTGCGATCCTTAGCTTTCCTAATTAAGGTAACAGTGATTTATTTTTATTCATTTACCTGAATATTTGCAGTACTGCAGTGATGTGGTAGATGGCGAGATCCCACAGGCGATGTGAGCTCGAAAATTAATCAAAACATTAAGTAGAAGCAAAGGTTTGAAACATTGTCTTAGAATTTTTTGTTTTGTTTTGATGAACTCTATTTTCTCTAAGAAAGGCCTTTAGCGGTCATTGACTAACTTGTGAATATCCCAAAAACGAATAGAAAAACTAAATGTTCATATAATAGCGTTCTTATTTCATAATCCCCAATTCTGACCAAATTTGCGATGTGAGAGCGCCAAGGCTAACTAACTTCCTGATTTGTCTGTGTGTTGTGTGGAGAGGAATATTGTAGAAAACATTGTAAAGGTATATATTAAATTCATCTTTTCCTGGATTATTTTCCATATTAATTTAACGGATTTTCAGTGTTTATTTAAGATATGGGTTAACATATACCTTTAATAAATGCAATAAGATATTAAAATTAGGTTCTAATATGCCAGTGCGACGTCTATTGGTTAATAATTGGGGTTGTCATTGATGAGGCAGACCTGGCCAACATATGATCGTGATCCCTGATTGCAGCCAAGGCGACGAAAGCTGAGAAAGGGGCAAGCACACAGTGGCTGCGGTGGTATTGTTGAAATGAGCGTCAGCGGAGTGACAGATGGATCATCCTTGGTGTCGGACGGCCAGCCTCGTCCAGTGTCCCCAGTAGCCCAGGCTGGAGTGCGGTCACCTATGTCACATATACATCACATGATACCGACGTTGGAGAACATTTCATTGTAGTTATATGATGACATTATTAGGATGGCTTGTTGGTGCCAACTCCAGCTGTATCCATAAACAAACATGTCATAATTTAGACCTCAGCCTGACCACAAATGGAGGCCGTTACAGTAGCATTTTTCTCGTTGTATGAGAAAATGCGGAATATTTTAAAATAAAACTAAAATTTCAATAGTATCATAATATATGAGATACCTTTTATATTTATCACCAATACATGACATATATGAGACAAATGCTTAAACAAATATATTGGTTTCATTAAAAATATTTAGTCACTGAACATGATTGAAAGATTATTTTTAGAGTTTATTAATATGAACCTCTGTGTTTGTGTGCGTTGGAAGAACCACTCGTCTAGGGAAGCACATTGTTGTATATATATAAATGAATGTTCATATCTTTAGAATCATTGCTATTTGTATACATCTGTTGTACAACTGTGTCAATAGAATTATTGTTACATGGCTACAGAATCACCATGTTTGCAGCATTCTTGTTGTAAGGCTACAAAATGACCATGTCAGTGGAATCATTGTTGTAGAAATACAGAATCATCATGTCAGTATAATCATTGTTGCATGACTACAATATCACCATGTCAGTGGATTCATTGTTGCAAAAATACAGATTCACCATGTCAGTAGAATCATTGTTGTATGACTACAAAATCACTATGTCAGTAAATAATTGTTGTAGAAATACAGAATCATCATGTCAGTAGAATCATTGTTGTATGGCTTTGAAATCACCATGTATGTATAATAAATGTTGTATAGCTACAAAATCACCAAGTTAATATAATCATTGTTTTATGAATACAGAATCACCAAGTTAATATAACCATTGTTGTATGACTACAGAATCGCCAAGTTGATATAATCATTGTTGTATGACTACAGAATCACCATGTAGGTGTTTTATGAATACAGAATCACCAAGTTAATATAATAATTGTTGTATGACTACAGAATCACCAAGTTGATATAATCATTGTTGTATAACCACAGAATCACCAAGTTAATATAATCATTGTTGTATGACAAAGAATTACTATGTATGTATAATCATTGTTGTATGACTACAGAATCACCATGTCAGTAGAATCATTGTTGTATGACTACAGAATCACCATGTCAGTAGAATCATTGTTGTATGACTACAGAATCACCATGTCAGTAGAATCATTGTTGTATGACTACAGAATTACCATGTCAGTAGAATCATTGTTGTATGACTACAGAATCACCATGTCAGTAGAATCATTGTTGTATGACTACAGAATCACCATGTCAGTAGTATCATTTTAGCAAATGCAGGATTTTGTTTTTTCAAATAATTGGCTGTTTTGGGTGATGCCACTAGCGGAGTTGAATATAGCAAATGGTAATTATTTTTTAAATTTGGAATCATAATAAATAAATATTTTGATAACTAGAATCTGATTGTTACAAATTCAACAATAGGAAAGTTCCATACTACATGTAAATATTTAGTGAACTCACTGAGGAATGATTAGAAGCTCCGACGCCATCCATCATCCAGTGCTAATAGCCACCGCCGCGGTGTGATTTATAACTTGGCGCATTATGCCGAGTGCGCGCATAAAGACGGAGCGGGGAACAAATTATTCAAAATTGATTGCCCCATAACGGACAAAAAACACCAAAAACTGGAATTCAAATGTTTTTTTTTTTTGAATACCATTGAGGCGGAAGTTAAAAGGTAAAACCTAAAATAAAACAAAAGAGAGCATTAATCTTATAGTGCTCCAATTATTTTTCACTCCGCGTGTTCAATGATGAGGGGGACTAACGTTGCACTCGTCTGTTGAAATTTGTTTAAATTTTATTTCAAACTATATCGGAACTATATAGGTTCTGCTGACTCATGGTGCACAATTTAGCACATTGATTCCGCTAAAGTTAGTTGATGTTACACCAATTAGCTTGAGTCCTCAGTACCGAGCTGAATTGGAAAGGTCTGGTGGCCCAAGATGGAATTAATTGGGTATAAGATGAAATGAAAATTATTTGAAACTATAAGAAAAAATTAACCTTCAGCATTACGTTGCATCACTTAGTTGCACGATCAGTGGAAGCCTTTCTCTTAAAATTTCCCACCTGATTCCAGTATAATTTCACTTTTGTTCTATTTTTTCATATATAAATAGACAACTTGTAGTTTGGCGTTCCCATGCCCTTCCGGCCTTAAATACTAATTCTATGATTTTTCAGAAAGCCTTGAAGATATTTTGGTCGTTGAGGCACAGCTTGCACCACGCTGATAAGAACCAGCAACGCCTACGTGATTAGCTTTTCTTGATTAATTAAGAAAGGGTATTTGTGGCCAATTCTGGAATTATTAAAAATCAACGATTGATTCCGACAGATGGCGCAAACGATCTAAGACTTTTAGTTGCACGATCAAGAGATGCCTTTCTCTTTATTTATGTACCTGATTCCAGCACAACTTCAATTTTGTTATTATTGGTTCATACTTGGAATACAAACCTATCCCGACAGGACTCCTCCAATGCTGACCCGGTAGCCCATGTGTATATTACTTCCCAAGCGTCCACATGAGGATACGCAGCACAGAATTCCGGACCTCAGGGAAGTCGTTCGACAGAGTTCCACGTCGAAGGATGCAAACTTTCGTGCCAGACCGTAGCGTATTGTGGCGGACTAAACTGAGGACTTTATTCCTGTCCCAGTCTAAATAGCTGCAATAGTTGGGGAATTACCTTTTGTTCCAATTGTCGACGCTACCTAGGTCATCGGCCATTTCATTCCAACAATACCGCGTTGTCTTATTGAATTCTTCACATGGAGAAGAGTTTGTGTGGAACAAGATTTTATCATCTTCAAATGTATCTTAAATGAATGTAAATTTATTTATATAGGAATCTTAAAATTCGTGCGCTATTATCAAACATCAAATGTGACTTTTTATAACTTAAGCAGCCAAATCTGTCAGAGACGACAATCAATTCACACAACTTTAAATTTCAGAATCCTCCAATTCGGTAGCTTTGGGATTATCACCGCGCATAGTTCATTCGCCCACTTAAGAAATGTTTAAACTTCTACAGCTACCTTATTCCATCGATAATAAAAATAATCCTAGTCATGACGTAAAGTGTAGAGAGGTCACTCGAGAAACTGGAGGAGTGGCTACAACGTTTGATGCCCAGATCAATGTTGGAAATTGAGTAATCAGGATTAGTTAGATTCTGTTCTGTGACCTGAGCTTTATTATTTCTAAATATTGTTACCTCTTGTCTAATGCGCATTTTGTGTCAATCTAATCTTGCCTTTAATTGTTCAAATAATAATATAAAAAATACTCTCATTGTGTGTGTGATATTATACACATTGACAGAATATGATTTTATTAATATTATGCATGTTTATACCACCACTAGAACTACACACCACTCTGACGGTGGCTGAGGATGGATCAATATAGGAGGGGTCACGAACACGAAGACTGAAAATTCCCATACCTAGGAAGATGGCAACAAAGGATTAACGAATTCAAAAGTTAATTTCTCCATTATTTACTTTTATTTGGTTTGATTACGGGATCCCACTTGGGGAGTTGTAGAATACAAAGTCAACGAACCTTGCAAGTGTAGGCGTAGTGTGTATAGTGTTGGCGGCCTTTCCCTTTAAAAGGGCATTAAAACAATGCCGCGTTTTTATTAGGTTAGATTACCTCAGTACAGAACGTAGAATTAGTGTTCAAGAATGAACCATAACACAAATTTGGAAATTTCAGACAAAAAGCCAAACTGTAAATCATGGTGTCGGGCTTCGGCACTGATCAGTACAGGAGCTGCTTCGATTTCATAACTTCCTACGAGGGAGTTATCAAATCGGTCGAATTGGCCAAAAAGATGTTTAAGCTGGAGAAGCAGCAAGGTCTATTATCAGACTAGAATACAATATAAAGCTGCGGGAGGATGATATTAAAATACCAAATGTGACACCTCTTCCTTTGAAAATAGGTCTGTCAAATAATTCCCCGGAAAGATCCAATATTTTTTTAAAAAATAAGAATATTAAAAATTACGAACACCTATTCTAATAAGTAGAAAGCTTGAAGCAACACAGCAGCATCCATGTGCAGCACGTGAATAAAATAATTTCAAAATATCACTTCAAGTAGCCTTTCCGATTTTTAATAGATTTAAAAACTGAACAGCGAATTTGCATAAAACTTTGCTTCAAAATCAGTTGGGCTGTAATCTAAACTTCAAATTTATCAAAATAGCCTTCAACGATGATCATTTAAACATTCAGCCCTATATTAATGGTATTCACGATTTTAAAATGGCAGAGAATCAGTGGACGATGATGTTGACTGGATAATCCATCACAGGACTCCTGAAAACACACAAAAAAATAAGAATTCAATGGAGGAAAATCCACGGATTGGGCTAAGTGACATCGCGATAGAAACTGAGATATCTAAATCTTTAGTAAGAATGATAATCAAAGAAGATCTCTACACAGTCGAGGAAGACACCTGTCAAATTTGTTCCTAAAATGTTGACATATTCAAACAGAAAAATGATCTTATTGATGCCTCATGAAACATGCTTGAAATGGCCGAACGAAACCCTATTTGAAAGAAAAACATAATAACTGGAGACGAAACTTGGGTTTACGGGTATGACCCCGAAACTAAATGCCAATTCATGGAGTGGAAGGGGAAGATGAACCAAAAAATGAAGAATCTCGTCTTTGCAAGTCAAAACTCAAAGTTTTACTAGTGCCATTCTTTGACATAAAAGGGGTTGTACTCTCTGAAAACCTCGAGGAAGGGCAAACAATAAACAAGAAAGTTTATTTAGACATTCTGAGACTTGCACGCGAATCAATTCGTCTTAAAAGAAAGGAAATGTGGGATTCCAAATATTGGTTCCTCCATTACGACAACACAATGACTTTTATCTTTTCCGAAATTAAACATAAGGCACTTGAAGGTCAAAGCTTTGACACGATACAAGCCATTAAATGATAATCTAGGAACGTTTAGCGAGGCATACATAAAGAAGAATTTCCCAAGTGTTTCCAAAGTTGGAGGAAAAGATGGCAAAGGCGCACTGAGACAGAGGGTCTAAATTCAAAAACTATTTTATTTTTGTTTACATTTTGGATAAATGGATTTATAGCCTAATAGCGGAAACTTCTCATCATACCTTGTAGGAAAGGTCAGGTGTAGATTTTATGCAAATATTTGCTATTAAAATATTTTTTTGAAAGGGGCCTTTTTTTCACACACTTTCCCCACATGGTATTTATCCAATACATCCTTAGATCTTCCGTGACCGCCAGATCAGGGAATAACACCAACTTATTGGAACAACCGCGTGTGTTCACTGGATGGTCAGAGAAGTTCGGTGGTTCAACACATTTATTTGGAGAGAACGGTGGCTCTATGATAGTCACGAACTGCGAGTCTGACCCATGTCTGGCTTTTCATTTAACTACACCGATTCATTTAAAGCATGTCATGTACCGTTCTTAAATTGTTCAGACATATACAAACCCTAAATGACACATAATAACCGGGACGTCATCCGATTCCAACAGCGGGGACAATCTAGCATCAAGATAAAGAAGGAAATAAGCGGAGGGCCACCCACCCAATTGACGCGACGTGGAGGGCGACTTCGCGGCTCGGGTTGCAGCGAGATGGTATCAGGAAGAAGGATGCCTCAAGCCTTCCTGCCCAACTAAATTTAAGACTGGCATTCTCGCGGTTATTTTAGATGCAAACATAGAATTCCTCATTGGCCACAGCTCAACCCTTGCAGTCGTTAGGCCAGCAATGTAGAACACGTGGAGATGGAATCGCTTACTGCCATTAACTTGTTGTTTTCCTGGAATAGAGCAGAACATCTCGCCTAATGGCGTTTTTGTGTGCTTAATTTACTCTTTTAAAGTATATTCCGTGGCGTGGTAGGAATTAGATTGGGGAATTAACGTGGGGAACGATGAATTTTTTCAATACCGTTTTTTAAATTTATTTTTTACTACAGAGAGAGAGAAAGAGAGAGAGAGAGAGATTTATAAGCATTATAAAATTATCATTATACACGTATATATAAACGGGAAATAAATCCAAACATCACATTACTTGCAGAGGAGAGCCATTATTTCCTCAAGACATGTCTTATTTGAAAACATAGCACAGGATCAGAACGGCGGAATCTTGTGTCTTATTTGGTCGCTCTTCATTTCTACGATCGCATTCTTCTCTTTCTGGTGTGACCAGATTCCATATAATAGATGTCTTGTTGTGCCCACTATCCAATGATGTCTTGTTACAGAAGAAAATAAAACAAAATAAACAAAATACCCACAATTCATGGATGAGTATTTTGACTTACAAAGTGTTGTATTGGCCATGAGGGATCTCCAAGACTTCCTTGGCTTGTGGCCATGGTGTCGAGGCTCGGACATCTGCTACTCAGCAGTAACTTCAAAACTACATATTTTGTTATGATTTATTGTATACAGAATATACAATGCATTCGACACAAAGTTGGATAGGTCAAATCTACTCCACTCACAATTTTCTAACGAAGAAAAAATGTAAGATGGCCCAAAACAGTTTCCACCATTATGTGCCTTGGAAATCAAATTAATAATGATTTGATTTTCTCTTAGAGAATTCACTTGATACAATATAAAGAGATTATATCGATTTTAAAACAAACTTTTGGATTTTTAGTGATTTCCAAACGTCACTCAGGGCGCCATATTAGAGCGGCTGTTTCCTTAACATGGCGTCACCACCCGACCTTTGATTCTATCACAGCTCTGCCATTATTCCAAGACGTTCAAAAACGGCTCAGGTTAACCAAGAATAAATGTAGGTGGAATATAATGTCATAATCTCTTTTGTGATTTATATTGAAATATCAATTTCCCTAAAGTCTAAGCTATCTAGATTTAAGTTAATTTCACCTGTTTGAATTTTCGTTTTTATTTTTTAATTTCTGGGTAACCCACAGCACAGTACTTTAATCCAACATTGAAGCAATAAACTCCCACAAAACAATGAGATATTGTGCGCCAAGACAATCGACCTGAAGAAACATGCAAATTTATCCCCGCCAGTTCTGACGATGATAGAGTCGCGGGCCACGTCACGCATGGCTGAAAGCAAGAAAAGTAACCAAGTTTTTCTTTGTGTTTTTTCCCTCTCTTTTTTTTCTTTTTAAGGCAATGGGAGGGAGGGGTCGTAATTACTTTTCGGGGACCAAATAAAAGTAATATGTTAGAATCGAATTTCCTGGCATTTTGTTTCATGTGAGTAAATTAAATGCGTGAAAACTTCCACATGTTTTAAAGTTTTAATTTATTCCGAGGCATTTATTTTACACAGGAAATTGACCAATTATTTGGGAGGTCAGGTTTTCCCATGTACACAGGTCATATAAATATTTCATAGCAATGAAAGCTATGTAATGGAAATAATTCTTCCATTATAAAATAAAACCTCAGTATCAGGATTTTAGATAATTTATGCCAAGAGATTATATATTTGAAATGACTTTCAAATACATATTGTTTAAAACATTCCATTGGCTCAGTACAGCGATGATATCGGCAAACAGCGGTTTGTGATAAAAGTTTAAACAAAGCAGCAGACCATTATTTGGACAACTATATTGAGATCAACTTGGCGTAACAACTTCGTCGCCAAGTAACCGGAGATGTGCAGATTTTCTACCGGGAGTGGAGCACTTGTATTGGACATAAGGAGAGGTTTGCCGGGCTACATTATTCGACCAACTGACTACCTAGCAAATGTTGGTGCTTCGATAGAAATCTTGGCGTTAAGACACGTTAATGTTATGATTCGTTCATTAGTTGTCCAAATACTGTATCTCGCTAATTGTGTAATGGGATTTCCAAACCAAACTCACGAAATCCTACCTCCATATTATTATTATATTATATATAAATAAATAATCAGAATATATTGAATCTGGATAGATATTCCTACCAACCAGACGGTCTATTGGGAATTACCATCTGGGTTTTGCCGTTGATGGTCAAGCGGCGACTTATTTGTTAAGAAGACATGGGAGATGGTATTCACATTTGCCAAAATAGGAATCTCTCCCTTCAAAAATGCATTTAACGAACATCATCCCAGTACAGACCATAATATGGAAGAATGAGCCACAACCCCAGTTTTGTCAAATCTAGGACAACCTGCATACCATGGATTGACCCTCGTTAATACTTCCATAGCATCCTACGAGAGAAGTTTTGATCGAATCTGCCCAAAAGGTGTTGAAGTGGCAGATGGCCGATTTCCAGGCGAGACACCAACACAAAGTGTATATGTACCAAAACACCTTTGTGGAAGATTAGGCCATTTCACAACTCATTCATTTGGACGTCAAGAAATTGAACTCATCTCCATGTAGTTATCTGAGCCATTGTCCGAAACCATAGCCTACTCTCTGGTTGGTCTTTGTTCGAATTTTCAATAGCTGAAGTTGTGAATTATACAATGATTTGAATTTGAGCGCACTGCTCTTTTGTGAACACGTCTATGATTCTCTCTGCCACACCTTAACGATTTATTGTCTAAACTGACATCGACCATTTTACTTCACCAGCTGAAACGCCTCCTCGGCATATTCTGGCCACATCCCGAAGATGACATCATGGGGGTCACATCCTGCTACCGTGGTTGGCTTATTTGTCGGAATTTGTGGCATTTCTTTGATGCTAGAGTGGAATTGGATGCTATAATTGGGATTTTCTGCTGACTATGCAACAATAGCAGAGGGAAATGAAGAGAAACCTGACATGATAGCCCGAGCCCCTAATTCCTCCATCAAGAAGTTAGACGATAGAACTACAGGGGATATTTTATAAACGATGACGCGAGTAGAGGTGCCAACCTTATAGCGACAGTGAGTTTAGACGCCATCAAAACCAGAAGAAATAGGTAGGTAAGAGCGGCGTAATTTGGTTCCAAAACAGTGACAGAGCGGGTGAGGCGGTCACAAGACGGGGGCAGAGCGGGTGAGGCGGTCACAAGACGGGGGCAGAGCGGGTGAGGCGATCACAAGACGGGAGCAGAGCGAGTGAGGCGGTCACGAGACGGGGGCAGAGCGGGTGAGGCGGTCACAAGACGGGAGCAGAGCAGGTGAGGCGGTCACAAGACGGGAGCAGAGATGGTGAGGCGGTCACCAGACGGGAGCAGAGATGGTGAAGCGGTCACAAAACGGGGGCAGACCAGGTGAGGCGGTCACAAGACGGGGGCAGAGCGGGTGAGGCGGTCACCAGACGGGAGCAGAGATGGTGAAGCGGTCACAAAACGGGGGCAGACCAGGTGAGGCGGTCACAAGACGGGGGCAGAGCGGGTGAGGCGGTCACAAGAAGGGAGCAGAGCGGGTGAGGCGGTCACAAGACGGGGGCAGAGCGGGTGAGGCGGTCACAAGACGGGAGCAGAGATGGTGAGGCGGTCACAAGACGGGAGCAGAGATGGTGAGGCGGTCACAAGTCGGGGATAGAGCGGGTGTGACGGTCACAAGCCAGGGGTAGAGCGGGTGAGGCGGTCACAAGTCGGGGGTAGAGCGGGTGTGGCGGTCACAAGAAGGGAGCAGAGCGGGTGAGGCGGTCACAAGAAGGGAGCAGAGCGGGTGAGGCGGTCACAAGACGGGGGCAGAGCGGGTGAGGCGGTCACAAGACGGGAGCAGAGCGGGTGAGGCGGTCACAAGACAGGAGCAGAGATGGTGAGGCGGTCACAAGACGGGAGCAGAGCGGGTGAGGCGGTCACAAGACAGGAGCAGAGATGGTGAGGCGGTCACAAGACAGGAGCAGAGATGGTGAGGCGGTCACAAGACGGGGGCAGAGCGGGTGAGGCGGTCACAAGACGGGAGCAGAGCGGGTGAGGCGGTCACAAGACAGGAGCAGAGATGGTGAGGCGGTCACAAGACGGGAGCAGAGATGGTGAGGCGGTCACAAGTCGGGGATAGAGCGGGTGTGACGGTCACAAGCCAGGGGTAGAGCGGGTGAGGCGGTCACAAGTCGGGGGTAGAGCGGGTGTGGCGGTCACAAGTCAGGGGTAGAGCGGGTGAGGCGGTCATAAGTCGGGGGTAGAGCGAGTGTGACGGTCACAAGTCAGGGGTAGAGCGGGTGAGGCGGTCACAAAGCTGCAGCAGAACGGGTGAAGCAGTCACAAGACGGGGGCAGAAATGGTGAAGCGGTCACAAGACGGGAGCTGAGCGTTCCCCTGGGGCTGCGGCACTAATTACCGTAGGAGTCCCAACAGGCCACATCAGATAAACCTCTAACGAGCGAAGACCAGCTCCACAAACAAAGAAGCTGTTTCTTTAATGGCTTTTAAAATAAGCTCTGGCAATCTTTTTATAGAAAATAGAATTGAGAGAATTATCTCTGCCATCTCGGGGTAACAAGTAGCCGTGGCGTGCGCCTGAAGTTGTTCCATCCTAGTGGACTCCCCCCACCTTTCTTAATTGCTTCTTGTTTGATTTATTTTCGAACACACCGATAGATATGCTGGTTTTAGAATTCCATGGGGGGCGTATAGCATTCTTGCCATTAATACTAAACTACCAATACACAGATAAATGTAATACATCATCCAAAGCCAAGGCAGAGAGTGTTTGACCAGTAAACCACCAAATATTATATTCCACCCAGGCCAAATTTGAAAAAATATATATATATATTTGTGGGAAACAACGGCGCACAAAAGAGAACCAAGCTTTGCTAATTTGATTGTTCCTTTAGACTTGATATGGAAAAATAAATTGCTGAAATAACTCACTACATTAAAATGACTTACCAGTTTCATTGTTGTTTTTTTCGCCAATTCATGGATGGCTGAGTGCTACACAGCGAAGAGTTAAAACCAAAGTTTTCTCTCAGAGAGGCCTGGACAACACGTGTATGGAAATTTAGTTTTTCACGCAATAGAAAAACATATTGCTATTCTCGTTTATCTCGTTCTATTTTCTATAAAATGAGTGTTTAACGGCTTTAATATTAAAAGTAAATTATTGTTCATTTGAGGAGAAAAATATTCCGAAAGATCCTCATAATATAAACAAAAAACAAAACAAAAAACACAATGATCTCTAGAAAAATATTTCACTAATTTATCATAATTGAAATAAAGAGTTTAGATAAAAAACTTTTTATTCTCATATCTACAAACAGAATTGAGATATATTTTGCATTTTAAGATATGCAGCCTGAAGTAAACACAAGAATCCGACAACGGTCGGTGATGGAGTTCCTGTTTAAGTCCGGAGACATATCAGCCACTGTAATTTACCCGAAGATAGTCTGTGAATGGAAAAGAACTATGGATAGAGGCACAATGTAAAGATGGATTCCAGACTGGTGATATCAGTGATAAAGAAAGGTCAGGTAGACCAGCCTCGGTAGTGACGGAACCAAAATTTGGCTCTAACGGAGAAATTGATCACCGGACACACAATTAAGACTTATCAAATAATGGAAAACTTTTCTGTCTAAAGGAAGTGTTTTTAAACTTAATAATGATCTTGGATATAGAAAATTATGCTCAAGATGGGTGCCAAAACTTCTAACACGAGAAATGATGCAAATTCGGAAAGAGATTTGTTTATTCCTCATGGAGATCTTTTCTGGACAACCTTTTCATGTGTTTGAAGAAGTGATGATACTTGGGGTTATCATTATTATCCTTCTTCGAAGCGCCAATCAAAATGTAATGGACTATTCAAGGTTGTAATGGACCAACAAATCATGATCTCTGTCTTCCGGGACCAGGAAGAGCTGATATTCGTGGATATTCTTGAAATAAATTCTTCTATTAACAAATAGAAGTATTGTAAACCATTAGAAAAGCTAAAAGAGAGATTGAAAAAATACACAAATTAGATTTTATCAGGATAACGCGAGAGTTCACACGGTGCACCTGACTTGGCGAATATTGCAGGGTATCGTTGGACATTGTCACCTCATCCTGCGTACAGCCCTGACCTGGCTCCCTTCTACTTGTTTAGAGGATTAGAGAGTTTCCACGTGGTGAAACATTTTAAAGTGATGCAATTTTACTCCTTGTCTTTGTTCTTGGAAGGTTTGTTGCAGGTAGCATTGTCGCTAAAACACACAAAGTTAACTATACTAGGATATGAATCAAATGTTATATTGGAGTGATGGATAGAAATGTATTTATCCTTACATTCTGCCTACTTCAAAATATTCAGTTCTTTAAACCTGTGCGAACATTCTTTTAAACATGTCTTGTCCGCAGCAATGTTCAGTCAATCACACCTCTCCAAATATTACTTAGATTACATTCCACGACAGGCCTCTTCTTGATGTTGCCACCTAGCTAGGTCATAGCTTTTTTTAAAGAGTACTAGCGAATGTACCCGGCTTCGCCCGGGTTTTACCCGAGTAAAGGTTTGTCTAACGAACATTTGTTAAAACAATTCTCTATAAACTTATAAAAAAAAAATATATTTTGATAATTTGAAACTCGTAAATTTGAATCTCTCGATAAAGTGAACATTTTTCCCGGTCCCTTGAAAAATACTCGATAAGTTGAATAAAATCAATATTAATTGGTTCCCTCGGTAATTGGAAGTTAAAGGAATAGTATCTTGCCTTGGAATTGTATCATTATTCTTGTCTCAAATAAATTGCCGTGTCATCCTGAATTTTGTCTTTCCTAATTTTCTACATTACACACACACACACACACACACTCGAGCGTGCGGCCACGCTTTTGCGGGCTCCGCCATTTTCGCCTCTGGAGTGTGTGTAAAAGGCGCTTACCATCACGAGTTTGGTACCAGAAGAACCCTCTCGATCCGCTGAACAAGTGCCTGAAAGGCCCAGCACTGGATCTCAACCAGGCGAGGAGTTATCGCCGAAAAAAGGAATCATAGAGAATTCTTCTCTAGAATTTTCTATGGAATATCGAACACATGCAAGCCCGCCGGCGCGCGAGGCGCATGGAACGCTGGCTGCCGCGCGGGGTGACGTCACGGCGCCGCCGACTGCTGCTTCTTCCAGCGAGAATTTAGCCGACCCGGCCTCGCTCAACTGGGCCGACAGCGAGATGGCGGAGGTCGACGCCAACGACGACTACACCGTTGTGAAGAGCAAGAAAAGGCGCCTCTCTTCAACACCTGAGCAGGCCGCAAAGCAGGCAAGCAGGCCTGCTGAGAAACGCGGCCCCCAGCAGCAGAAGCGGACAACAGGGCCGAGGTCAATGCCGCCCCAGGAAATCAAGGCGACGCGCGCCAACATCGCCGACGCCAGGGCGAGGCAGGCCAATACCAACCATGAGAACTACGTCTTCGTGGAGCTGTGCCCAGACATCCCGGACTACTCCTACCTCCGGGCAATCGGCGACCTGGTCGGAGGGCCCAAAAACATCGCCCACTTTGGCAGGATGAACGGCCACTACATCGTGGGCCTCGCGAGCAAGAACCTTGCGAGCCGTTTGGTGGAGGAGGGCCTGAACATCGAGGGAACACTCCTCAAGGTCTTCCCCTTCCGCAAGAGGGCCGAAAGGATCATCGTGGCCAATCTCCCCGGCTTTGTAGAGGACGCCACCATCGTGCAGGCTCTGCGTGAATACGGAGACATCACCTCCATCGCCCCCATCATGATCAAAATGGGGGAGTTCGCCTTCAGCGACGGCCGCCGGGAGGCGTTCATCCTGCTCCGCGAGGGCGTAAGGCTGGAGACGCTGCCCACCCGTCTGACCATCCACTCCAAGGGAGACACCCTGTCGGCCTTCCTCTCCTTTGGAATCAAGTGTTCCAAATGCGGTAAACAGGGCCACCGCAGAGCCAACTGTCCAGCGCTCGCCAGGCAAGGGAACGGCAGCCCCAGGCAAGCAGCGTCTCCCACCGACGCAAGGCCCCCCCTCCCTCCTCCTCAGCGACCAAGGAAGCCGGCACCTGCGCCCGCAACACCGGCGTCCCCTGTCCAACCGGCGAAGACTTCGGCCGAGGCTCAGGCGATCCCCTCGGCACACCAGCCTGCCGAACAAATTGATCTCACCCACCCCGCCCCTGCTGCCCACCCTGCTCCCCTGGCTGCCCTGCGGCCCCCCGAGCCTCGCATCCCTCCGCTCGACCAGGAGATGTCGGTGGAGAAGCTGTCCTCACCTCCCGCCACGCCTGCCCGGGGAAAGGCCGCACTCGAACAGCTGCTGGAGCACCTCGGGAAGTCCCCCAACCCCTCCATCGACTGGGACAAGCTGCCCGACCTGAACTGCGAGGAGGCTCAGAAGCTCCTCACCTCTGAGACCACCATGAAGAGGCGAGCGCCCACGCTAACAGAGGAACAGTTCACCGCCCTCGAAAAATTGCACGAAACCATCAAGGCCTTGTGCCCAGACTCCAACTCCACCATCCGCAAAACCCTCCAGAAGACCAGGAAGGTGCTGCGTGAAGGACGGCCCCAATGAGTTACCGCGTCGCCACCATCAACGCGCGAGGGCTCGCCACTCGGAGGAGGAGCCTTGCCCTTTGTCATCTCCTCAGGCAACATCACGTGGACATCGCGTTTGTCCAGGAGACAAACGCATTTCATCCGGGCAGCGGCCAAGACCTCTGCCTCGGCTACAGTGCTGTTGTGTTGGCCCATCCCGTAGCCATCTCGGGATCCGGACTCGCCTGCGTCTTCGGACCAGGCGTAGCCGTGCTACAACAGCGTATCCTGTGGCCGGGCCACATCGCCTTGGCAACAATAGATGTCCACGGCGAGGAAATGACGGCCATCGCCGTTCATCTGGCGCATGAACCCCGGGAGAGAAACCGACAACTGGAGCTCCTGGCGGCGACAGCGGCACAGGAAGAGGAGGGGGCCTGTTGGATCATCGGCGACTTTAACATCAGGGATCGGGGCCCCTCATCATCATCATCATCGGATGCCCTCGCCGCTCTTCTGGACCTGGCCGCGCTGGTCGACGTGGCCACCCAGTTCGACGCCGCCCACCTGCCCACCAGAGTCTCCATGCACGGCGACCAAGTCGAATCCAACCGCCTGGACCGGATCCTCGTCCCTGCTGGAGTCCTGGATCGCGTGTCCATCTACGCGACCAGCCACTACCACCTCTCGGACCACCGCCTCGTGCTGCTCCAGGTGGGCCCGCCCACCACCGCCGTCTCCTCCCCCACCCAGCCTCGCTTGGCCGCGATGCTCCGCTCGGGCCTTGCTCTCGAACATCTGGCTGGTTACATCCGGGAGTTGGAGGAAGACACAGCGCACGATGACGACGACGGGACCTTCTGGGATAGGTGGACCTCCATCAAGGCGGGGCTGCTGGCGGAGGCCAGATCCCTGCACGACCCACGCCACGCTGCCAACGACAGCTACGTCTACAGGGCGAGACGTTACATCGCGGCGCAGCTCGAGGCCTCCTCCATCCGGGCCGACTACCCATCGCTGCCGGACCTAGCACGCGCCATCCGCCTCCGACGCCCGGTCAGCGTCATCAGGGACGAGCAGGATAACATCATCGAGGGCCCCGAGCTTCGGCGGAGGGCATTCGCGACCTTCCAGCCCCGCTTCGCCCGTCCCACCAGCGATCCAGCTGCGGGAGCTGCCTTCATCGCTAGCAGCGCGCCCACCACCACCCGCGAGCTGAGTGAGGAGGACCCGCTTCACCGGCCGGACATCAGCCCCAGCGAGATCGCCAACGCTATCGAGCACCTCCCTCGCGGAAAGGCCCCCGGCTGGGATGGCTTGCCGTGCGAGCTCCTCGTCGCCTTCAGCGAGGACTTCTTCGCGGAAGCTCTGGCCCGGGTGTTCGCAGCATCACGGCTCCGAGGTGCCCTGCCTCCGTCGACGCGGCGCAGCTCCATCTGCCTCGTGCCCAAGGCCCGCGGAGGTCGCGGCCTTGATGGCTACAGGCCCGTCGCGCTGCCCTCGGCCGACTACAGGGTCCTGGCCGCCATCCTTCACCGGCGCCTCAAGCCCCACCTGCGGACCCTTGTGCCGGAATGCCAGACCTACGCCGTCCCCGGGAGGTCCCCGTCATGGAACATCGCCATGGTGACGGATGCCATCGAGGAGGCCACCGCCCTGGGCTCGCCGCTGGCCGTCATGGGCGTCGACCTAGAGTCCGCCTTTGACTCATTGGACCGCGGCTTCCTGGAGTCCCTGCTAACATCCCTCCGCCTCCCGCCGGCCTTCATGGCCTGGATTAACATCCTCTACGCCGGGGCGGACGCCACCATCCGGGTCGGAGGCTTTCATACAACAGCCTTCCCCCTTCTCAACGGCCTCAGGCAGGGTTGCGCCGTAAGCGCCGCACTCTTCAGCATCGCCACGGGGCCGCTGCTACGTCGCCTGGAGTTGACCCTCGGCGTGGGCAATGTCATCGCCTACGCCGACGACATCGTCCTCCTATTCCATCACGACGGAGACTTCGAGCGGGTGGCGACCGTTTTCGAAGATTACAGGCAGGCCTCCGGAATCGGCGTGAACCTCGGGAAGAGCGCTGGCCTCTGGTGCGGCGCCTGGCGCAACCGCGGCGACTCCCCTCTCGGCGCCTCCTGGTCGACCACCTCCATCAGGGTCCTCGGGCTCGACATCGCCCCCAGGAGCACCGTCATCCACCGGGAGCAGCATCTCCTGGCCCTCCTGGAGACTGCATGCCGCAAATGGACGCCCTTCACCCGCGGCCTCTCCCTCGTCGGGCGAGCAAGAGCGGCGAACACGCTGGTGGGGTCTGTCATCCAGCACCACCTGCATGGATACCTTCCATCACCCCCGACCATCGCCAAGCTGCAGGCCCGACTGGCGAGATTCGTCTGGGGACAGGACCACACGGCGTGGCTTCCCGCCGATGTCATGGCGAGGCCAGTTGCCATCGGAGGCCTCGGCCTCCTCGACCTCGCGACCCAGCTCCAGCTCGCCTGCCTCAAGGGGGTGCAGGTCGCGCTCCGCGGGGGCAGAAATGCCTTCAGCTGGCTTGTCGGCGGCAACAGCGGGGAAGCCTGGATCCACCCTCCACCGGACGGTACCCGTCTCCAGCCCCGCCGTCTCCGGTTGCTGAAGCTATGGGAGGAGGCCTCCAACATCCTGGGCCTCAACCACCGGGCGGTCCCCACGGCTCAGCTGCTGGACCTCCCCATCATCGGCGGCTGCCGGTTCCTCCGCCCTCCCGACCTCCTGGCCCCTGCCCGCTGGCGCGGAGCCCGAGTCCGGGATCTCATCGTGGAGGAAAATCTCATCGCCCGCCCAACGCGCTCGGCCCTGGCTGACGCCGCGACCCTGGGCGCCTTCTGCCGGAGGCTGACCTCCGAGAACGCCGTGGGCTTCGGGGCGGAGTCTACGCCCTCATCTAGCTCCTTAGCTGCGGCCGTGGTGCTGCGGGGGACGGCTACGCCGTTCCTCAACGGCCTCACGACCCGCTCAGCCCGATGGGCCCTGGATCGCCCGCGCCTCGCCGCCACGCCCATCTCCAGATTCCTGGCGAGATGGACGCCCACCATCAATCCACCATCCAGGATCGACTGGGCCTCATTGCGGCGTTGCGCCTACTCGGGCCACGAGGCTGACGCGGCCCTCAAGTTGGCCCTCCACGCCCTCCCCCATCCGGCCCATCCTGCCTCGGTCGGCCCCTCCTGTCCTGCCTGCGGGTCCATCGACCGCTCCCTCAGCCACCGTTACTGGTGCTGTCCCTCCATCAGGCCTCTAATTAGAGAGGCCTTCAACATCATAGGGCGGCCCCCTGACCTGCAGGCTTGGATCTTCGGCGGGTCCGGCCTTGAGGACGACGCCCTTTCCATCCTGGCCTCGGCAAAGTTGCGAATCTATCGCTGCTTTGTCCAGGTTGGGCTCGGAGAAGCGGTGGAGGACCCGCTCATCGCCTGGTCCAGGACCCTCCAGCGCCGCGGACTCCTACCTTTGTCCCTCTTGTAAATTTGTTTCATTTATGTATATATTTAATTTCTTCTCTTCCTCTCTCTCTCATGTGAGATGTAATATTGTCTAAGATGACAATAAATATTGTTTAATTGTCAAAATTGTCACACACACACATAAGCCTTTTTTTATTGGGGCATCCAGCCCTATACATGATTCCCCTCTACAGGATTTAGCAAAGGAAGATATTTCAAAAGTAAAAACTAGAATACAAGAGGTAATAAGGAAAAAGAAAAGAGAGAAGAGAGAAAAAAAAACAAACAAAAAGAAATATAACCATATATACAAAAAAATAAACATACAGAGCAAAAGGAACCATACATGATTAAATATTTAAATTAAAGTACCAATGTTTAGGATATGTCAAGGTTAGGATATCATTGAGAGGGCTAGTGTGGAATCAGCCGCGTTCAATCTTCGCCTGCCCCTCCAAGCAAACCACGACATTCGGCGAATCCATTATTCTCCAACGGACATTGACTGCGGCCTTGTAGAATTTATATAAACCGAGGGAGAGACCCTGATCAACCATCAGTGTGTTCATCCAGCTACAAATTTGTTGGCAGTCAGGTTGAGACCAGGGTAAGTCACCCAAAATCTCTTTCCTCTGTTTCTCTAAGCAAGAGCATCCAAATATTATATGCATAATTTCGTCTTGGATTCTGTTTTTAAACAGATCGCAAGTTAGAGTCAAATCAATCTTCCAGCGCTTTGAACGATTTTCTGGGAAGATCGTCCATAGGAGTCTCAGTTGTGCAAAAAATCTTTTAATTGCTAGAGGAATAGTTGTGAATAAATATCGTTCTGCAATTTTCTACATTACAAAATAATCGTAATCATGATAATATTTATAGCAGATTGTTGAATTATAACAGATAAATTAGAATATTTATCTTGATTATTTTTAGGCGAAAAGTTATTTCAAAAATTTTATTTGCTAGAACCTTCCCAGTACTATACTAAATAACTTCCCAAAGTTTCATGGCGTTCCAATGAGTGGTTTGGTCAGGCATAAAGGACAGACACACACATACATTAATTTTTATATATATAGATGAGGAATCTCTCGAAATCCATATTATTTTTATTTTTTACCTTTTACAAAGGCAAAGACTTTATATTTTAGTTTCATTTTAGAATATCACTTGAATATATATTTCAAACACAACTGTGTGTGTGGTAAAAATGTAATTAGAAAATATGAAACCGAATTGAATAAAAATAGAAAACCTTCATCAACATGGCGGCATAAAACATCACATGACTTCATACGCAGAACGTTTTTGAAAAGAAGGATTAAAATAAAGAGAATTGTACACTACGGATGCTTTGAAGAATGGAAAACAATAAAAAGGGAAGTATATTTAATCATCCCGAGACATCCACGTGAATCAGCAACACAGCGTAGTTGCACGCTTCTGGTCAGTCCCAACTGTCCCCCCACCAGTGGTAAGGCTGCGGGATAATGCCAGAGGTTAGCACCTCTTTGAGGTGACTAAGTAGGTCTCCTTTCAGCGAAGACAATCTCTTTGTCTGGTTAGGCTTTCTTTTTTTTATTTTTTTCTATTTGAAGTAAATTTGCTTTTGATAGTTCTTTTTTTAAATTTATTTATTGATGGAGTAGAACCAGTATGATGGTAGTGGTGGTGGAGGAAGTCAGCAGACCAACAAAAAGCGGCCGCGTCCTGAGGACGAAGACCTCCTCCCGTCTTCCCATCATCAATTTAAGTTCAACAGCACAGCGAACTTGTTCAAATTTGGATGCCGAACCTTCGAGGCGATCACTGCCGACACCAGCCTGGACACCCCCGAAAAAATACAGATGGCCACCAGAGAACTGATGCTGCTCTCGTCCAAGAGGCAGAACTACTTCTTGAGGACGCCTTCAAAGGAGCCAGTCTAGGAAGACCCAATCCCACAGCCAACGTCCCGATCCCCTCCACCTCTTTCGCCTCGGTAGTGGCAGAGAAAGACAAGCCGGCAAGGCCTGCACCTCCGAAACCCAAAGCGAAAGCCACATTTGTGAATCTGGCTCCTTCCTTTGAATCGCATGTCGTCGTCAAGTCGGATAACCCCAAGGCCAACCCAAGGGAAATTCAAAAGATCCATCCATCCCTAGCGTCGTCAAAAGACGTGGTGGCGTCCATCAACACCAGCGGCAAGGTGGTTTTCCACACCAAAACAACCCAAATGGCAAAGTCGCTGGCTTCTGGGCTGACCTCCCTGCCAACGGGTCTAAGATGCCACGAGCGCCCGGTTATCCTACCAAGATACTGCCTCTTCAGAGTGGACGGAGAGGTGCGGGACGAGGAGTTATGCGAGAGATTCCGCTCCAACCACTCCGTGCAGTCACTCCAGGGAAAACGTCACATCAGGGTAGTCCATCGATCAAAGAATGCGGCACACAGCACTAGTACAGTGTTCATCGAAGTGGACAACCAAGTCGCCGAAATCCTCGGTCAACATGGACGTATCCCTGTGGCGAGTCTAATGCACAGGTATGAGCGCAGTCATACTTTAAAGCAATGCTTCCGTTGCTGTGGCTTCGGCCACCGCGCTTCTGCCTGTCCAGCTGCCCATCCAATCTGCTATAGCTGCGGCTCTGCAGAGCATGAGGGCTTCCAATGCTCAGTCAAATCAAGCCAAAGCCGCTGCTGCCGCTGCAGAAAAAAATCTGGAGCTCCCATCAACCACTGTGCCACCTCACCTTCCTGTCCCTCTGTAAAAGAGAGAATAGCCCGAACAAGAAACAATGTCTAGGTCATTGCGTGTCCTGCAGGTGAACGCTAGAAAATCACCAACTGCCATTCTTGAAATTGCAAATTTGGCAAATTCGACACAGCCGACATCGTGCTCCTGCAAGAACTCCCAACTAACTTCTTCTGGCCCACACCTGGGATTCAAGCATCTTGAACTGCGGACCACCTTCTATTTAGATGCCCTGATTTCATGCGACACAGAATGCAGACAGCCCTGCTGCTTGGGAAGACCTCCTTCCACCCAGTCTCGTTGGCTGGACTCTCGGGTTCTCTGCAGGCATGGAACTTCCTGACCAGCTGGTTCGGCTCTGCAATTGGCTCTATGTAAAGATAATCTAGAGTAACTGGTGTCTACTAGTTAGCTGGACAGCCCGGGCAGTTGGCTTTTCTTACGCTCCAGGGGCCCGGGTTATCCTTATTTTCTCTCTCCACGTGAATCGAATTGTCTAAAAAATGGGGACCTCAAAAATGGGATATTCATCTTGGCATTGCTCGACCATACGGCGCTATATCAGGGCTGACTTTTCGTCCAATACTTCAGCCATCGTCTTAGTCCCCTGTCTTAGAAACTTACTACTTCTGCTCGATCCAAAACTGAGAATGTTTAAAAGGAAGCACATTTGACACTCGAGGGCATCGTCGAGGTACGGAAGAGCAGACGATTGATGGCTCGAATACCGAGAGAAACTATGATGCTGGAGGAGAGAGTCTTGGAAAATAGAAATGATTAATTTTTATTGGCCTCATCAATTCAAAATGTTTTAACCATCCCGTGAATTTATAATACACACCAAGTATTTTACACAAAATAAGAATTTTTAAGTTTCTCAAAATTGTTTTATTAAATTAAATTATATTAAAAATGAATAACACTATAGCTTTAAAATAGTTTCCGGCAGGTTTCACTTAAATTTTAGTTATTAAAAGTTATTTATAATCTAATTTGGTTAGCAAAATTATGATACTATAGTTACTATATTTGTTGAATTAGGATTTCTATCTAAATTTAAGTAAAAAGGTAAGTACAAACCCAGGTAAAAGCTAGATATAGAGTATAATTTATGATTCTTAAAGTTAATTTTGAAAAATTAAAGAGATTTAAAGAATAAAAACCGAAAATATTTATGAATTAGATAAGTGAGTAAATTATGCTAAAGCCATTATGGGTGCTGAATAAGGTTTAGTCTATTTTTTAACATTTCAAAATGAGAAATTATTGAAAAGCTTCAGAAAACCACTGCCAAGGAATCCTCAGCTGTAAGACACGAGCAGAAACATATCTGGGTGGGCCATATGTTCCAGTCGGGCCACTTGGAGCGGTACAACAGGGAGGAATATTTTGGGAAAAAAGTAAAATTTTGAACAACAATGAATATTATAGCATAATTATTCTGTTGAACATGTTCCGTTGTTTTGATCACATTCTATTACATGGTCGAAGAGGTTAGTAACAAATCAGTCATGATTGTAGGCCCAGGTCTGACAAGGCCCTCTGGACATTTTCCACTTTGGTCGAGCCGTTAGTTTCCTTCTTATCATATTCCTGTAGTGAGCAATTTTATAAATGGTTCAAGGTGGCCGTGTGTGTGGGCTGATATATAGGTAGTGGTTGGTCATCAGCAGTGTTTGCTGTTTTGGACAAAAGGACGCGACCACTATGGCGCGGTTGATGCGACGCTCCGTCACTTGTTTATGTTTAGAGCTGGGGTTGTCCTCTACAATCCCCATTGTACCGTTGGTGTCAATCTGAGGCTAGATAGATCTCTACGAGCTACATAGGAAGATTCACCATCCCACCAAGCAGCGACATTGATATGTAAGATATCGTATCTGCTCATTTGAAGATTCACACATCAATAACATAAAATTATAATTAATAAGACCAAAAAATTCGATAAATTTCTCCCATTTGCACCAATTCATTCTTATTAAAGAAAAAAATGTATTAAAAACAAAAATATTTGAAATAGTATTTTAAGAAGTAAAAGTCCTATTCTTTCCTTTTTTATAATTTGAAAAAAAAAATCCTACTAATTTTGTCTTCAACTTTTTATCTTATAGATTTCATTTCCAATCCAGTATATACAATCCAGTATATAAGACGCATAAAAGAGAGCCGACCCCCTCATTTATTACAATTTAACCTAATAAATTCATTATTCAATAATTCATTCACTTTTTCTTTGATTTACAGCATTAGCTTGCTAATCTATCGACCATTAACAAAATAGCATCGCTACGTAAAATAAAATAACTCATTTACTTGAATATTTTATAAAACAACTCTCATAGGTAATACTAATATTACTTATATTAGAAAGTTTTGTTTTTACAGAAATCTCCACAAGAAGCACAGACTGAGTTGTAGGTTCTAATTACAACGTACATTGCGACTGACTAGTGGGCGGGGATTTAAATGCGAGGGAGGGTCAGGCAGGGCAGCTGAGGAGATTCCCACGTAATGAGAGGCCAATCGAAGCCCTCAAGCTAATGGGCTCGCCCCGGAATTAAAACTCTTGAGAAGATAAAATGGTTTATTGTCCTGGCAACTAGCAGGCCTGGGACCCCGCCGAGTGTTGTCAAGCTGCCGGCGTCAGGAATCTACCCCCTTTTTGGGGTTATGGGTAAGACAAACTAATTGAAAACATTTTAAAATTTATTTTAAACTTTTTTCACAAGATTTAAACCAGAACAGCAGCCAATACTAGAGGATTTTCTTGCCAAGTTGAATAGAATGTTGGCGAAACACCTTTGTTTGCCAGAGACTAAGCAGTTTAATTCTCTTCGCAAGGTACTTTTACACCGACCTAGAGTAAACAATGGTTCTAGTTGGCAGAGGGAGAAATAGCTTACATTTTGCAGAAGTTTTACATATTTGTCTATAACTTTGGTAAAATTTGATAAAGCGCTCTTTTGCATATATATTTTTTGTCTATCAATTTTTCATGAGGAGCGTAATTTGGGCATTGTGGAACAACCCAATCCGTTAGCGACAACATGAAGAAATTAGAAACCCAAGCATGGAGCTCAAGGATGATAAGGAATTTGTTGTTAACACCCTGAATATTTCGACTGAAGTGTGTAAAATATTCTCTCTATTGCGGTAACCTTTGAAATAATTGCACGGACTCTGGGGCACGGACTTGGGCATTAGAGCCATCAGGAAGCTTACCGTCAGCGCAGTGGAGAACCCACTGCACGGTCCAAGCAAGAACTTTCCCCTATTCAACCATGACCCGGCAAGGAGCTGAACATTTCACCTATAAACTCTTTCACATATGCCTATATAACATAGTCAGTGATATAACCCCACACTTTCACTCATTTAAAGAACCTGATGGCACCGAATTTGTAGAAGAAGGCTTTGAATTCTTCGTCTCCAGTAAATATAGAGCAGAATACATAGTTGTGACAGAACTGCCTATAGGACATTTCTAATACGGGAATAAACTCACTCCGATAGCAAGAACGGATGTATAGAACACCATTAGAAATATGATCCATGACATGCCTTCGTACGGGATTTCTGAAGTACAAAAATATATTCAAAATCAAAAGACCACCCAGTGCCAATGCGGCACGGATCCATTTTTCAATGCCCTACATTAAACACCATAAGGCTGAAAATATTAAACAAATGCCTTCTTAATTAAAAAAAAAAAAACATATATTTTATCAGATCATAGAAAACCCGAAGAAAATTTAGTAAAAGAAATTTATATATTATACATTTACCTTATATAAGCTAACCATCGACTCAAGCAAAAAAAAAAGCGAAAGAAGGACGAAAGTACTCAAAGTAAGAATAGAGCCGACAACGACCGTGTGATCAGAGTCAGCTGACATCCTGCTGCTAAGGATGGCCACACGGTGATATCAGTATATGAATTCAAATCGGATCAATTAATTTAAATAAATCACACCTGATGTCATTGGTCTTAAAAAAAAAAACACTATTGATCTACCGAGTATGTTTTAAACCAACGTCGCCTAACAACTCTACTTCCTCTATGGGCGGCGGTCACCTACTCTAGGACAACACTGGTCTTCCACTTGTGATATCACAATCAATATTTATATTACTATACTCTCTAATCATTATAAGGCCATAAGTATTGTCACCTATATATCTGTGTTTATCATTATAAGGCCATAAGTATTGTCACCTATATATCTGTGTTTATCATTATAAGGCCATAAGTATTGTCACCTATATATCTGTGTTCATCATTATAAGGCCATAAGTATTGTCACCTATATATCTGTGTTTATCATTATAAGGCCATAAGTATTGTCACCTATATATCTGTGTTTATCATTATAAGGCCATAAGTATTGTCACCTATATATCTGTGTTTATCATTATAAGGCCATAAGTATTGTCACCTATATATCTGTGTTTATCATTATAAGGCCATAAGTATTGTCACCTATATATCTGTGTTTATCATTATAAGGCCATAAGTATTGTCACCTATATATCTGTGTTTATCATTATAAGGCCATAAGTATTGTCACCTATATATCTGTGTTTATCATTATAAGGCCATAAGTATTGTCACCTATATATCTGTGTTTATCATTATAAGGCCATAAGTATTGTCACCTATATATCTGTGTTTATCATTATAAGGCCATAAGTATTGTCACCTATATATCTGTGTTTATCATTATAAGGCCATAAGTATTGTCACCTATATATCTGTGTTTATCATTATAAGGCCATAAGTATTGTCACCTATATATCTGTGTTTATCATTATAAGGCCATAAGTATTGTCACCTATATATCTGTGTTTATCATTATAAGGCCATAAGTATTGTCACCTATATATCTGTGTTTATCATTATAAGGCCATAAGTATTGTCACCTATATATCTGTGTTTATCATTATAAGGCCATAAGTATTGTCACCTATATATCTGTGTTTATCATTATAAGGCCATAAGTATTGTCACCTATATATCTGTGTTTATCATTATAAGGCCATAAGTATTGTCACCTATATATCTGTGTTAATCATTATAAGGCCATAAGTATTGTCACCTATATATCTGTGTTTATCATTATAAGGCCATAAGCATTGTCACCTATATATCTGTGTTTATCATTATAAGGCCATAAGTATTGTCACCTATATATCTGTGTTTATCATTATAAGGCCATAAGTATTGTCACCTATATATCTGTGTTTATCATTATAAGGCCATAAGTATTGTCACCTATATATCTGTGTTTATCATTATAAGGCCATAAGTATTGTCACCTATATATCTGTGTTTATCATTATAAGGCCATAAGTATTGTCACCTATATATCTGTGTTTATCATTATAAGGCCATAAGTATTGTCACCTATATATCTGTGTTTATCATTATAAGGCCATAAGTATTGTCACCTATATATCTGTGTTTATCATTATAAGGCCATAAGTATTGTCACCTATATATCTGTGTTTATCATGTCTTTTTAGTGCCGATTTACGATGGTATCGTTTTACTCTTTTTATAATATTTTCCTCACTATGCCTTTTGTGTATGGCAATTAATAACCTTATAGCGTTACTGTAATTATATTATATAGAACATAATTAATTAATTACATCAGCCTTATACAAAGCTATTATAATCAAATGTCAGCAACAATAAGATGGAACGGATCACTTACAGAATTTATAAAAATACAAGCTGGTGTTCTACAAGGTGAACCCCTGTCACCTTATCTATTTATCCTTTTTCTAAACGACTTGGTTTCTCTGTACGATGACGCTGATTTGCCAAGTATTTATTTACCGAATTATGGAAATATACATCTCCTTCTGTTCGCAGACGACATCGTACTTCTCGGAAAATCCAAGATAAATTTACAAAAAAAGATCAATGTACTCAGAAAATACTTCGAAGATAATTTTTTAACGCTGAATCAGAGCAAATCAAAGGTTATGGTGTTTAGAAATGGAGGTCGAAAGGCCCGATCGGATGTTTGGTTCTGGGGACAATTGCCTCTCACTATAACATCTAAATACACGTATCTGGGTTACCAGCTGACAGCGTCAAACTCAACTCAACAGGCGGCAAAGCATTTTAAAAACAAGGCGCTAAATGCTATTAATGCGGTCTGGGCAATATCGACTAAAACAAGAATCAATTCTATCAGATCCTCATTCAAGCTTCTAGACTCAATGGTTCTGTCAACCTTGCTCTACGCAGCTCCAATTTGGGCAAACAACCAAAAAAACTTGGTTGACAGGGTACAAGAAAATTTCTTACGGAGACTTCTAAATTTACCCAGATATACTCCTGGTTTTATTCTACGTATGGAGTGCGGAAGAACGTCACTGGGAGTTACGGTGCTGAAACTTACACTCGGGTTCTGGCTTAGAATTCTAAAAATGAACAGCAGCCGACTCCCCCATATATGCTTAGATCAATTATTTGAGATATCAAGAAATAGAAATATATATATTGGACTTGCGGAAAGTTTGGCCAACATACTCAACTCAACAGGATTTTCTTGGTTAATTAACTGCAACGATGCAAGGATTATCCGGCAAGAAATACCTTTAATAACTAAAATTGCAATAGAACAATCTATTCAAAGTGACCAGGCAAAAATAGAGAATTCTAAATTATACCCTCACTATAAGTATTTACACAGTTCATTCCGAATTGAAAACTATTTACTTAGCAACTTTCCATTCCCAGTAAAACGCTATATCGCACAACAGAGAATACTATATTCGTTTTTCAAGGAAAACCATACAAACATTTTCAAAGAGGGTGATAAGATTTGTGATCTCTGCAAAGAAAATATGGAAACTGAACTATCTCATTATATCTATGAATGCCAAGATATTAGTGAGGAGAGAAGGACATTCTTTTCAATGGTAGATACCAGCCAACTTAGGTCAATCCAAATGATGTTAACCAGTGCCCAAACAAGCAGACTAGTTGCTCAGGCCCTATATAATTTTTACAAGGCAGTAGGTGTAAAGAGGGAGAAAAGAGAACTTGGAAGCTATTGTTCTTACACCTCAGAATGATGACGAAACATCGAGGGGTCGACTTTTCATATTAAATCTTACTTTTCCTTATTACTAATAATTGTATATAGTTGCGGAACTACTGGTTTCCTGTGCTGCTCTTTTCCTGATATTGCACCTTGTACGGAGAATCTGTATAAGACTAATCTACTTATATATTTGCCTTATTCTGTCTGTTTGTCTGTTTGTTTGTCTGAAGCTCACGGATGGGATTTTTCATAACCATCGGTGGTTCAGTGGTAGAATGCTCGCCTGCCACGCGGGCGGCCCGGGTTCGATTCCCTGGGCCGATGCATTTTTTTTTTATTTACAATTTTTAAAACTCATTTATATATTATACAAGAATGACATCCACGGCGCCAATTTATAATTGTAACGAATAGTATTTGAATAAAAGCATTTAATCGGGTAAAACCCGGGCGTTGCCCGGGTCATTCGTATCTACTTATATATTTGCCTTATTCTGTCTGTTTGTTTGTCTGAAGCTCACGAATGGGAATTTTCATAACCATCGGTGGTTCAGTGGTAGAATGCTCGCCTGCCACGCGGGCGGCCCGGGTTCGATTCCCGGCCGATGCATTTTTTTTACAATTTTTAAAACTCATTTATATATTATACAAGAATGACATCCACGGCGCCAATTTATAATTGTAACGAATAGTATTTGAATAAAAGCATTTAATCGGGTAAAACCCGGGCGTTGCGCCCGGGTCATTCGTATATAATAATTGTATAAACGAATGCAAGACAAAATCACCGCGAATGTTTCTTTTTTTTAAAGGCAATTTCTTTTTAAGGCAATTATCGTTATTTATCGTTAATTTTTGTCTCGATTTTATTGAAAAAAAACGATATGGTGCCTTTAAAAAATGATCTTTATTACTATGCAGTTTTCTATTTAGTCAATATACCTAAGTTCATGTTGCAAATGTAATTATCTCTATCGATTTAGTAGGTGAAATGCAAAAAAAACAATGGTTGCCTGTAAAGTCGGTTTTACGGGCGAAGATTTTACGTGACAACGGTAGAATATTTATTGATATGAATATAATTAAATTGCACAATAGGAACAAGGAATTGAATGAAAATAAGAATTGCACAAATTTTAACTATAGAAATATATTTTGTTTACTAAAACATTGTACATGTAAACTTAAACTTAACTAATTCCTATTTGAGTGATTTTGTTGAGGATAGGACGATGATAGGAGAAATATGAAATGAAAGGAAGTGTTTCTGCTGTTATGTGTCTTGCGAAAGTCAAGTCGATAGTTGTTCCTTTTAACGTAGTTGACTTAGAAACGTTTGATACGCAATCAAGATTATACGTATTTTTCATGAAATTAAGAAACGAGTTGTCAGGCTTTACGTTTTTGTTAAAATCACCACACAGAAGAATCGGTATACTAGAATCAACTTGCACGAACGGTGGCACGTACTGGCTGTTGTGAATGTACGGACCGAGTCCTTGCCATAGTAACATTCCAATATCCTGCATACTAGCTCCTGGATGAATATATACAGCACCGAGTATAAACTTGAAGCTAGTATTAGCGGCGAAGCAAGTAACTTCAGTCATGCACATGTCACCCTTGGTTTTAATGACACGAGTTACGTCTGTAATCGCAACTTGGAACACTTCCGCCGTAGATGTCGATGATAATTTACGATAGATCGCCACTCCACCAGCCGCGTTGGTATTTGAAAATCAAAACACTTATTCAGATCGAAGGTTCAAATTTTTGCTAAATAAATTTGAAATTAAATAAAATTTGTAATTGTAAATGATGAAGTTGAAAATTAAAACATTTACTTAAATTAGATGTTAAAATTCTTGCTCAACACAGTTTAAATAAAGTTTTCTTCTATCTGCCACTTTTTCTTAATATTTGTAATTTTAAAGAATCAATTCGAAAATCAAAACATTTATTCAGATCGAAGGTTCAAATTTTTGCTAAATAAATTTGAAACTATTTAAAATTTGTAAAATAATAATTAATTAATTAATTAATTTTAAACTAATAATTTACTTAACACTATCAACATTTATCAATAGTATGACATAAACTATAAACTCAGTTTCTCAACTTTTGTGTCAATCTAACAATTAATCAATCAATCATAGTTTACGATAATGAAATATCAGTGTACAATTATTTACCTTTATTGTTGTAGTTGTTGTAAATGACGAATCTAAGCACTCCACATTTTCACTACAGACACAGCTGACGATACTTTAACCACACGTGTGAACTTGTATTATGACGCTTTCTTGTTTTTCCAACGCCAAGAACGTTCGAGAAAGACAAAGACAGAGACAAGCATGCGCCGATTCAATGCGCCTAATTCTCTAGCGCTGCGCGCGCAGCACTCTCGTTCGGTGACTCATCGTAACGTTACCGGGCGTTACACTTTTTCATAATTGACTCCCAGCCGCAACCTAATTTAAGACGTTGTCACGTCAAAAAAAAAATCGACATGATGAAATCTTTATGAAAATTCACATTTTTATTTTTATATTTTCAAGACACACACAGTTTGGGGCGGGACGCTTCACAAGAGAGACATCCACGGCGCCAATTTATAATTGTAACGAATAGTATTTTATTTAAAACATTTTAAAAACACACAGTTTGGAACGGGACGTTTCACAAGAGTGACATCCATGGCGCCAATTTATAATTGTAACGAATAGTATTTGAATTAAAACGTTTTTAAAATATATACGCACTCGGGTAAAACCCGGGCGTTGCCCGGGCCATTCGTCTAGTGTCTTAATAAAGGCTTTGTGTGTGTGTGTGTATTAATTAATTACCCCTGAACGCGCTACTTCTACCTCATGTTTACCTTCTTCATGTTTTGAGGATATACATATCTCAATACCTTTCTCTTCCCAATATTTGTGCAACAGATGTTGAGGTGACAAGCCAGTACCATGGGCTGAAGTCGTTAGCTTGGTTGGGACTAGGGTACAGGGGTATCAAAGTTTGGCAAAATCTCTGACACGAACGTCGTGTCTATATAACACGTGTCCGATAGCCATTGCCCCCCGATTTCAATTGTGGGAAAAATTAAACGCGTTTCCTAAAAATCATCTCTCATAAAATACCATACATCTAATACACTAAATTTTTACACATTTTGCATCACTCATATTAACTCAAAACCTTTTCTCTCTCTCAGTATGATCTCTCTCTCTCCATAAATACTTTAAATGTATAGGATTTCTTAGTTACGACACACACACACACACACATTAAAAGAAATATCTATCTAGACTCAAATAAATTTCCAATCCCCCTGTTTAGCAAAGTTTTCCTTTTAATTACCAAAGTCCCGAATGCAGAATCCTGGACAAATTGAGAAATAATTTTGAAATGAGGCAAATGACCGATTAGAGAACGGTTGTCATTAGAAAAATGTAAAATTCCGTCCTAGAGCTCCGAATAAAACAATTCTTAACAACAGAGCACCTGAACCTGGCCTCTGTCAAAAGGAGTGGGCCAAATGAGGCCTAACCCTGAAGGTGCTCAAATGGTTCTAAATGAAGTTATATGAAAGACTTCTCTGATGGGTTGTGTCACAGATGGATATGGGTCATCTGCACTGAGGGTAACTGGGTTCCTTCAAGTCCCTCGGTGTAGTCGGCAAATGGGCCGTGACCTGGGTGGGAGGTCCGGCGGATTCTGGAATTCCCACAGCCGAGCAATGTGCAGCAAGTTAGCTGGAGATTGATGCACGGCGATCACCTCGCTGAGTTACTTGTGAGATATCTTTACAATCATTTTCCAATTTACTTTGGAATTCAACGAGAGTCCAGCCAGACTGATGAAAGACTGAGAATTATGATAGCAGAGAATCAAGTTGAGGGAACTGTTACAATTGGCAACGAGATGCATCTTTCCTATCTATGTCTTCTTCGATCCAAGAATAATTCGTTTGAATGTATCTAAAAGAACTTTAATACATATAAATGTTTATAGTAAATATATTTTTGAAACACAGCGAATATTTTTGTTCTGATTTATTTTAGAATATGATTTATTTTTAAAGTACATCGCAATAGATAGAATATTTATAATTTTATATTTAAATGTTTTGTTAAGAAAATATGTGAACTTTCAAATGCTAGTCCTTTTATTGATCATAT
The DNA here is from genome assembly GCA_030710605.1 of Cordylochernes scorpioides. Classification (NCBI taxonomy): domain Eukaryota; kingdom Metazoa; phylum Arthropoda; class Arachnida; order Pseudoscorpiones; family Chernetidae; genus Cordylochernes; species Cordylochernes scorpioides. The sequence continues at coordinate 95,350,456 of CP092867.1, forward strand.
TTGCATATTTTATTACCTATATACTATCCTAATATTCAGCACAGTGCTGTGTAGTGAGGTCTCTCCTGTAGAGGTGAGTTATTCAAGCCAGGTCAGAAAGTCAAAAAGCGAGATACCGGCTAGCCTGCCATATCCACATTGGAAGTACTCTGTCGAGATGGCTCCATCGTGAACAAGCCAAATTCTCCATCAATTGATTATTTACGTTTTCAGATTTCAAGAACAAAAAGAATATATTTCTCTGTTAGGTTTCAACTAAACGACTCTATTTAGCGTTCCTTGTTGTTTACTTGGCTAATCCATGTACCAGGGCATCAATACCAATCTCGGAACTCTACGATGCCAAACTATAACTTCCCATATTAAGAAAGTGGAAAGTTATTTTATCGACAACAAAGAATCCTTATATATTAGTTTCTCTAGTTAATCTCTCCGATATTTACAGCTAAAGAATCCATTTTCTCACACTCTTTTAATAGGGAAAATAATGTTTCACAATATTTGGTGTCGAATTCGCCATTAACATCTTGGATCGAGTTAAAAAACTGGCCCCGACACGCACACACAATGTGAAATACTTTATAATTATTGTGATGTTTAAAAGATATTATGCTAAAATCATTTTTAAATGTTTATAAATATTTTCGTTAATTAACTACTAAGTATCATAAAATTTATATTCCTGAATACCAGTGTAAATAAGTATATTCTAGAAGTAGATGAAAAATGCATAATGCGGAACTCATCAGGAGTGCTGGCAACTGATACAATTATATGATCTTATTCTACCAGAATGGACGTCTATCAACATTTCAACATATTTCGTCGATATCTGAGAATTCTGTGACAGAAAGCTTAAACATGTTTTAAATATTGCGATGGGGAATTGAAGGATGGCTCATTTCAATCAAATTAAATAAAAATATCCCATGTATGTAATACGAAAAGGGACAAAATGTATTTTTATGAGGAAGACTTGATATCCAGCTAATGGGTGTCGCAGGACGTCCCGGCTAAACGTCAAGGGAATAATGACTCCAAATTGATTATTCTCTCAAAATAATCCGACAGAGCGGCCGTTGTGGCGCTGACAGAGCGGTTGTCGCTACATTCCTCTCCACACCTTCAACCCGCACAAAAAGGCCACCACATAACGCCGCCCCGTGAGCGATTATTATTTTGGGAAACACCTTTCAGCAGCTCAGGAATTTTTTAAACGGAACCCGATCTTCTAAATTGTCGAAAGTTTACAACAGAGGTTTTGAAAGAGTTGCCCGCGTTCTCTAAATTTAGCAGAGGCAGGCTCCCTGTTGTCCGGTCGTTCAACCAGCGCGTACGTAACCTGGGAGCATTCCTGTCCTCGGAGCATTCCTGGGAGATAAATGATTCATTGACTCGCCTACTTCTTGCTGCTCCTTCAAACCAACTCAAATTTATGACTTTTTAGACTTGATGAATAATTATCGAGTTTATCATTATTTTTTGACCTGCCAACGCGTGTCGTTTTTGGGATCTAATTTAGAAGAATATATGTTCGTTTCAACTATTTTCAAAAATACTTACTTTTTTTAATCATATATTTTTTATTTTACAAAAATATTTTTGAAGTTCCTAAGAGTACTAAGATGGGTGCAATTTATTTTTGATTTCAGAAAATTAACTTCTTTACGGCTCAATGTTAGAGATTATAAATATATAAAATATTAATTAAAAAATATATTTTTAAAACTGCCGCCATTTTAAACAACTTTGGGAAACTTTAATTTGTCGATAGCAATCTTAAATTGAATATTTTTGTTTGAAAAATTACAATTCCCATTTCTGTGGTTGTAGGTATCTACTGCTCCACACTCCCCCACCTTTATAAAGACGCAGTTTCTTTTCCAGCTTCTTTATTTAGGGCGAACCATATTGGTCTCTTCAAGGTGAAATTTGGTCCAATGTATGGAAAGAGAATTGCCACAACTTGTCTTGGTGCGATCGGCCAACTTGTAAGGATTTCCCGTTCTCCCAAAGACGATCCTTTTGTTCAGTTTCGCCATCAAATACGTTCCAAGGTTCGAAGACCTGGTGTATCCTCCTGAATTAACCCTCTTTTATAAATAATTCGGAATAGCCACCCATGGACGGTGTCTTTGGGGAAATTATTTCTCAGGAAGGGATAATCCGAACCTCTGTATTTGTGGGTGCAATGTTCGAATCATCAACATTCCTTAATTTTGGCCACGATGTTTAAATGTTCATAACAATAAATATATATCAGCCGAACAATTAGCGATCTATGGATACGCATAAGGGCCATGGGCTGAACATATGCTATTATTTTTATTATTGCTATAATTCACAAAATATGCAAAAAAAAAAATTAAAATGGAGAAAAACAATAATTATTTCTTTAGAGTGATGAAGGCCCAAGATATTACACCGGTCAGAGTTTCGGGCAGATAGGAACCTGGGAGACGGCACAGTAGGTAGTTGTGTTTCCCAAGTTTGGCTTGAAGCGCGAGTAGTTGCCTTTCTCACACGAACACCTTCCTGATATACTTTGTTATTAAAAACTTAAATAAATATTTTTAAAAATATATTCAAACGCGTCATACATATGTATACTATTTATGATTTATATTTTAATTTGGCACAAGAGTGTTGAACAAGATAGTATTAATTTTATCTCGGGAAAATATATATTTCATAACATAAATATATATTCCCATTAATTTATTCCATTGCAGTAAGGACAGTAGAAATTGTTTAATTGTTAAAAGAATCATACGCATCTATAATAGTTTCTAATTTTGATAACAGATGGCGCGTTAATGCATCATAATATATTTGATATGTTTCAGGTATTTGTGTATTTAACAATATAGATATATATCCAGTTGCCAGGTTGTTGGTGGGTAAAACGATCCCTGTATCGACCCCGTCCACCAATAAACGGTTTACAAAGGGGAGCAATTGTGGAGAGGGGAGATTTAGGGGTCCCCTAGCCCCTCATTATCCGCGCGGCGCCCCCTGGGACCTGGTAATGGGGCAATTGCTCACCAGTACCAATACGGTCGTGGGCATTATCCTGTTTCAATTGGTCTTCACACCAGCGGCTGCTCCAGTTGCACAGTGCCTCCTGTGGATTTCTTTCTAGAGGTTGATAACATGGTCATACCAGACACACGGAATCTAAAAGTAATATGTACCGCATATATGGTTTATATAGAATAGCTTATAGAATTATATTTCTGAAATGAGCCCAATTTTTAATATTCTCAAATATTAGTAAAATTTTCACATTATTTGACCAATAGCCTTACTACAAATATAATTTCCAGATGTCAAAGAGTGATTTTAACTCGTTGATACAACCAATTTAGAATTTTGGACCAAAATATTCTGTTGAAATTTTAACGCTAGCACGCACACACTTTGCTATGGGTTCAGACATTCGGCTAGTGGCGGAGCAAGGAAGTACTACCCAGGTATATTTTTATAACACCATCCATTCTGCTGATTTATAAACTCAGATCTTCCAAAATGCTAAAGTGATTCAAGTCCTTGTTACTCGCGCGGTTTCCTCACAGATGTCTTTCCTCCGTCCAGAGGTATACGCTCACATCATATCGATATATTTGATAAACTGTCGTATATACACCTATCAAATAAATCCGTTTGTTTTATATACATTTTAAAAAGAATATTACGCCTCTAAAATAGTTTTATAATTTGATAACAGATGGCGCTCTAGTACATCGTAATACACCTATCAAATAAATCCGTTTGTCTTATATACACCTATCAAATAAATCCGTGTGTTTTATTCTTACTTTGTTAGACGACGTCTCAAAACTTCCAAATATTAACTTTCAATAAACTAAGCAATTAAAGTAATTTGCTTTTATAAATTATTATTTTTTATTGAGAACACACACATTCCAAAAAATTTTGCAGCTTTATTTTTATCTTGAAAACTTGATACAAATTATATATTTCATAATTTTCCTAATAGATTTTTTATCAGTTCACCCAGTGTGTGTAGAAATTTTGTTACATTTATAATCAAGAGATATCTGGTTTAATTTTTAACCTAGGTAATTATCTCTCATATAAGCGATTTTATTCCAAGTAATATTTATTATTGTTTCAGCATGTAGGGAATTGTAGCCTGGTAATCTCGGCAATTGTCCTCGCTTTAGAAAGCTTCTCTCCCAGCAAACAAATGGCTTTCATCACTATTCAAAGTACATATGGGACGGACCATAATACCTATGGCGGTAGTTTGCAAATGATTTTACTGTAACTGAACCATAGATCTTCAAAACGCGTAGAAAGCCGTTCAACCTTCGCACTTCTGCGCCGCCGTTTGGTTCCTCGCTGGCGATGGCCATCGGAGCAATTGCACAGAGCCGTCTGGGGCCCACAGACTTTGTGCCAGCGTGATGGACGGTATGGAATAGTTTTAATTCTCTTTTTCGAGATGTTCTAGAGTTCTAATCCACTGGTATTTATTGGTTTAAGACATCCCTGAGTCCAGTTCCGTGTAAAACCAACACCTAGTTGGCTCGGCAGAGGAGCCATAAATAAAGATGTAAACAAAGAAAGAAACAAACGGCGTGGTGAGAGCGCCCCCCGCGGCGTAATCCTTTTCAAATTTATACCGAGGAGGAGCCCGTAATAGCTTTCAATTTCCGGAGCTCCAATTGGAGGAGGTATTAGGCCCTGATTTGGCGCAATTAGGCCCGGCCAGATGGCTCCATCAACACACGCCGCAAATTTAGAGAGCTGCTCTTTATTAAAAGAACTTTTTAGCTTCGATCTGTTAAGACGTTGCTGCGATATTTTAGGCCCGGATTTATGTTGGCGCCTACAAAGCTTTAATTGCAGAATGCCAAAAGATGTCGAGTGGCATATAGAGAAGCGATGTCGATTCTGCTTTAAACGGCAAGGTGAAATAAGGGAAAATATAAAATTTATAAAGTGGGGGCAATGCTTTCTCCATCTCCCAGGGGTGTTAGAAAGATTTTCAAATAGATAACGACAATTCTAATGAAAATAAAATGATGGAAAAATCGACACGGACGATGTTAGAAAACCTGCAGCGCGACACTACAATGATAATTCCGATGTCAGGTCAAATGTTCAGCCTCAGTTCCGTGCGTACGACACTGGGGTGAAAGCGGCTTGTATGTCGCCTAGAAAGGTTTAAAAGGTACCAACACCTCCCACGTGTCATCCCCTCTGGGGGGCGGGGGTATAAAAAGTTGCGGCGGGGAATATTTCCGGATGGCGCTGACACGTAGCTCTGTGCGCGATTGTTATCTGCTCGGGCGGGAACGATTCATCAGCCGGCCCGGGATTTGAACCTGACTGAGGCACTTGCTGGAACTTCTGTGGGAATCTCTGAATATCGTGAATTGAGCGACCTATGAATGAAATACTTCCTTTGCGCAAAAGCCGCGTTTTCTGTATTGATAAAAAAAAAAAAAAAAAGAAGCCGACGATCTACTGTCGAGGTACTTTGATACTCTACTGATATAAAATAATCTAATGCCATATAGAAATACGAGAGAAGACACTATACATATTCACCCCGGCACAGAACCTCATGTCTATAGTTTCCTTCAAAATTCTTGCCGTAAATTCCTTAAACCCACTACCTCAGCCAAACCACCTAGTATTGGGTTGATGGGTAAAATTAGGGCGGATTTCATATTGTAGATATTTAATCGTTGAAATTCAGATAGCATTGTATTCTAATATATTCCTGATATATATATTTAAAAAAACTATAAATTTCCATGTCATTTAATCCTTTTAATTATCCTTTTTTTTTTTGTAATTTCTGAGTGAAATTAGAATCTCGAAAGACAATTAATAGTAACTGATATACAACAAAATGCCTTCCAGCAGTATGTCGTATTATGGTAAATGATCACAAACACGATTCGCCAACAAATAAATTGTAATTTTTGAGTGTTTTAACAAATGCTTACAAAATAACAACAACAACAATAGCCTCCACTGGGCACACGTGCCATACAGGATTCTCTCTGTAGGAAAAAATAAATAAATAACAAATTAGCATCGTAGTTATATACAAATATTGGGTATTGACCTCGATCAATTATCGAGTTGGATCCGGTGTCTGTGCTAAATATTTTGATTGAGCTGATTTTCAGTATTTATAAAAAGCGAATGCAAAGGGTCTGGATTTTACGACTTTTGCCATTAAAACATAAGGCGAATTGCTATTATAGCCGGTCTCTTGACGAAGAATTTCTCTTTCTTCTTCCATTGCCGTACACTAGAACATGTAGTGTGGAAAATCGAGACTAAATTCACCGTTGCATAAGGTGCATTTTATGGTCTTAGTTTTCAATAGTGAAACATGATTAATTCTCTGTACTACAAAAAAGGCTTCTTACTTGTACAATGATTCTCTTTAAGGTTAGGGGGATATTGTCATTCAGATAGCATTCCATTGTAGGTGATGAATGAAAGTATTTATAGTGAGAGTAGAGTACTGATTTTCTTATTCTTACACAATCCAGCTGCAAGGACTGATCGGTTGCCGTTCTAATAATTAGGGGGATGTATCTTTGTAGAATATTGAAGTCTGTACATCCAACAAGCCATGAGAAGCCGGTGTTATTAAGTAGCTCTGTTATACATTTTACCAGTCCGATATTCTGTTTTGAAGAAAAGCTTACAAAATAAAAAAAAAAAAAATCCTGATAATTTTGTCTCAAGAGATAAAGAATTGCACTCAGCACTGCAGAAACAACTCGAAATGTTACCAACACATTAAGAGATGAGTTCACTACAGAACTCTCAGGTGGTTCGTAAAATTCCGCGCCGACGATTCCATTATTGAAGATGAAGAGACAAAAAAGAGTCGGTGGACGAGTGGGTAAAACCCTCGATTCCCGACAGTAATGAACCGGGATCGAATCCCGCGTTAACATTTGTTTTAATATGTAAATAACCTTCATATATATTATTCATTGTTGTAAATATCATAAACTAGGTTGTTCTTTCTGAGCGGTACCTAATAAAGTGATTTTGGAACAAGAAGGTGAAGAGAGCCCTCGGTTAACAGCGGTCAATTAGAGGCGACAATCTTCTCACACAGGACTGAACGAAATAAGGAACTCTACGTTTCTACAGTTGTTCGAAATCTGAGTCAAATTGAAAAGTTCGACAAATTGGTGCCGCAAAAATTGAATTAAATCAGAAAATTTGCGGTTGTAAAGTGTCGTCGTGGCTAACTCTTCGCTGCAAGAACGAGCAGTTCTTCTAACGTAACGTAACTTGAGGGGAGAGAAGTGGATTATCTATGGAGTAGACTGGTCTCATCCCCCACAGATTCCTGAATCCACGCGAACGATCACAGAGAGAGCGGAGAGACAAAATTCCGACAGACCAAAATCACAAGGACAGAATCCCAACTGGGACGAAATCGCCTAAGATTTTGCGGCGTCGGGATTTCGTCTATCGGGATATTGAACTGAAAACTTAACTGTGATATTTATTTTTAAAAGGAAAGTTGGCCTCGGAATATTTATTATTTACTTAACATGTCTCTCTTTTGCTTTTAATTTGTAGACATTGTTCTAAATCTCATTAAATATATATTTTAGTTTATTTTTGTCAAATATATTTTTTCAGTGTTGATATAATAATCTTATAAGGCATAAATAAGAAAAAATATCATCTTGAGAGATATAGGACTTCAACCCTCTGTGGCCATCAGTCGAGTTCCATAACAAAGTCCTATATTCATGTATATTTGGGTTCAACGCTCTCGCTAGTTCATTCAACACTCAGAATCCACTATTGCAAACTTCCAGCGGGAACTTATATCTTTCACCACACATCAGCTACACCAGTCTTCACTAAAATATGGAGAATATTCCTAAATACCCAAACCCTGACTGATCATTAGGCTATATCGTCCCTGGCTTTGCCGAATTTCTATTCTGATCATTAGGCTTATCAAAATATTCATTCTTAGGACGTGGATGCCCTTTTAGACCTGGGGGTTTCAACTTTTGTATTGGTCTCGTGGCATCACATATGGCAGTAAAAACGAATTTAAATAAATAACCTTATTTAAAAGTATTTCATAATTTAAAAGTTGACCTCCCGAACCAATATGGCAATATCCCTGGCAAACTATCTATAAATTAATTTATATTTCATCCCATTTTTATATCTAATATTTTAGCTGTAAACAGCCTGATGCACGCCCTCGAGAACACATGCCAATAACACATTTTCAATTATTACTGCACAAAGTTGATATTGTATATAGAAGTATATGCCCGTCGAAGAGCAGAAATTTTGCTCAAAAACTTGCGAAAATCAAAATTAAAAGAAACCCTTTACCTTAATATTGTTTATTCTTTCTTTTTAGAATAATTTCTAGGTAACTGTTACTTATATTTCATTAATTTATTCACAGAGTTCGTGTTTCTATCGGAAAGTTAAATCCCAAAGTGTTGCAACAACTATTGGCCATCAATATTATCTTTTTACTCAGGTAGAATTTTTGTATTTCAAAACATAAACTGTTGAGATTTTCAAAACCTATAATATTCGTTTATCTGGTGAAAAGCGCCTACTGAAATTACTGATGACAGAGTCCATCTTTAGAAATAAATATTCAACTGAAACGTTGTTTTTCTCAGGAATTTTGCAAATAGCTTTTCTCTTGAATTAACAAGCAAAGCAAATCACGTTAGCATTCCGGGCTGTTAACCCTCGTCAGCGTGGTGTAAACCTTAACACACAAAATCCTGTTCAGCAAAATAATCTAATAGTCCCAAATTATTTAACGGAACAGATTGAAGCTCTCTCTATACAGTGGTGGAGTGTTGTGGGAAGTTTCGTTCAGAAGTTGGCTTGGGAGAGTGCTTTCCTTTTCCTGAAAACGAAAGGTGTAGAAATACTATGCACGATGATATATTTGAAACAGAGATATAATTATATGTTATAAAGTTTATGTGTTATCTGGACAAGACTCGCTCCGACCTTACAAGTTGAACTGATGTTTATTCAATCTAGTAATCTCCTTATATACAAGATAGAGATAAAAAGGAAATAATTTACATAAGTTTTTTTTAAAACAATTGACAAATGGCATAATTTTGCATAGTTAACAATAGATAATAAATATAACACTTAACATATGTTATTTACATATCACAACAATTATATGTTATATAACTCTTTGTATGTTCAAATCAAATTTTTAGAAATACTTTGGCTAATCTTGGCAAATGTTTACAGAAAAACTTTGAGCATTTGAGCGCAGCATACATTTTACGTGCCATTCATTTTCAAAATGTCATATTAGGCTCTCATTAAAAAAATAAGGTTTGCTTTCAATAATTGTGATATATATATTTGTTCTCTTAAAAACGTTTTTCAATAATTTAAATAGCTGGAAATTTTACCGGGATAAATTGGTCTCAAATTGGCCAGTAGAAAAGCCTTTGACAAATTCTGAGGATTCAATGACCCGTATGAATCTCGTGAGGTCGAAGCCGGCCTTGGACTGACGTGAGCCATAGCCCGATGGTCTCCGGGTTAAATATCTGAATTTGTTGAGCTCGGTATCTTTTTATCAAGGCCTCTCCAACATGCACCGATTGTAGAATATCTTGGTTGTATCGCCAAACAGGATATTTCAGACAATTCAGGGAGAATTATCAAGCTTCTGCGACATCGCCTACTTATGGAGTTCTATCCTATGACATCGGAGACTATGGCTCGAACATTGGCTGTAGGAATTATAAGCCAGAAATGCTTATCTTTCTTAGAGCCAAATTCAAAATCTCAGCAAAACATAGGCCTCAACTGCCAACAGACACCTATCTGAAATCGTATAACGTTTTTAGACTAACATCGTATTTATATAGGAAAAAGCCATAACCTATTTACATAGAAAAATATATATCGTAATATGTGTGTGTGTATTTATAACAAGCAATAGTGTGTTTTAAATGTACATTAAATATCAACCCAGCTTTAGATAGCAAACAATTTACACATAAATAGACATACAATTTATTCATTTTTTAAAGGAACAATTTATTTCCAAAAGAGTTTAGCTTTCTCTTGTTATTCTCACTTGGTGGCTTCGATAAAATTTAACAAGCTGCTCATTGCTTTATTCCAAACATTTAAAGGATTGTTCCCGGCGGAGGGAGATTAGGTAGAGGTAACCAACCCACCCATTAGACCCTCGCTCCCGCCAAAGAACCCCTAACAAGGGCGTGAGGCGGCCTGGAATAATCGGAGACAGCGGATTGGCTGGCGGGAGTTGGTATAATTTGTCACTGGCCTCATTAATTGCCCGGCGTAATTTGAAAATCAAATCTGCTCGGCGGCAAACACACTCTGTTAATTACCATCATAATTATTCAACGCCTGATGATGATATCTCCCTTCAAACCTTTTTTTTCTCTCTCTCTCTCTGTTTTTTTGCAGCTTTTTGTATCATTGGCATTTTTTGTGTGTGCGAAATGGAACACTCTAGTCTACGATAATAATGTAGCAGATGAAGGCGAGAAATTGATCGTTGTATTGGGTCGTTCATTAACCCGACGTCGTAGAGGAGGAGACTGGAGTTTCCTCTGAAAATTTTCAATGTCGTTTACGTCGGTCGTACTGGCAATTATATACATGTACGAATGCATTTGTTTTCTTATTTCGTTCTGCTATTGGATCTTTATGGAATTTATTACAATAATTATAATTCGATATTTTCACAAATGTAAAATATTAATAAATTAAAGAGTGTGACAAAAGTGAATACTTTTGCGGGTTATCACACACAAAAAAAAAAACAATAATAAGCTAGGGCCTAAATTAAAGTACCTTAATACACTGAAAAGCGTACACTCAAAAGTACAACACTAACAACAAAAAAAAAAACAACTCACGATTTGTTAAACAAAATAAAAAAAGTACTTAGCTTTATTGTAGCGTTGGCAGGGAGCGGACCGGGGTTTCACAGGTATGCGTGGAGATACACCAGACAAGCACACAGAGAACGCTTTAAGCCTCTCAACACAAGCACCCCTCCACGACTCCACGCATTCCGTTTCAACCCCCTTTTATGTACAAACATGGCCACATTCGTCCAATGAGAAGGCGTGGGAGATCAGTTCGACTTAACAGATAAACAACATTCTTCCCGCATAACTGAGAATATTAAAACTGCAATGTTTGTCAAATAATTTGACAAAAAGTATCCTTCCAAAGAAAAACTAACCATTCTCCCAAACATTCCCATTTTCCCGTAAGGAAAACCTCCCGCTGTCGGGTGGGAAAAAGCTCACGGGAACCATGTTATAAAATAAAAAAAAAAAACTAAAGAGAGGAGATGTAAGCATCCGGGTCGTTCCATAAAAGTGCCTTCCATCTTGTTCCTCCCAAAAAAAAAACTTCAAAAAGAAAAATCTGCGCAAACTACGTGAGTTACCATGAGTGATTACCAAGCACACACATATATAATATGCTTTAGTAGACAGAGTTTAATGGGGAACCAATAAGCTCTTATCTGGGACCGGCTGGGTATGTTGGGTAGAGACTTTGGGAACTGACAGACGCTCACTTGATGAGAAACCGAACGATCCAATTTCATTCAGTTCTCTCAAGTCCAAGAGCTAAAAGCTCTTCCTTAACGCCTGTTTTTAAACGCTTTCATCCTATCGACATGTACAACTTTCACATCGTTCATGGTGACCCCTCTTACTCTGAAGTTAACATCGGAGACCCTAGCTTCCACACGGAAAGGCCCATAGAAGTTGGAGTAACCTTCATTCTTAGGAACCGCTAGCATTACCAGGTCTCCTTTGTCGAAACTTCTGGTGTAAGGTGGCCTAGGATTCATAAGCTTTTTAACAGAATTACCTGACATAAACTGTCTGACAGTTTCCTTTGCTTTCCGCATCGCCCTCAACCTCTCAGCCCAGGTAGGCTTTCTAAAACTATTAACAGACCCAGCGCTACACTCACAGTTTCTGTTAAACTCAGTAGGTGGCAACTTTACAGCCTCGTTTTCAATACGCTTCACTGATTTTCCCTCTAAGGAGCTTGAACCCATCGGTCTAAGTGCACTGGCAATGCAGCTAAGGTCTACACAATCACGGTCTTCTGGTTTCAAGGAAATCATTTTGCAACGCTCCCGTACGGGAGGCAACGGGATATTCAATCTCCTTATATCGTTGATTCCCAGAATCCTGTCGTAGCCCTTATCTCCGAGTGACATTAACCAGAACCTTATCTCTCCAAGCTCGCTGCCGTTTTCGTTACCAACTCTACAGGTTTTAACACGTGTAAGTGTCTGCTCATGGCCTGTCACTGAAACTATACGTAAAGTTTTAAGTGCATCGTCCCAATTCTCCTTCAAGACCTTGCACTTTTCAGAATCAATAATACTGACTTGGCTTCCTGTATCATATAACAGATGCCACATATTGCCGTTAATATTTACCTTAACTATTGGTAGATTTCCATACGGATCTCCGCCATATGAACGTTTGTTCACTATCTCGGCATTGTCAAGAGTATTGCGGTTGGCAAACATAGAAGACTGTCTTGAGCAATCACTAGCTATATGTCCTAAGCTACACTCAGGTGGACTTAGCTTGATTTCGCCCAACAATTTAGTCAGTTTTTCTATCTCACCTCTAAGGTCCTTAATACACTGCTCATTTTCGTGCTTCATCCTGTTTACACTGGCACTAAGCATCTTTATCTCACCCTTAATGCTATTTATTTCTTCAACCCCTTCTACTGAACATACCCCTTTCATAAAGCTGCAACGGTGTTCTACACTATCCTCCGTGGCCATGCCACTGACTGCTTTGTCTATTGATTTAGCCTCACTGCGAACAATAGCCTCTCTATACTTATCCAGCACATTTTCGAGGAAGATTTCGAACACTAGGCTATCGTCAAATCTGTAATCTACTTTATCTCTAATGGCCAGGAATCTTTCTTTAAAAACCATAGGACTTTCCCCAACTCTCTGCTTAAGACCTTCTATTAATTTAAGGCATTCCCTAATACCACGCGCCTTTTTAGGGTACAATATGTTCAGTTTACTAACAATACTTTCGAAACAGCTATCGTTACGGATACTCATCTCCTCTAAGCTCAACCTAACTTCAGGGGATAGAGCCTCGAACATGAGCAGTGCTTTGCTCTCAGGATCCCATTTGCCTACTCGAGCTTTAAGCTCGACTTCCCGAATAAAAGATTCGAGATCAACCCCATTAAACACTGACAAATTGAGCATAGAATTCGCGAACACGATGGAGTACCAAAAATAATAATAAACCACACAATCAAAGAAAAAAAAAACCGCACGTGAAATTACAGGAATTTACACGTGCAAAACACCAGTAATCCTGGCAGGGCTCGCCAATGACAAAAGTAAATACTTTTGCGGGTTATCACACAAAAAAAAAAAAAACAATAATAAGCTAGGGCCTAAATTAAAGTACCTTAATACACCGAAAAGCGTACACTCAAAAGTACAACACTAACAACAAAAGGGAGATAAAAAAACAACTCACGATTTGTTAAATAAAATAAAACAGTACTTAGCTTTATTGTAGCGTTGGCAGGGAGCGGACCGGGGTTTCACAGGTATGCGTGAAGATACACCAGACAAGCACACAGAGAACGCTTTAAGCCTCTCAACACAAACACCCCTCCACGACTCCACGCATTCCGTTTCAACCCCCTTTTATGTACAAACATGGCCACATTCGTCCAATGAGAAGGCGTGGGAGATCAGTTCGACTTAACAGATAAACAACATTCTTCCCGCATAACTGAGAATATTAAAACTGCAATGTGTTTGTCAAATAATTTGACAAGTGTACCAAAAGTAACTTCCCAGTTTCATAGTCTAATAACTTGATTTGCAATTCATTCACGAAGATTAACAGGTGCTTCAAATATGAACGAATTATTGTGGGGGTTTCAGAGAAGCCAGAGATTTATAACAATGTCGTCTGCACAAGAAAATTCCTTCTTGTGGTAAATCTGTATAAGACCGGTGGTCTTAATAAAGCTGTATGTGTGTGCGTCCGCACAAGAAAAGGCGCAATGTGTGAAGTAGTTTATTGAAACAAGATCTGACACTCAGGTCCGGATAAACTTCTGGACGAAATTTGAGCCAAGAAGGCTGTTTTAAGAATTCAAAATTATAAATAGAAACATATACATATTATATATTTATAGTTTCAGTGTTTGATGTTTCATTTATCAAAAGAAATTGTTTTTTCGCACAGATACCACCTTTACTCATTTTTGAAAAATTATTAATAAAACATTGTGATATTACGCTACATATCTGGATAAATACAATGTCTGCCCCAACATACGAGATGGAACGTTTTAGAATCAAAAGGAAATAAAATTATTTTTAGAGAAATACAAATAAATTTCAAATATTTAGAGTCCTTATTTAGAGTATACCTAGGATTTCCCTGATTGGTATTTTATATTTAATTGATCTATATAACTACATAGAGAAATGTATGAGTGTATATGTGATGGTTGTTTGGCTCCCGATATATTGAGAATTACAGAAAGCAAGAAATTATTCACATCGATGAATTGAACAAATTTATAAAAGGAAGAGAAAGAAAGACTGTAGATTTATTCTGACTTTCTTTTTTGTTCGAGGAAATCAGGCTTCCAACTATTTCCCTTGTTTGTTATTTTGTTCTTGTAAACGTATTTAATTGTTTAAATTTGCATTATTCCGATATGTGGCGCAAGTCATCAGAAACTTTCAGTTGCACGATAAGGAGATGCCTTTTTCATAATTTATGCACCTTATCCCAGTACAATATCACATTTGTACTGTATTTTCACATTGTGTCGCGGTCTCACGCAATTCTGGCCTTAACTACCCGTTTCATGATTTTTCAGGATACATGAATGACCTTTTTTTTTTTTTTTTTGGTCGTTGAGGTACAGCTTGCACCACGCTGATGAGGACCAACAGCCCGAAACGCGTCCGTGGCTAGCTCTTCTTGATTAATCAAGAATGGGTATTTGGCCAATTATGGAATAATTAAAAATCAACGAGAATAGTTGATATTTATTCCGATAGATGGCGCAAGCCATCAGCAACTTTCAGTTGCACGATAAGGAGATGCCTTTTTCATGTCATATTTGTATATTGGCCTAAATATCTTTAGCAGGAATATCGCGTTTTGCGTTGAATAAATGAAAAATAAAATAGAGAAATTTCAACATCTGCAATATATTTGAGTCAAAAGACGATCCATCAATTAAGTTTATATAAAAGGGCGTACCCGGATCTGTAAAGAATAAAAAAAAAAACTATTTTTTATTTCTTTACAGATCCAGGTAACCCTTTTATATAACCCAAATTTGCAATATATGTTTAACGTAATTGAACAGTTGAATTTTAAAAAATAATTCATATTCATCTAACTATTTACAGAAGTCCGTCCAACAGGACTAAAAGTGCTGCCATCTTCACCAAATGACGCCATGAAATGTAGTGGCTTGAGTGGAATCTGGAGAAAATGCTCGAAAGAATTATTTCGAAAATGTTTCCTCCAGTACCAGAAATGGCATTTATCCGGCTTTTGAGTAATGAAACCACTTATTTGAATTATTTAAAGCATCACAGTGATGGAGAAATGCAGAACTATTTACAGTTACCGTTCCTAAATGAATTTAAAAATATTTTATCACTAGAGAGAAACTTGAGTAATAGAGAGATGCTAGCATTCAAATGGTCTGACTTGGTGATATAGCGTTCAATTCTGCCAACTCCCAACTTTCGGAACAACTTACAATTTTTACTTTCACGACAGATGCTAAGATTGACTCTCCTATACGATGGATTATAAATCTATTGGTGTTTTGTACATGTTTCTATCGGTATTGCAATCACAGACAAGTTGAACAATGTTTTAGTTTTTCATAAATATCTGCTCAATTGGGTGCGAAAGATCATTTTAAAACTATTATAGAATTTTGACATTTTAAAATTATGGCATTAGTGTTCAATCAGTAATTCATCAAGCTATATTTTCTATTTTTTAAAATACCGCAATTTAATTGATACCCATCGGGCATTTTTTGTATAGTTCTACTGTGGCAAAGCCACAATTTCCTAAATGCCATTCCCTAGAATTCTCCCATTTAAACGTCTATATAGGACCAGAACTGCACAATACAATAGTAGAGCTTAGGTCTGGTAGATTGAACTGGCAAAACGGCCAGTTTGAGATTGACACTACTTTATTACAACCTCCATATAGAATTATACTAGCCGAATGACCCGGGCAACGCCCGTGTTTTACCCGATTGAATGTTTTTATTCAAATACTATTTGTTACAATTATAAATTGGCGCCTTAAATAAATGCATATGTTATTTAATAATTATAGCCTATGTGCTTTATCTGTCTATGTACTGTTGGCTTCCGTAGGCGTCTCTTACAGGGAAAAAGAAAGAGAGGATTCCATTTGGTTATTAACCAATATATGCATTTATTTAAGGAGCGACCCGCTCCAACACAATAATTACATAAACGAAAAGGCGAGTGGGGGGGGGGGGGGGGGGGGGGGGGCAAAGGTGGCGTGACCGTAGCCAACCAATAGGAGGGCGCCATTCCAAAAAAAAAAAAAGCAAACGGTGACAGAGATGAAAACTGATGACTGATTGTTGATTAGGAGATGAGGAATGACGCTCGTAACTGTATATAGAATAGGTTTAAATACAGAATAATGATATAAATATGGAATAAATAAGATTAAATAAGGATGAATAGAGAATAAATGTAAAATAGAAAATGTATAAATAAATATAACTGCCGGAAGAGTTCATCACTAATGAGCCAGGCCCTCCCATTATTTTTCTGATTGCAGGCTGCAGCGAGTTATTTTAAAATATCGTTAATTATGTTATTCTTACATCTTCATGTGTGTGATTCCTCTACTTTCATATCTTCGGTATATGTGAATAGAAACCATAGCCTATTATATCCGCATGTACTGTAGGCTTGGGGTAGTTATATGACAAGAGGTAACACATATCCAGAGAAATGCTTGCAAAGGTTTACTTTGAATACCGAATTTCTGTTCTTGTGTTGTGAATTTGCTATAACAAGTGTGATATTGAATCAGTTGATATTTTCAAATGTTAAAAAACATAGGTGTTAAAATATATTCAAGAGATAGAGTTTAAAGCGTTTTCCAACCGACCCTGAGAGATGTTAGAGAGTAATTGAAATTTTATCTATTCGCTGTGTGCAAAGAGGACATTTCAACATCTGAAGCATTGGTTCACATCTCGGAAATGAGATTATCAATAGAGGTATTTGTAGAGGAGCTGGATGTCGTTAGGGTAATACCCTGCCGCTGCCCATTTTCTGCTCCACTTGGCGCGCAATTAGCTCGGGGGGTCACGTGACCCGCCCTCCCATTGACACTGAAGTCGCGCCTCCGGGGCCGTCAATTACCCAAATATGGATTTTTCTACTTTCTCAGAGTGTGAATGTTTAGAATGGATTTTCCACATTCGCTATAATTTATTGACATAAAGTTTACCACATATATATGTAATGATATGATGCAATTGTTATTACACTATAATATTTGATGTATTACACTGTTGTAGAATCCTGTCGACTTAACCGGTCTGTAGCAATATCGTTGCGGGGTTTCTTGTTGTTGGATGCGAATGGTGATATTTGATTGAAGCGCAGTCGTTGAGTGGTAAGTGAAGCACACAGTTAGGAATAATCAGGACACATGGTGAGGTTTGAAAATAAAAGGCAACTGGATTGGAGGGAAGAAAGCTTGAGAAGGCGGAGCGATTTTGATTGTTAATTAACTGATCACATGGCGGTGATTGTACTTAGCTGTGGGATGAGCCGAGGGAGAGAGGTCTAAAGCCGATGTCACCTCCGTGGGAGCCAAAGCGTAACTAACTATTCTTGTCTTTCGATTTAACACCACGAGTCAGTTTCTCTCTGATTGGTTGAGAGATCTCACATGATCTTTTTCTATTGGTTGACCTACTTAAGGTGCTATCTTCTGATAGGCCGGCGGCTTCCCTTGATGAAAGCTGTGCCCTGCCTTGATAGGAAGTGTCGAGTGCCATTTTGACGTTATTTACTTCCGTGTTATCAAATACGTCCTATCTTTGCCGGAAATGTTGGGCGTTAGCTTAATATTTATAACTTCTGGTCACCGAATACATCCTGTTTTTCCAGGAAGTGTCGAGTGCTTCTTGTCTAATATAACTTCTGCGGTCACTAGAGACGACCGGTCTCTGCCCCTGCAATGTTGACACAGGGGTGCCAAAATAGTCGTGCCAGCTTTAGTCTTACTTCCTATATCTTTTGTTACTTTCTTTCCTCCAGTTACCTTGTTCTTTATTAAGTCTTTGAAAATCATACATGGTACATACATAGTGGGTCGGGGTTGCATTTAATTATATACAAATTATGACATATATATTATCCAATTATTTCCCCCAGAAATTCAACCAACAGTGTTGAACTGTCAAAAAGAAAGAAAGATTCCGAACATCAATGGAGGTTTCATGTTCACCGGCAAATTATGGTGTTTTTTAAAAGTATTCTTATTTCCTGAAATCAAATGTAGTTTATTTTTATACGAGGTTCAATAAATGATGTGAGGGCACCACTTTTATGAGAGTGAAGAATTTATTAGAAAACTATAACAAAGAGTGGACATCTCAAGAAACCTACAGCTCCATCAGCAGCTTGTACGACCAGGACAGTCCGGTTTTAAAACGACCTGTGCGAGGAACGGCTACTCCAGTAGTTAGCACAATGGGCGAAGCGTATCAGGCGAAGTATTCCAACAATAAAAGATAGATTAAGAAAAGACATCCCATAAAAGTTGATGATGCTCACGCCATCTGTCAAAATAAATATCAACTAATCGTTAATTAATTATTCCAGAATTGACCAAATACCCATTCTTGAATAATCAAGAAAAGCTAACTACGTACTTTATTAATCAAGAATGGGTTTTTGGCAAGTTCTGGAATAATTTAAAATAAACGATTAGTTGATTTTTATTCCGACAGATGGCACAAGCCATCAGCAATGTTTAATTTCCCGATCAGGAGATGTTATATTCACCTGGTCCCAGTACAATTTCACTTTCTATGTGATATTTATTTTTACAATAAAAATAGGTTTCAGCCAAATAACTTTATTTTGAAACTAACCTTTTAAGGAACTCCTGAGCGTGAAACTAGCTGGACATCGCAGGCTGTCAGCGCCACATGGTGTGATCCAACAGGCTTGGCTGTCTGCAGAGTTTGGTTTCATTCGCACCATGAAGCAAATGATGCGACGAATGATTGGCAAGGCATGGCTGAAGAGGGAAGAAATTATAATAGGACTCGAACTTTTTGAAGAAAACATGAACAGACGACCATTCACATATGTTTCAGGGGATCCCAAAGATTCAGTGACTACATTGATGTTTTGATGCCTCACGGAAATGCCAGGAGTTTTGAAAGAATGCGAATTCGCTACAAATACGTCAATACACTGAACCAAGATTTGAGGCAACGATTCAGAAAGGAATATTTGTCCCAAATAATGAATAAACCCGGAAAGAAGACAGCAACCCCCCTAAAAGTATTTTAAAAAGTGAGTTTTACACATGGCCGCTGGGTAGAATAATAGAACCATTCGAGGGACGAGACGGAGTATCCAGAGCTGCCGAGAACAAGACATAGGATGGTACAAGCATCCGACCAGTACAACGGTTGTTCCTTTGGAGCTAGATACTGAGTCGGAGACAAATTTAACTTCACAAAAATACCTGGAAGATAAAAGTGATAGTCATGGTGCCTTGTATGCACCAATCATTTAACGGCAACATGATGCGTTTAATGAAGTTGACTTCCAAAACTCTATGTGGAGTATGTTGGAAATTGCTTGTCAGGTTATTTTAACACCTAAATATATTTGTCATATTTGAATAAATATTGTAACCAAGTATTTATTATTTTATTATTTTTATTAACAGAGTGGTCATTTTTTATGCTTATATTTTGATACTCTGTAAATTCCCCTCGTGGCTTTTGTTTACCTTTCATAGTTTGTCCTTGCTTGAAATAAATTTTGTTTCCTCCTGAAGTTTTGCCTTCCCTAATTTTCCACGTGGCATTTTGGTGGAGATGCTGGGTAAGTTAGGGAAGACAAACTGAAGATCGCCGAGAAGACCTTGAAGCCATGGGTGCTGTGATCTACATTTTCGGAGACTGACTCCAGGATTCCACCACCGTGCTAAAGCCAAGACTTCCCTCGAAGATGACGATGTCCCTATAGACGATACGACGACAAAGCCGCTCTTCACGCCGCAAGAAAAAGAATGCAAAGGTACTAGGGACAAAGTTCCAAGACTTCGATGGAATCCTTGGCAGAAGCACGTCAGATCCATGTCAGTATCTACAATAATTGCTAGCTGTGGGTCACAGCTCCCATAGGGAAGAAGCTATGTAACCAAGAATTTATTATTTTATTATTTTTATTAACAGAGTGGTAATTTTTTCATGCTTATATTTTGCTACTCTGTATATTCCCCTCGTGGCTTATCTTTTGTTTACCTTTCATAGTTTGTCCTTGCTTGAAATAAATTTTGTTTCCTCCTGAAGTTTTTGTCTTCCCTAATTTTCCACGTGGCAATATATTTGTTATTTAAGACATAATTTGCAGATATATTCATCTCTTAAAGTTTGTTGCATTTAAATTAACAACTTTTGGAAATACATTTGCTTGAACAATTTTTTATTGTAGGCAACGCTATAAAAAAAACAACATAAGACTATTTAAAACGAAAATTGAAATTATACCGCGAATGTTTCTTTTATAAAAATCGAAATTTATTTTCAAAGAGAAATAGCGACATTTCTAACTTTGAGGATGAGGTATGGAAAGGTGAAACATGAAGAGTAATGGCGAACGGAAAAATAAAAAGTGTCCAGGGGCGGGAATCGAACCCACACCCTTCTGCTTACCGGGCAGGTGCCTTGTCCACTCGGCTACCCTGGACGTATTTTTCCGTTCGCCATTACTCTTCATGTTTCACCTTTCCATACCTCATCCTCAAAGTTAGAAATGTCGCTATTTCTCTTTGAAAATAAATTTCGATTTTTATAAAAGAAACATTCGCGGTATAATTTCAATTTTCGTTTTACAATCATCAGCCGCGTTATATTGTATTTTAAATGTTACTTTAAGTATTAGTTACGAACGGAAAAATACGTCCAGGGTAGCCGAGTGGACAAGGCACCTGCCCGGTAAGCAGAAGGGTGTGGGTTCGATTCCCGCCCCTGGACACTTTTTATTTTTCCGTTCGCCATTACTCTTCATGTTTCACTTTTCCATACCTCATCCTCAAAGTTAGAAATGTCGCTATTTTTCTTTGAAAATAAATTTCGATTTTTATAAAAGAAACATTCGCGGTATAATTTCAATTTTCGTTTTACAATCATCAGCCGCGTTATATTGTATTTTAAATGTTACTTTAAGTATTAGTTACGAACGGAAAAATACGTCCAGGGTAGCCGAGTGGACAAGGCACCTGCCCGGTAAGCAGAAGGGTGTGGGTTCGATTCCCGCCCCTGGACACTTTTTATTTTTCCGTTCGCCATTACTCTTCATGTTTCACCTTTCCATACCTCATCCTCAAAGTTAGAAATGTCGCTATTTCTCTTTGAAAATAAATTTCGATTTTTATAAAAGAAACATTCGCGGTATAATATCAATTTTCGTTTTACAATCATCAGCCGCGTTATATTGTATTTTAAATAAGACTATTTAGTTTAGAAAACAACGTTCTATATAATGAAGAGATTATTTAATTTTGATATAAATAATTTCTCCGGATATTTATAATTGAATACTTTGGAATGGGTGTCGCAGAGGAACATTTATGTCAAAGAACGACAACAATTTGATGTAAATGTTTCCTTTTATTTTTTATAATCTATTATTATTTAAATATAAAATTGCAAGATATTTGATATATATAATAAAATATATTTGAAAGAAATTTTGATTTTATTTCTCTGCCTACCAGCTAGAAAAATCAGGTAAAATCTCCGTCTACAGGAACCACTCCCCTAAACCGTCGACCAAAAGAAGAAGAAGAGCGATGTAAAGGAACTCCCGTCGGCAACTCTAAATGTTGATCTTTCTCACTCCTCCGTTGTGGCCTTAAACATTGGGGTAATGGCCGACACAATTGGAGACGTGGCGGAGATCACCAGGGATGACGCCAAATACTCTTCTACTTCGGTCTCAGACCAGCGTCTTTGACATCGACCTGAAACCGACAGATTACAGCGTTGCAGCAAAAGCTCTACCAGAAATTTGGCTAGTCCGACGAGGAGAGTATCGCAGAGTTCTCAACAGGGCGAACATGGGGAATAGGAACATCGCGGAGATCCAAGTAGTGTGGCAATTCTCAGCCTCATGCCGTCTGCCGGATACGTCCAAACTGTCCCATGTGGCCGACAAGATTGGTGAAGCAACATGATAGAACGTGGTAGTGTTTCAGGACGTGCAGCCAACTCAAGATACCAACACGGACTTACTGCTAACCAGCGAGGTTTGCGCTCTGCGATCAACTTCCCGTAGACCGCTCACGCCGTCGTCCGCGCTCCAGATCGTTCTCCATCCCCGGCTATATTCAGTATCTACCTGTGCATCAGTGCCCAGAAATGCCGTGCGCATGTAATTGTCCCCTCCGTGTGTTTATAGAATCCGCGAACCGCCGTCTTTTTATCAGCAGCTAAAATTCCCTTCTCAACGGTCACCATAACGGCCACAACTTCAACCGTGCATCGACATCTCCTGACCCCACGAACACAATCCAACGACAACGATCACAACTCCTGCCCCAACGACCACAAATTCAACTTCAACAAATCACAACTTCAACCTAAACGACCACAGCCTCAGCCGCAACGACCACAACTCCCGCTATAAATTCAATCACCACAATTCCAACTCGAAATCCAACTACTTTCACAACAAGGACCGCCACTACAAGTCCAACAAACAGCCCCATCGCTCCAAGACGACCGCAATCCCGTGTTTTTTCGCGACGTCACTCCTGTGCACCTCTATATGATATATCATTTGTTATTCTTGTAAACTTCTAAATAGAAAATAACACCAATTGAAATTGACCTCAATCATTAGGCTGAAGCAGCTCTGGCGGGAAACCTCTGCATCCCGCCTCAGTGGAGTCAGCTTCAAGCCGACCTCGTCGACGTGTCGAGTTGTCACTGGCGGGGAAGTGATGTATGTAGTAATGTACAGCTGTGTTGTCATTGGCGGGGAAGTGATGTGTGTAGTAATGTACAGCTGTGTTGCCACTGGCGGGGAAGTGATGTGTGTAGTAATGTACAGCTGTGTTGTCACTGGCGAGGAAGTGATGTGTGTAGTAATGCACAGCTGTGTTGTCACTGGCGGGGATGTGATGTGTGTAGTAATGTACAGCTGTGTTGTCATTGGCGGGGGAGTGATGTGTGTAGTAATGTACCGCTGTGTATTCACTGGCGGGGAAGTGATTTATGTAGTAATGTACAGCTGTGTTGTCACTGGCGGGGGAGTGATGTGTGTAGTAATGTACAGCTGTGTATTCACTGGCGAGGAAGTGATGTGTGTAGTAATGTACAGCTGTGTTGTCACTGGCGGGGGAGTGATGTGTGTAGTAATGTACAGCTGTGTATTCACTGGCGGGGAAGTGATGTGTGTAGTAATGTACAGCTGTGTATTCACTGGCGGGGAAGTGATTTATGTAGTAATGTACAGCTGTGTATTCACTGGCGGGGAAGTGATTTATGTAGTAATGTACAGCTGTGTATTCACTGGCGGGGAAGTGATGTGTGTAGTAATGCACAGCTGTGTTGTCACTGGCGGGGGAGTGATGTGTGTAGTAATGTACAGCTGTGTATTCACTGGCGGGGAAGTGATGTGTGTTGTAATGTACAGCTGTGTATTCACTGGCGGGGAAGTGATGTGTGTAGTAATTTATTTATTTATGCTTATGAGGTGATACAGCAGCGTATTTACAATTAGAGAGGAGACAAAATGAATTAAATCTAGAAAAAAGAAGTGAGGACATATCGGTCATTAAAGTCTGAGAGGCAAGGCCTTCAGCCAGTTCAGGGCTTCCGGGGTGACAGAATGGAGATTGGAAATTCCTCCATTGAATTTGTACAGCGGGCAGTCATCTAGTATATATGACATTGATTGTGGGACGTTGCAGGCACAATTTGGATCTTTGGTGTAGCCCCATAACTTCATCAGCTCAGCACACCTTCCCTGACCTGTCCTAAAGCGGTTTAGAAGCACCCATTCTCGTCGAGGGAGGGAAAAACCTGGGATCTTGACACTTGGGCTTGTGATGAGGTTCTTGTTTGGGATATCGGAGCTGATCCAGGAATTTGTCCATGCTTCTGAGATATTAAAATTTTGGGAGAGAAGTTGGTTTCCTCTGGACCATATCGGCTTCCTTGATTTTAGTCTATGATTTGGGGGAGACTGTAGGATAGGGTTAATTTCGAGGTCGGGTGAATCCAAGAGTTTTAGGTACATTTTCTTGGTGGCTTCCTTTCTGCGTAGCTCAGGTGGAGAGATGTGAGCAAGAACTGGAAGCCAGTCGATTATTGTAGGTTGGCAAACCCCTGTTATAATTCCTAAGGTAGAATTTAGTTGTGTGTCTATTAGCTTCGTGTGGCAGCTCCCCTCCCAGACTGGAGCACAATACTCAGCCGTGGAGAAGATCAATGCCAAGGCAGAAGTACGCAGGGTGTTGGCATCACTGCCCCAGGAAGAGCCGGCCAGCTTATGAAGGATATTGTTACGTGATGATAGTTTCCCCTTTAACTTGGTGAGATGAGTTTTGAAGGTGAGAGTGCGGTCAAGATGAATGCCTAGGTATTTGGGATGTTCGCTATGAGTTATCTGAGAGTTATTGATAAATAGGTTGAGTTTTCTTTCAGCTCTGTGATGGTTAAGATGGAAACAGCAATGTACAGATTTTGCAGGATTAAGCCTCAGAGACCAGTTTTCAAAGTAATTATGTAGAGTTTCAAGATCTTTATTCAGTTGAATTTCCAGTTCCTCGAAAGTCTTTGCTTGGGCTAGAATGGCTGTATCATCTGCGTAAATAATTTTTTTTTTGAAGTTGTTTGGGGAATATCATGGGTGTACCAGTTATAAAGAACCCCCCGAAGTTGATCCACTTTGCCGTAGTGGGGGGGGGGGGGCCGAGTCCGACTTCCAAGTCGTTCCGCCAAGAGATCAACACCACAGAGGTTCGTACGTCTCTTGACCTCACGGACAATACAGCAGCTACATTATGTGTAGTAATGTACAGCTGTGTTGTCACTGGCGGGGAAGTGATGTGGGTAGTAATGTACAGCTGTGTTGCCACTGGCGGGAAAGTGATGTGTGTAGTAATGCACAATGCACAGCTGTGTTGTCACTGGCGGGGAAGTGATGTGTGTAGTAATGTACAGCTGTGTTGTCAGTGGCGGGGAAGTGATGTGTGTAGTAATGCACAGCTGTGTTGTCAGTGGCGGGGAAGTGATGTGTGTAGTAATGTACAGCTGTGTTGTCACTGGCGGGGAAGTGATGTGTGTAGTAATGTACAGCTGTGTTGCCACTGGCGGGGAAGTGATGTGTGTAGTAATGTACAGCTGTGTTGTCAGTGGCGGGGAAGTGATGTGTGTAGTAATGCACAGCTGTGTTGTCACTGGCGGGGAAGTGATGTGTGTAGTAATGTACAGCTGTGTTGTCACTGGCGGGGAAGTGATGTGTGTTGTAATGTACAGCTGTGTTGTCACTGGCGGGGGGGGGGGGGGGTGATATGTGTAGTAATGCACAGCTGTGTTGTCACTGGCGGGGAAGTGATGTGTGTAGTAATGTACAGCTGTGTTGCCACTGGCGGGGAAGTGATGTGTGTAGTAATGTACAGCTGTGTTGTCACTGGCGGGGAAGTGATGTGTGTTGTAATGCACAGCTGTGTTGACACTGGCGGGGAAGTGATGTGTGTAGTAATGCACAGCTGTGTTATCACTGGCGGGGAAGTGATGTGTGTAGTAATGTACAGCCGTGTTGCCACTGGCGGGGAAGTGATGTGTGTAGTAATGCACAGCTGTGTTGTCATTGGCGGGGAAGTGATGTGTGTAGTAATGTACAGCTGTGTTGCCACTGGCGGGGAAGTGATGTGTGTAGTAATGCACAGCTGTGTTGTCAGTGGCGGGGAAGTGATGTGTGTAGTAATGCACAGCTGTGTTGCCACTGGCGGGGAAGTGATGTGTGTAGTAATGTACAGCCGTGTTGCCACTGGCGGGGAAGTGATGTGTGTAGTAATGCACAGCTGTGTTGTCATTGGCGGGGAAGTGATGTGTGTAGTAATGTACAGCTGTGTTGCCACTGGCGGGGAAGTGATGTGTGTAGTAATGTACAGCCGTGTTGCCACTGGCGGGGAAGTGATGTGTGTAGTAATGCACAGCTGTGTTGTCATTGGCGGGGAAGTGATGTGTGTAGTAATGTACAGCTGTGTTGCCACTGGCGGGGAAGTGATGTGTGTAGTAATGCACAGCTGTGTTGTCAGTGGCGGGGAAGTGATGTGTGTAGTAATGTACAGCTGTGTTGCCACTGGCGGGGAAGTGATGTGTGTAGTAATGCACAGCTGTGTTGTCAGTGGCGGGGAAGTGATGTGTGTAGTAATGCACAGCTGTGTTGCCACTGGCGGGGAAGTGATGTGTGTAGTAATGTACAGCCGTGTTGCCACTGGCGGGGAAGTGATGTGTGTAGTAATGCACAGCTGTGTTGTCATTGGCGGGGAAGTGATGTGTGTAGTAATGTACAGCTGTGTTGCCACTGGCGGGGAAGTGATGTGTGTAGTAATGTACAGCCGTGTTGCCACTGGCGGGGAAGTGATGTGTGTAGTAATGCACAGCTGTGTTGTCATTGGCGGGGAAGTGATGTGTGTAGTAATGTACAGCTGTGTTGCCACTGGCGGGGAAGTGATGTGTGTAGTAATGCACAGCTGTGTTGTCAGTGGCGGGGAAGTGATGTGTGTAGTAATGTACAGCTGTGTTGCCACTGGCGGGGAAGTGATGTGTGTAGTAATGCACAGCTGTGTTGTCAGTGGCGGGGAAGTGGTGTGTGTAGTAATGCACAGCTGTGTTGCCACTGGCGGGGAAGTGATGTGTGTAGTAATGTACAGCTGTGTTGCCACTGGCGGGGAAGTGATGTGTGTAGTAATGCACAGCTGTGTATTCACTGGCGGGGAAGTGATGTGTGTAGTAATGTACAGCTGTGTTGTCACTGGCGGGGAAGTGATGTGTGTTGTAATGTACAGCTGTGTTGTCACTGGCGGGGGGGGGGTGATGTGTGTAGTAATGCACAGCTGTGTTGTCACTGGCGGGGAAGTGATGTGTGTTGTAATGTACAGCTGTGTTGCCACTGGCGGGGAAGTGATGTATGTAATAATGCACAGCTGTGTATTCACTGGCGAGGAAGTGATGTGTGCAGATATGCACAGCTGTGTATTCACTGGCGAGGAAGTGATGTGTGCAGATATGTACGGCTGTGTTACAACTGGCGTGGAAGTGATGTATGTAGTAATGCACAACTGTGTATTCACTGGCGGGGAAGTGATGTGTGCAGATATGTACGGCTGTGTTACAACTGGCGTGGAAGTGATGTGTGTAGTAATGCACAGCTGTGTATTCACTGGCGGGGAAGTGATGTGTGCAGTAATGCACAGCTGTGTTGTCACTGGCGGGGAAGTGATGTGTGTAGTAATGTACAGCTGTGTTGCCACTGGCGGGGAAGTGATGTGTGTAGTAATGCACAGCTGTGTTGTCACTGGCGGGGAAGTGATGTGTGTAGCAATGTACAGCTGTGTTGTCACTGGCGGGGAAGTGATGTGTGTAGTAATGCACAGCTGTGTATTCACTGGCGGGGAAGTGATGTGTGCAGTAATGCACAGCTGTGTTGTCAGTGGCGGGGAAGTGATGTGTGCAGGTATGCACAGCTGTGTTTTGTGAGACTTTCCTCTGCATGAACTGGGTTTTTTCAAAATATGGCGTATACTAACAAGACTGAAGATAGCTACAATTATAGTACTTTCTCCCTTCACAAAACTAGTGGTCAATTCAGAAATAATGTTGCGGTTGTTTCCACTTCACATTCTGTGTCCTTGCTGCTACGAGGAATGTATTTGGAGAACGCCCTGCTCTCTCTCTCTTAACGGTGTTGGACAACTCTACCAAACAGTTCCTCTATTGAATCAAGCTTTTTTCCCTGTTGGTACTTTTTAGGAAATGTTGATAAATTTGTCCAACAACACTATTGCTGAATGGGAAATGTAGAAATATATATACTAATAATGCCTGGTTTATCGGTCAATAATTAATTTATATTTCTAGTGTGTTAGAGCTTCTATCCACAATTCCCGTGAGCACATTCACCAACAATAGGTATAAATCGCCACAACAAGTAGAGAGCAGAAGAATACAACTGCGGTGTGGTAGGTTCAACTGGCGAAATTGCCGGGAGTATTGACCCCAGTTATTCTCATTGCAATAAGAAGAGTAGCATTTGCCTCCAACCAAGGCATTGTTTCCATCACTACATCCAGGTAGCGCGCTCATGTATTTTTTATTAGTGTACTTATTCTAGGAAACTGGTAGAAGTTTTTAAAGAAAGGTGTTTTAATAGAAACTGTATATATCCCATGTAGAGGATTTACAATAAAGGTTTACGCTCAGGCCCGTGTCGTGAGTCAGCCAGCCCTCCCACCTAATCCCCCCCTAATAGCGCATTGATCGGAGTCAGGTGTGCCGGGACTTGTTGCCTTGACAGATGGCCTGCACTTGACTACGATCTACACCACTGAGCTCACAGCTAACGACACACGTCCACTCACCATTCCGTGAATGGCCTGGAGTTCATCAATCCCATTCTAGTGCTGTACACAATGTTGCCTTTTCAGGATATTTTCGACATAATTTGTTTTAAAATGTTGTTGACGTAGAAACAGTGATTAAGGTAATTTTTGAACATCTCTTACCTGTGGTAGAGCATTGAGTAACTCCCTCTTCGCATCGGCGAAATCTACCGGTACTTCGTCCAGGTTGGACTGGGTGAGGCGGGCACTATCACGGTGACTTACCTGGCTTACTGTAAATTTTATTCCGTAAACATTGACTAAGAAGTCAATAAAGATGTTTTAATTGTTAAAACCTCCAAGGAGGTGATTCACCACAACTTCCACTGCCCTAAATGCTGACAATTTGTTGTCGAAAAATATGCCTTTTTCTGCATTGTTTTTATATGTTGATGATTTCATATCATCACACAGTATGTCTTAAAATCGAAGAATATCATTGCCTTGATTTCTTATGGCAATTTTAAAATGACCTCAGTAGATAGAAAATATCTATGGATATATTCTCTCTCTCACACAGCCCATAGTCAGTTTAAGGCTATTGTTGAGATGAAATGTTCCTTACCAAATATTGTCTTTGATAATGGTACTCTCTATTTATATCTGTTTTAGAGATAAGTTAATTCCTTTCTTGATTTTATCCATCCAGGTTGTTCTTGGCCGTCCTCGGTGTCTTTCATGAGGTTGAAAACTCTGGTAGGAGAGGAGGGCGGCGTTAGCTATGGTTTCATTCAGATTCTTACAATGATGTTAAACAGATTCAGCTTACTCCGTACTTTTCCAGTTGCAGCTATGGCACGCGCATGCAATGTTCTGGAGTATTTCGTCTCACAGACAAGGAATCTCTCTCATACACCAAAGTCGATATGAGAGGCATTCAGTGGATTTAGTGGGAAGGTGAAAAAATAGACAACGGAATTTTTTTTAATCAGATGTATTTTAAAATACAGAGGGTGTTCACACTTATAAGAAATAAGTTTTATTATAAAATATTAAAAATTAACACCATATTTGAAATTTTCCAAATGTTCTATTTGAAAGCCTTTTTGTTTATTAACAGAACGGCACCTGATTTTCCACGATAGCAGACACTTTCTGATCATGGTCATACTCAAAAGATTCCATTCTTCCTTTACCACTTTCCAGCGCTAATCTTACCTGTTTGGACATAATTAAAATATGCAAACAAGATGATATCAACATTTCTAAAAAAGGTACTTATAATATTATTCACGACAAAAATATCAAGTTTTTATTCAAAGCACCTACGGAGAAATGGACAAAAGATTATCACCCTATATCTGTGAGAACTCCTGAAACTGCCAAAAAAGTGAAAATATATATTACAAAAGAAAATCCTATGCCACAAAGAGATATAGCCAAATTAATAGGAACATCAGTGTCAACAATAAATAAAATAATAAATAAAGATTTAGGCCTAAAAGCTACAAAAACACGCGGTTCACAAATTGTTTCAGAGTCATATTCGTCAGCGACACACTATCAGCAGATATTTTTATGAAAATTTCTTGGCTGCTGATAGATGGAAATTTATTGTTACATATGACGAAGAATGGGTATATTTAACCGATTGCGACAGAAAAAGAGCTATATACTATCAAGAAAGGGTGGAAAAATCTAGGCCAATTTGGTTGAAGGAATGTGCCGAAAGTTACCCCAAAGGATTTATGGTGGCATGCGGTATATCATATGAAGGAAAATTAAAAATAAGAAAAGTTGAAAGAAATGCCAAAATAAACTCGGAGTACTATCAAAACAACATTTTAGTACCTATATTTTTAAATGATATTCCCTCTATCTATGGAAAACAGAGCAACAAAGTCTGGTTTCACCATGATAACGCCACAAGTCATACCTCATCTTCAACCCAAGCTTATTTGGTAGATCTAAGGCAAAGAACAGGAATCAACACTATTTCAAAGAACAGAACCCCTGTAAAATCTCCTGATTTAGCCCCGATGGATTTTTGCATTTTTGGATGCCTTAAAAGAGCACTTGGAAAGAGACACCCTAGGACAATTGAAGGTCTCTGGAAAGTGGTAAAGAGAGAATGGGATCTTTTGAGTATGACCATGATCAGAAAGTGTCTGCTATCGTGGAAAATAAGGTACCGTTCTGTAAATAAACAAAAAGGCTTTCAAATAGAATATTTGAAAAATTTCAAATATGGTGTTAATTTTTAATATTTTATAATAAAACTTGTTTCCTATAAGTGTGAACACCCTCTGTAATTTCATATGAGGTTTTGAGGCATGACTCTTATTATGGAAGAATAAAATATTGGGATAGAACAAAATATGCCAAAGTTTGAAATATTTATGTATTATAGAATTGAGGTTAGTGATCTATCACTGATCTAACTCCCTCAGCAATCTTGAGCTCATGGAAGACTTCAGATGCTCCAATCATCTGTCTGATAAAAGGTTAATTATTACAGTTGTTAGAATACAGATTGCCTAAACATTTGTAAGGTCTGTTTTCTCTCACTTGTCATTAGCCAAGCAGTGGTTTCTCCCCTTCCTTTTCTAAACCGTTTTTGGACATTTAGACTTAGGTTAAGGAGGGGGCTGTGAAATATTAAATATTTTCATCAATATTGTATACCCATTTTGTTGTGGAGATAAACGGGAACACATCGACTCTTACCTATGGTATATTGTTGGACGCCATACTAGACACCAACAACTTTCTACAACTCGCCGTCACTTGAAAACACACAAATAGGTAATGAAGTCGTTGATGCTAACACGGGAATTTATCGTATTAGTTTCTTTATTTTTATAAAACTGCGCCCCGAGTTTCCTCCACGGCAAAATACGACAACCACATCTATCTTCCGGAGAAAGAAGAATCAATGACGTGAGATTTGCAGAGGCCAATGACGTGGGAACAGAACCGACTACAGGAGCCGCTTCAAGTAAAATTGTGATTGGTCGCAAGAACATTAAACAACATTCGATTCCTTACTAGATCTCTTGGGCCTTCCCAACATTGAGGTGAGAGAAAGTGAGCTGAGAGTTAGTTGTTAAATTTACCTCCCTTAGAAACTTCTTATCTAGAAATGGGAGATTCAGTCATGATTTCTAAAATGTTATAGCTACACGATAGCTAAAAAAAATTCAATTTTAAGACAAGATCATTGGTTCTATGGGGGGTCCTGCGGTCTTCCCTGGACCCTTGGAATATTTGTCCAAATTCTGGTCCGATTCCAAGGTGACTAACGTGGCAACGGCACCAATTTTCCAATGAAATTGGACACGACAGCAACAACATTGATTCTATGATTAACCCTATTTGAATGCACGGAGCTGAGGCGTGCACTCTTCTCTTCCAGGATAATTGTCTACCCTTAAATATAACAAGTTAACCTCTTCATTAAGCATATTTAAATGGTACAAATACAACACGGATTATGTTGAATGCACAAGACTTTTATAACATTATGTTTGAAATATCCATGTTAGTCCCCTGGGGTGTTCCAGCAAG
This sequence comes from Cordylochernes scorpioides, assembly GCA_030710605.1. Classification (NCBI taxonomy): domain Eukaryota; kingdom Metazoa; phylum Arthropoda; class Arachnida; order Pseudoscorpiones; family Chernetidae; genus Cordylochernes; species Cordylochernes scorpioides. The sequence goes on from CP092867.1 coordinate 95,382,999, forward strand.
AGTGTGAAGGGAAATAATGGGAAATGAGATTCCAAATTTATATCGATATTTAATATCTCTTTGTAAAAACAAATCCGAGATGAACGAGCTCGCTATGTACAGAACGTGGGGCGATGACTAGGGATTGGATCCTGAAGCGCCAAGTGATGAATTCCCATAAGCATTTAATTTTCAATGGCTTAAAATCAAATTTGGCACTTTTATTTCCTTGGCTTTCTGAGAGCCCCCGCGGGTGGTTCCTCCGGCATTGCACTTGCTGTCTATGTACAACAGGGCTGTACAGGGGGCTACGTGTGGGGGAAGTAGGGGGGACCGGAGAAGGCCACGTAGGAGGCGGCGGGGATGTACGGGCTGTAGAGCAGGTAAGGGGAGGTCGGCGGGGGCTGAGACGGAGGTAAGGTCGGACTATTGGCGTCTAGCCCTGGATTCTGCTTTTTCCACTTGGTCCTGCGGTTCTGGAACCAAATCTTGACCTGTGTCTCTGTAAGCCGCAATGATAGGGCCAGGTTGAGCCGCTCGCACACCGAGAGGTACCGCGTGCTCTTGAACTTGTTCTCCAGGGCCACGAGCTGCTCGTAGGTGAAAGCGGTGCGAGCCCGGCGCGGCTTGCCGGCCTTGCCCCCCGATGGCCCCTCCGAGCCGGTGCCCCGCTTCTTCTTGCCCCCCTGCCCCCCGCTGCCGCTACTGCTGCTGCTCGACACCAGCTTGTCCTCCTCCTCCTCCTCGTCGTCGTCGTCTTCGTCGTCGTCGCGGCTGCTCTCGTCTGCGCCACACAGTGGGCAGGATGACATGGCAGTTAGAGCTTGTAAGGCTTTTAAAATTACAAATATTCGCCCTTTATTTATTTAAAATATAGTCTTAAATGCTTGTTGTGTGTCTTGGCCCAGAGCCACCCACCCTCGAGGAAGAGTTGAGGGAGGATGTTAATAAGCTGAGCGGAATGCTTGATAATGGTAGAAACATGATCCTACATCACACGCTCCTAGAAATACCTTCAATATAATGTGTCTGCTATAGAGAGCCACTAGTCACAGGGCGTACTTCACGTTGAAGGAATTTCCTTCATTATCAACCTAAAATTTAAATGTTATCCTTCCCTCAAGACCTTTCCTTCAAGAATTTCAAGCATTACAAAACGGAAAAAACCCGTAAATAGGGATAAATTGAAATTTGTTCAATCAACTTTACAAATAATTAGATTTATTCGTAATTTGTAGATTTATAAAACTAATTAACTACAGAAATCTAACCTCCAAAACAATACAAGTATAACTTCCGTTGTGAGACTACACCGAGGAAAACAACAGAACTCCTTGTTCCTGGAAAATGTCGAGCTGCTAAAAGTAATCCCCCGTAAATGAAAAAGAAATGGCCCGACATTGCTAACGCAAACATAAAGAGCCCTTTGAATGCAGTGGAGAACGTAATATTCTTAACAAAGGGCTGGCGTGAATGATATATTTGGAGAGAGATTATGGGGGAGGTGGGCGTCCAAAATATGCTTAGTCTTCACAATAATTATTTCTATTTGTGCTTCCATTCAATTTAGCCACTTGGAGTGTTCTTATCGCCCGCCGACAGCGCCGTCGCCGATATATTTAAATTTTATTGGGCCAGATTTCACGGCCCAGGCTTAACGAGGAGGAAAGATGGCCGCCGCCATCCTACAGCAGATTGTAATCCTATAATTTAAACCTGGCAACTCGGCGCTCAGCCTAATTGGCCGATTAGCTCCCAGTTTATTGCGCACGCGCTAATTGGTTCATTTGTTACGTCTTTATTTTACGAGGTTTAGCGTTGATTTATAGGCTCGCCGGGATTTGTCGATAAGTCAGACACCACATGCGCCGCCTCCTTTCTTCTCTCTTGTTCATTTGGGATTTTCTCTTCGGCGGATGATAGGCCGTCCTTGTTGGGAAACCTGCTCCATCTCTTGGCTGCAGTGTTCAATTCTATTGGCAGGGAGCTAGAAATATTGGAATTGCTTAAATCTCTACATACAATATGATTTAAAGATATCATCAGATTATAAAGGCGATATGTTTCTTTTTTTATATATATTTTGTAATTTTCGGGGATTCCTTGATTATACCTAATTTACATTGTATTTATTGGCAGGTTCGTTCCAAAGTAGTTAATAGCGGTGGATTATTATATTTATTGGGAAAGAAAGAACTAAATGAAGCCATAAACAGCCCTATGTATCTTGTTTACCAGCGACTAAGATGAAAAGCGTAAAAATCATATGTTTTCGAAATTATATAAGTTGAAATCTATTCAAATTTTTTCTGATAGGATATCGTTTATTTGAATAAAAGAATAAAAAATGATTCCGATGAATTAAAAGGTTGGAAGTTACATTCGCCAGATTGAACAACCAGGCCACTTTATCTGGTCAATCATCTCGAACATGGCGATTATCGAATTATGTAATATATTGTACAGACAATATGCGCCATTTTGCTATTGTATTCAATGTGTCAACGTCTCATTTTGTTCATTCCTGCAAACAAATTATGGTATTTAAAACACTTCCCCCCAACATCAACTAAGCTTTCATAAGATAGTACACTTTTAGTTACGTTCATAAACAACAATTTCTGATATTTTCCCTGATAAGTGAGAAAATTATTGTTGAAATTTGTTCCTCACGGCCATGAGAATTTAACATGTGTTACGTAAAAGACCAAACCAACTTCTTCCCTCTAAAAAAAAATCTCTAAAATGAAAAATCGCTAGAATTTTTTTTTTTTTAACAAATAAAATGCCTATGTGATGTGTGATATTTATTCAATCATACTGTGTCCAAATTTATCGTCTGGTTGATACTGCTATAGGGATTATAAATAGGCGAGCGGTCATTTCTTTAAAAAAAAATTAAAAAATTATTATCATAATAACTTATAATTTCGTTTGATATATATATATTTATTTAAAATTATATTTCATAGATTCAAATACTCTGCAAAATCGATCGCCAGAGGTGACGCTTCCCCTATAAAAACTCATTGTTGTTGTTTCCCGATGGCCGGCTCAAATCTTTTGTACATTATGTAAATAAGTTTTCCTTTTTTTTTTCTTACGCCTTAAGCCAGGCAGTACTTTTTATCAAATTATGTTTTATATATTCCATAAGCTCAATTGAAGCTATTTCTAATCTTTACTATTTGTATCATGCTTTCAAGATTTTTAACCACGACTGCATTAACATAATAGCATAATCCAAAAGATAATAAAAAATCAACAGAAAATATTTTTTTTTATATCTCTATATATATAAAAGTCAATTTCTGTCTGTCTGTTTCGCGATAAACTCAAAAACTAATGAACCAATTGGTACCAAATTTTGCATGTCGCTTTTTATAAACCTGAGGAAAATTTTCGGCTGCATTTTGATTAGTATTTTTGGCTATTTCTTTTTTTCATTTGAAGAACTTTTTTTACGCGGACTAATCCGGAATGGAATGAATACCTAAATATGGCCATTTTTTTAAAGCATCGGTGGTTCAGTGGTAGAATGCTCGCCTGCCACGCGGGCGGCCAGGGTTCGATTCCCGGCCGATGCATTTTTTTTTTAACAATTTTTAAAACTCATTTATATTATATCTTCTATATATATAAAAATGAATATAAAATAAAAGGATTTAAAAGCGCGAATGTTTCTTTTATACATAAAACGAACTTCTACTGTCCTTACTGCGATGAAAAAATATATTGGGAGGGCTTGGCTCATCAGTGGTGAACCCTCCCAGCGGTTTCGCCAATTTAATCCACCAGACCGCTTCTCAGAGCTCTAATACTGTATTGGATCATTCTGCATTTATATGCTACACTGAAGGATGGAATCTTAGAAATGGTTTTCAAGTAAACTATGGACATAAGCTTATAGGACAGTAGAATTACATTCAAATATATTTTTTCATCGCAGTAAGGACAGTAGAAGTTCGTTTTATGTATAAAAGAAACATTCGCGCTTTTAAATCCTTTTATTTTATATGTATAGATGGCGCGTTATTGCTTTGTATAAAAATGAATGTTTGTATGTTTGTTTGTTTGTTGGTTTGTATGTCCGGTATACAAATTCGCAGTAGTTCACTAATTCAAACCAAAATTTCCATACATAGGTAAAAAAATACGGGGAAGACGATAGGCTATTTTAAAAAATTCCTTCATACTAAAAGTATATCAATAATAAATATTAGAAGTGCCATAGAATAGCAATACAGAAGTAACACATAAACTACAGGAAAAAAGTGTGTGTGATGGCAAAAATAGTATTATATTAGTGTTTAGGTATTTGATTTAATTAATATAGTTGATATAATAATATATATTTATATTATCTATATTAATAAAATGGAAATTTCATAAGTGGACATCACTAAAAACTTTCGTTACAATGCATCAATTTCAACCAAATTTTCAACATTTATGTAAAACTAGATGGAGCAGGTTTTGCTTAACATCAAAATATATTTCCTAACATTAACATGCGTAACTTCGCTGTTATCGATTAAATACAAAAAAATCAACAGAGTTAATTTTATTTATATATAAATACAAAATTAAATTTCAACAGAGTTAATTTTTTTCACATACTAGCTGAAAATCTCAATCTAAAAAATATTCAAAACAAGCAATTTTAAGATAACATCATATGTAAAACAGTCGGCCAAGAAAACAACAAAGATATTACATCTTTCTCACATATTCACACACAATCTTGATTAACAATTAAAACTAATCTTTAACATTGTTTATTATACTTCAACTTTTATTTCTACATTTGTTTTTGAATACCCAATTGTTTTATCATGTTTCTAATTTCGCCTAACAAATATACAAATTTATAGTGACCAACATATGCAAATTTTATCTTTGTTTTTATTTAACTTGATATCGTAAACATAACATCCATTTTAGAAAGAAGGAAACCATGAATAACATCCATTGTAAGCATTTTTCTGTTCACCTTCCGTGGTTTCTCTTTTCTCTGATAGTTTTTAGGTGTAGTATATTTTCTTATTACTAGACTACAAACATTCCCTCGAGAAAAACCTGGGCGAAGCCGGGTACATCCGCTAGTATATAATATAAATGAGTTTTAAAAATTGTTAAAAAAATGCATCGGCCGGGAATCGAACCCGGGCCGCCCGCGTGGCAGGCGAGCATTCTACCACTGAACCACCGATGCTTATGAAAAATGGCCATATTTAGGTATTCATTCCATTCCGGATTAGTCCGCGTAAAAAGAGGTTCTTCAAATGAAAAAAAAAAAAAATAGCCAAAAATACTAATCAAAATGCAGCCGAAAATTTTCCTCAGGTTTATAAAAAGCGACATGCAAAATTTGGTACCAATTGGTTCAGTAGTTTTTGAGTTTATCGCGAAACAGACAGACAGAAATTGACTTATATATATATATAGAGATAATATAAATATATATTATTATGAAAAAACAATAGAAAAAAATAAAAGATAAGTGGGTCAGGTGTTGATATTAAAAATAAAGAAAGCATCTCCTGACCACGAGCACATGTGCTTTTTAGATGGCAGAGCGCCATCTAGTGGAGCAAAAATAAACTTAACGTTTATTTAGCTTGCTCCGTGATATTTGGCAAACCCAATTTCTTGATAAATCAAGAAAAGTCATCCACGAACGCGTTTCGCGCTGTTGGCGCTTGTCAGCGTGGAGTAGACTGTAACCACTGTGACCAAAAAGAATTTTGGTCCCAATGGCTTCTTGAGGAATCAAGAAATGGGTATTTAAGGCCAAATTTGCGTAAAGACGCTTAACACATGAAAAAACAATAGAAAAAAATAAAAGAAGTGGGTCAGGTGTTGATATTAAAAATAAAGAAAGCATCTCCTGACCACGAGCACATGTGCTTTTTAGATGGCAGAGCGCCATCTAGTGGAGCAAAAATAAACTAAACGTTTATTTAGCTTGCTCCGTGATATTTGGCAAACCCGTGGATGACTTTTCTTGATTTATCAAGAAATTGGGTTTGCCAAATATCACGGAGCAAGCTAAATAAACGTTTAGTTTATTTTTGCTCCACTAGATGGCGCTCTGCCATCTAAAAAGCACATGTGCTCGTGGTCAGGAGATGCTTTCTTTATTTTTAATATATTATTATATCAACTATATTAATTAAATCAAATACCTAAACACTAATATAATACAATTTTTGCCATCACACACACTTTTTTCCTGAAGTTTATGTGTTACTTCTGTATTGCTATTCTATGGCACTTCTAATATTTATTATTGATATACTTTTATATTAATAACTTATAATTTCGTTTGATATATATATATTTATTTAAAATTATATTTCATAGATTCAAATACTCTGCAAAATCGATCGCCAGAGGTGACGCTTACCCTATAAAAACTCATTGTTGTTGTTTCCCGATGGCCGGCTCAAATCTTTTGTACATTATGTAAATAAGTTTTCCTTTTTTTTCTTACGCCTTAAGCCAGGCAGTACTTTTTATCAAATTATGTTTTATATATTCCATAAGCTCAATTGAAGCTATTTCTAATCTTTACTATTTGTATCATGCTTTTAAGATTTTTAACCGCGACTGCATTAACATAATAGCATAATCCAAAAGATAATCAAAAATCAACAGAAAATATTTTTTATATAACATATATATACCTCTTTTGTATACCTTCTATTCAAACTATGGTTGGTCTAAAGTTATTCTGTTTCAACATTCCATACATGCACACAATTTCTGTAATTGTAATATAATTACATCTCTGGGGTGTCTGTTGGATCAAAAAGCTATTTTTGATTAAAATTTTGGTTGTGTATGCTTTTCACTTTCAGTATATTCTATTTGATCTACCTAGCTCTCATTTTCATATTTCAAATCACTATTTAGATCTGAGAATTGCAAACGGCTGAGGTCCTATTTGACTCCCTGCCAAAACTGGCGAGAAAGGTCCCAACAACAATACACTCCAAACTGTGTGTGCAGGGACATGTTGATCATGCTAGGTTTTACTTTATAGGCACAAAATATATAGAAATCGTCAATAAAAATTTTGTTAGATAATGTACATAAATGTAAGACATTTTTACCATTAATTAAAATATGGAAATAACAATAATGCGCTATTAATGATTAACAAAGCATGGAAAATTTGTAACAAATAATTTACTGGCAATGTTTTTCTTTTCAATAATAGCATCAAATATTATCCCTACAGACCTTACTGCAATGATATAAGTTATTGCATTGCATTTGTTATATCATTGCAGTAAGGTCTGTAGAGATAATATTTGAAGATTTTATTGAAAAGAAACACATTTCCGGTAAATTTATTTGTTACAAATTTCATCAGTAGATGGCAATTGAATTTATAAACTATGGAAACTTAAATGTTAGAGAAGTAAGGCTTATGTGTTGATTGATGTAACGAAATCTATATATGAGAAACTATAGAATATATTAATAAATAGAGGTTGAGAAAACGCCCTGAAAATATCCTTATTTTTCCCGCAAGTGGGACAACAGAGACATCATTATAAGAAATAGTGTGTGGCTTAAATAAAACACGTTTCTCTTAGACGAACAAAATGCTGAAAAATAACCGCTTGTCCTCGAAAACTAAAAATTATTCTTCTTCCTTTACATATCAAATTAGGGTTAATGAAAAATTTTGTAAAATCTTTAAAGAAATATATTTTTGATGTATCGAATATTTCATTTCTAAATTTCCGAGGATTAATTGTTCTAAGATAGGGGAAAGAAATTTCATTGAACTTCAAATTCATAAACTAATAACTGACGGAGAGTTTATCGCAATATAAAGATGGGAATATTGCTTGCGTCGTTCATCGAGGTTATTGAACAGTTTAAGACAATAATAAGTCACCGGTTTATATGAGAAAATATTATTTACGAATTTCATAAGCTCAGGTGTGTAATGAATCTAAAATTTAATTTTTGGATTTTACACATTTAAACTTTTCCCATGATAATCTCGGTGCAGAGAGCGAAGGTGAACACCAAGATATTGAAATCATTGAGCAACGATACAGGGGTCTTGGGGATTAAGATCTGGGGGCGGTGGTTAATTGTTGAAATCTGATGCGAGACGACAAGCAATCAAAAATTATAATATACACTTTAAATAAAAACAATTCTTTAAATATATTAATATATTTTTATTACTTCCTTAATATCTTTGTATCTTTATAAATAAGGCTTATAATGTAAATAAAATATTGTTTCGAATACACATTGGGAAATTTGAAAAAATAAAGGGAAAATTGGGTTTTTAAATAAAATATTTTATTTAATATGAATACACATGCAGATGTATATATATTGTTCAATCTGTAGAATACCAAGGCAGAAAAATGACGTCATACAAGAAACTTTCTTACTTTAAAAGAGGCATAGGCCTCAGAGAAGGTGGAATTTCGACTAGAGTGAAGAGCTATGAAAGTAGGTTGCAATTACTGTTGTAAGATCTCAGTGGTTGGAGGAAGAGAAAAGTTCAAGAAAAACTGGCCTGGGTAGTCCTACACTAACAACAAAGAGAGAGAATAAAAGGATTCGAAGGATGGCTGTAGCAGAGAGGACAACAACTGTACCAATGATTCAAGCAGCTCTACATTTGCAGAATAAATCTGGACCATCTCTGAAAACCATTAATAACCATCTTATCGAAGCAGAATTCCGTATTCCCCGGTATTTATGAATAATTTCACTCTTTGCCAGACACAGAAGCGACAGGCTCAACTGGTGTGCAGAGAGACCTCTTTGGATTCAAGAATGGCATTTTGTCATTTTTATGATAAATCCAAATTCAGTTTGGTTGTTCATGACGGAAGGATACATGTTAGACGTAGGCCCCAAGAAATATTCCACCAGGACTGTATTGGGAAAAGGCATACAGCAAGAACCCCTGGCTTCATAGTGTGGGTAGCATAAGTTAAGACACATCAAGGCACAATGACTGCTCAGCTATAAATTGCAGAGGTGTTGCAGCAGTTGTGTTACCGTTTCTTTAATAGACTAATAATACCATTTTCCAACAAGATAATGCCTGTCCACATACAGCCAACAACTCACGAACCTTCCTTCAAAATGTTGACATTCTTTCCTGGCCCGCATGTTCCTCACAGCCAAGCAATCTTCACCAACTTTTGCAAAAAATTGAAATGATTTAGAATCCCAAAAGAATCTATTAAAAACTTTATGACTATGCCTCATGTTATAACTGCTTGTATAGGCGCCAAATGAGGATACACCAATACTGTGTATCTCAATAAATTTACATATCTATTTTCAAAAGTTTATTCAATCATTTTTCACATTACCATTATATAGCTTACTAATTTCCATAAAAGTTACATAGGTATTTATAGATGATGCATGTTTTTGTGGCCAGTATAAAAAGGTAGTCCAATTTCCCAACTTGATTATTTTAATCAACGCGCATTGACTATGCCCAAAAGAAGCCTCTTTTATATGAAACTAGAAAACACAGAAAAATAGATAATGTCCGACATAGTTATGAGGTTCCATAATCCACATTGTTCCCTAGTTGAATCACATTCAATCAAATTAGCTCCAATTTCTCGCGCTCTTATTTAGAATAATATGTATACACACAATTATTTACAATTACACTGTTGTATATATTAAAAATGGCATATCCTGACCAGGAGCACATGTGCTTTTCAGAAGGCAGAGCGCCATCTGGTGGAACAGAAATCAACTATTCATTGATTTAGCCTGTTCCCTGATATTTGGCCAACCTAATTTCTTGATAAATCAAGAAAAGCCATCCACGAACGCGTTTCGCGCTTTTGGCGCTCGTCAGCGTGGCCAAATATCAGGGAACAGGCTATATCAATGTTTAGTTGATTTCTGTTCCAGCAGATGGCGCTCTGCCTTCTGTAAAGCACATGTGCTCCTGGTCAGGATATGCCATTTTTAATATTGATTTCAACACCTGATCTATTTATCTTTTATTTTTTCTTTCGTTTTTTAATATATATATATATATTTATATATATATATATATATATATATATATATATATATTTTTTTTTTTTACAATATCTCTCGAAGTCACTTCACATGGATTTCATTTTAAACGCCAATTGGGCCGAACATAGAACTACGACTCAATCCAAATATCAGTAGAACTAAGACTCAAACCAAAAGACAACAAAACTAAAACTCAATCTAAATGTTAGTAGAACTAAGACTCAATCCAAAGGTCAGTAGAACTAGGACTCAAACCAAATGTCAATAAAACTAAGACTCAACCCAAATATCAGTAGAACTAAGACTCAATCCAAAAGTCAGTAGAACTAGGACTCAATCCAAATGTCAATAAAACTAAGACTCAATCAAAATGTCAATAAAACTAAGACTCAATCCAAAAGTCAGTTGAACTAGGACTCAATCCAAATGTCAATAAAACTAAGACTAAATCAAAATGTCAATAAAACTAAGACTCAATGCAAATGTCAGTAGACCTAAGACTCAATCCAAATGTCAGTAGAACTAAGACTCAATCCAAATGTCAGTAGAATTGAGACTCAATCCAAATGTCAATAAAACTAAGACTCAATCCAAATGTCAGTATAACTAAGACTCAATCTAAATACAAGTAGAACAAGTACTCAATCTAAATGTGAGAAAAACTAGGACTCAATCTAATGGTTGTAGAACTAAGACTCAATATCCAAATGTCAATTAAACTAGGACTCAATTCAAATGTCAATAAAACTAACACTCAATCCAAATGTCAGTAGAACTAAGACTCAACTCAAATGTCAGTAGAACTAAGACTCAATCAAAATATCAATAAAACTAAGACTCAATCCAAATGTCAGAAGAACTAGGACTCAATCTAAATGTTAGTAGAACTAGGACTCAATCCAAATGTCAATAAAACTAACACTCAATCCAAATGTCAGTAGAACTAAGACTCAACTCAAATGTCAGTAGAACTAAGACTCAATCAAAATATCAATAAAACTAAGACTCAATCCAAATGTCAGAAAAACTAGGACTCAATCTAAATGTTAGTAGAACTAGGACTCAATCCAAATGTCAATAAAACTAAGACTCAACTCAAATGTCAGTAGAACTAAGACTCAATCAAAATGTCAATAAAACTAAGACTCAATCCAAATGTCAGAAGAACTAGGACTCAATCTAAATGTCAGTAGAACTAGGACTCAATCAAATGTCAGTAGAACTAGGACTCAGTCCAAATGTCAATAAAACTAAGACTCAACTCAAATGTCAATAAAACAAGGACTAAATCCATATGTCAATAAACATAAGACTCAATCAAAATGTCATTAGAAATAAGACTCAATCCAAATGTCAATAAAACTAAGACTCAATAAAAATGGCAGTAGAAATAAGACTCAATCCAAATTTCAATAAAACTAAGACTCAATCCAAATGTCAGTAAAACTACGATTCAATCCAAATGTCAATAAACAAAAGACTCAATCCAAATATCAGTAGAACTAAGACTCAGTACAAATGTCAATAAAACTGAGACTCAATCCAAATATCAGTAGAACTAGGACTCAATCCAAATGTCAATAAAACTAAGACTCAATCCAAATGTCAGTAATATTAGGACTCAATTCAAATGTCCGTAGAACTAAGAATCAAATGTGAGTGGAACTAAGACTCAATCCAAATGTCACTAGAACTAAGACTCAAATGTCAATGGGTCTAAGACCCAATCCAGATGTCAGTAGAACTAAGACTCAATCCAAATGTCAGAAAAACTAGGACTCAATCCAAATGTCAATAAAACTAAGACTCAATCCGAATGTCGGTAACACTAAGACTCAATCCAAATGTCAATAAAACTAAGACTCAATCCAAATGTCAGTAGAACTAAGACTCAATCTAAATGTTAGTAGAACTAGGACTCAATCCAAATGTCAGTAATATTAGGACTCAATTCAAATGTCCGTAGAACTAAGACCCAATCCAAATGTCAGTAGAACTAAGACTCAATCCAAATGTCAGTAGAACTAAGACTCAATCCAAATGTCAGAAGAACTAGGACTCAATTCAAAGGTCAGAAGAACTAGGACTCAATCCAAATGTCAGTAATATTAGGACTCAATTCAAATGTCCGTAGAACTAAGACCCAATCCAAATGTCAGTAGAACTAAGACTCAATCCAAATGTCAGAAGAACTAGGACTCAATCCAAATGTCAATAAAACTAAGACTCAATCCAAATGTCAGTAATATTAGGACTCAATTCAAATGTCCGTAGAACAAAGACTCAAATGTCAATGGAACTAAGACTCAAACCAAATGTCAGTAATATTAGGACTCAATTCAAATGTCCGTAGAACTAAAACTCAAATGTCAATGGAACTAAGACCCAATCCAAATGTCAGTAGAACTAAGACTCAATCCAAATGTCAGAAGAACTAGGACTCAATCCAAATGTCAATAAACCTAAGACTCAATCCAAATGTCAGTAGAACTAAGACTCAATCCAAATGTCAATAAAACTAAGAATCAATCCAAATGTCAGTAGAACTAAGACTCAATCTAAATGTTAGTAGAACTACGACTCAATCCAAATGTCAATAAACATAAGACTCAATCCAAATGTCAGTAGAACTAAGACTCAATCCAAATGTCAGAAAAACTAGGATTCAATCCAAATGTCAATAAAACTAAGACTCAATCCGAATGTCAGTAACACTAAGACTCAATCCAAATGTCAATAAAACTAAGACTCAATCCAAATGTCAGTAGAACTAAGACTCAATCTAAATGTTAGTAGAACTAGGACTCAATCCAAATGTCAGTAATATTAGGACTCAATTCAAATGTCCGTAGAACAACGAATCAAATGTCAGTGGGACTAAGACCCAATCCAAATGTCAGTAGAACTAAGACTCAATCCAAATGTCAGAAGAACTAGGACTCAATCCAAATGTCAGAAGAACTAGGACTCAATCCGAATGTCAGTAATATTAGGACTCAATTCAAATGTCCGTAGAACTAAGACCCAATCCAAATGTCAATAGAACTAAGACTCAATCCAAATTTCAGAAGAACTAGAACTCATTCCAAATGTCAATAAAACTAAGACTCAATCCAAATGTCAGTAATATTAGGACTCAATTCAAATGTCCGTAGAACTAAGACTCAAATGTCAATGGAACTAAGACTCAAACCAAATGTCAGTAATATTAGGACTCAATTCAAATGTCCGTAGAACTAAGACTCAAATGTCAATGGAACTAAGACCCAATCCAAATGTCAGTAGAACTAAGACTCAATCCAAATGTCAGAAGAACTAGGACTCAATCCAAATGTCAATAAACCTAAGACTCAATCCAAATGTCAGTAGAACTAAGACTCAATCCAAATGTCAATAAAACTAAGAATCAATCCAAATGTCAGTAGAACTAAGACTCAATCTAAATGTTAGTAGAACTAGGACTCAATCCAAATGTCAATAAAACTAAGAATCAATCCAAATGTCAGTAATATTAGGACTCAATTCAAATATTAGTAGAACTAAGACTCAATCAAATGTCAGTAGAACTAGGACTCAATCCAAATGTCAATAAAACTAAGACTCAATCCAAATGTCAATAAAACTAAGACTCAATCCAAATGTGAGTATAACTAGGACTCAATTCAAATGTCAATAAAACTAAGACTCAATCCAAATGTCAGTAGAACTAGGATTAAATCCAAATGTCAATAAACATAAGACTCAATCTAAATGTCAATAAAACTAAAACGCAATCCAAATGTCAATAAAACTAAGACGCAACTCAAATGTCTGTAGAACTAGGACCCAATCAAATGTCAGTAGAACTAGGACTAAATCCAAATGTCAATAAACATAAGACTCAATCCAAATGTCAGTAGAAATATGACTCAATTCAAATGTCAATAAAACTAAGACTCAATCCAAATGTCAGTAGAACTATGATTCAATCCAAATGCCAATAAACAAAAGACTCAATCCAAATACCAGTAGAAGTAAGACTCGGTACAAATGTCAATAAAACTAAGACTCAATCCAAATATCAGTAGAACTGGACTTAATCCAAATGTCAGTAGAAATAAGACTCAATCCAAATGTCAGTAAAACTAAGACTCAATCTAAATGTTAGTATAACTAAGACTCAATCTAAATGTTAGTAGAACTAGGACTCAATCCAAATGTCAATAAACATTAGACTCAATCCAAATGTCAATAAAACTAAAACCCAATTCAAATATCAGTAGAACTAAGACTCAATCCGAATGTCAATAAAACTAACACTCAATCCAAATGTCAATAAAACTAAGACTCAATCCAAATGTCAGTAATATTAGGACTCAATTCAAATGTCCGTAGAACTAAGAATCAAATGTCAGTGGAACTAAGACTTAAACCAAATGTCACTAGAACTAAGACTCAAATATCAATGGAACTAAGGCCCGATCCAAATGTCAGTAGAACTAAGAATCAATCTAAATGTCAGTAGAACAAGGACTCAATCCAAATGTCAATAAAACTAGGACTCAATCTAAATGTTAGTAGAACTAGGGCTCAATTCAAATATTAGTAGAATTAAGACTCAATCAAATGTCAGTAGGACTAGGACTCAATCCAAATGTCAATAAAACTAACACTCAATCCAAATGGCAATAAAACTAAGACTCAATCCAAATTTTAGTATAACTAGGACTCAATTCAAATGTCAATAAAACTAAGACTCAATCCAAAAGTCAGTAGAACTAGGACTCAATCCAAATGTCAATAAAACTAAGATTCAATCCAAATGGCAATAAAACTAAGACTCAAACCAAATGTCAGTAATATTAGGACTCAATTCAAATGTCCGTAGAACTAAGAATAAAATGTCAGTGGAACTAAGACTCAATCCAAATGTCACTAGAACTAAGACTCAAATGTCAATGGAACTAAGGCCCGAACCAAATGTCAGTAGAACTAAGAATCAATCTAAATGTCAGTAGAACAAGGACTCAATCCAAATGTCAATAAAACTAGGACTCAATCTAAATGTTAGTATAACTAGGGCTCAATTCAAATATTAGTAGAACTAAGTCTCAATCAAATGTCAGTAGAACTAGGACTCAATCCAAATGTCAATAAAACTAAGACTCAATCCAAATGTCAATAAAACTAAGACTCAATCAAAATGTCAGTAGAACTAAGACTCAATCCAAATGTCAATAAAACTAAGACTCAATCCAAATATCAGTAGAGCTAGAACTCAATTCAAATGTCAGTAGAAATAAGACTCAATCCAAATGTCAATAAAACTCTGACTAAATCCAAATGTCAGTAGAACTAAGACTCAATCCAAATGTCGCTAAAACTAAGACTCAATCCAAATATCAGTAGAACTTGGACTCAATCCAAATGACAGGAGAAATAAGACACAATCCAAATGTCAATAAAACTAAGACTCAATCCAAATGTCAGTAGAACTAAGACTCAATCCAAATGTCAGTAGAACTAAGACTCAATCCAAATGTCAGTAGAACTAGGACTCAATCCAAATGTCGGTAGAACTAAGACTCAATCCGAATGTCAGTAAAACTAGGACTCAATCTAAATGTCGGTAGAAATAAGACTCAATCCAAATTTCAATAAAACCAAGACTCAATCTAAATGTTAGTAGAACTAAGAGTCATCTCAAATGTCACTAGAACTAGGGCTCAATCCAAATTTTAGTAGAACTAGGACTCACTCCAAATGTTAGTAAACTGGGACTCAATCCAAATGTCAGTAGAACTAGGACTCAACCCAAATGTCAGTTGAAATAGAATTTACTAGTTAACTTTCCAGTTCCACTATTGCTGCTTTTGCTGCCACGTCGACACTCACCTGTTTCCATTATTATAAATGACAAATGGAATATATCCATCTCTGAAGCCAAAACCGAATAGCTCGCCAAGTATCCAGGTGACAAAGCAGCGAGCTCGAGTAATTCAAACGCCACCCCGGGGCATTAGCCCCAATAACGATCTGGTTTTGAGGGTTAGCAAAATCCTCCAACTTAATCAATAGGTTCTTCTAAGGTGGCGGCGGGAAGTGCCTGCCATTAATCACCAATTAACAGCCTCCTAATTGGACTATTAGACCGCGGGGGGATTGACTTGACGCTAATTGGATGCCAAGTGAAGTAAGTCCCTGCAGCAGACCTTGAGCTCCGTAATTTCGGGCGATGTGCCGCAGAGTATTCCGCCCACTGATAGCTACAAATCCCTTTGTATTTCTTTAATGCTCGACTCTGACTTTTTAATCTTTATTTAGTAATCCACGCAAGCTCTATAAAAGAAAATATAAATGTTTGATAAGTTTAAAAACTCCAACTCTATAAATTTAATAGGTTCTATTTAGTCTTCTCTAGGCACACACACCAAAAAGGTGACCTATAAGGAAAGGTTTTGTTATGTGGAATTAAATTTTAAATTTGTTTTTAAAAAAGGACAATGGGGTGGTGGAAAACTCTTAAATAAAATGAGATATCTAATACTGCTGTGTAAGCATGGATGATAAATATGCAATACACAGCTGAAAACATGAGTTCCTGAGGTATTTCTGCAAGCAAAAGCAATAATGGAACGTCTAGGTAGGCCAAACAGGAATAATGGCCAAATTCCAATCATATATGATAAATCTGGGGATTGTGCTGATCATATAAAGGGGCCAACTTGTTTCAGGCATTCCTGCGAGACACTCTCTATGTGCGGGCGTGCAATGTCATACTAGGCTCCTGATAACTCTTGCCATGGCAGGAAATAAATACAGGGGCGAGATGTCCTTGACGTATTGCAGAGCTGTCAATGTCCCACCTCCAGTTTGGACCAAGAATAAAAACGGGCTACAAACCCAGCCAAAGGCGGAAGTGGATTGTTCCACGTCAAAAATCACAGAGCGGACCAGAAACACGTAATGGTATATTCAGAATCCAATTGAATTTGAAATCGTCGCTGAAGACAAATTAATTTTTCCCATATGGTTTTAAACTTAAAACGTAACTGACGACAGCTATCTTTTAATAACGGTGATACCAGATATCGCTAAGCCAGACAGCTTGGCAGACGTGGAAACCTGGGACCTGGGATGGTACCTCCCGGGTGGCAGCAGCAGCTTGGAGAATGAGAAGACCGCTCCTCTACCTCGGCAGCAGGGAACAGAGCCGTCAGGAGATAATACACAGAGGGATTTCTTTAGAATCTTCAGAAGGCAAATTTACTAATTTCAGTTTATAGTACCCTCTCGAATAAATGAGAGCGCTGTTTTAAAAGCTAAATTCCTGCACCTAGAACTATCGGGAAAAAAGTTTCAATACTCTGACAATGGCATGGAAGAGATTATTAAAACCATTTTCTCTGTGCGCGCTCTTCTAATATATAAATTACCCCTTCGGAGAAAATATAAAAAATATCAAAACAAATTTATTTTAAAAATGATGAAAGACTCTAAAAGCATTCGGTTATTTACTCATACTTCGGAGTCAAGCAAAAATCAGTCACACCTCTGTGGAAATGTTCAAGATGAACTGAAATATTCAAATAAAACGCATCTAAATCGTGCCGTAGTTTACCGCGAGCTGCAGGAGGATCAAATCTCACACATGCCCAGAACATGGACCAAAATAAAACTAAATAAATACGTTGAATAATAAAAGCTTATATTGGAACAATATTGTTTATTCTGAACATCCAATATTTCGACGATGCAGTTCACCTATCTTCTTCTGGGATTCAAAACTTGCGAACAAATCAGCCACGTGATGTACGAGTAGCGATGTTTTAAATACAACAGGTTGGTGTGAAGAAACTATTAAATAGGATCCTTTCATATTTCAGATATATTATTGAAAAACTTCATTTCTCTCTAATATTAAGCATATATACTATATATTTGACTATTTCAGTTTTATCTATAGCTATGATTGTTTATTTATACTTTTAACATTTTATTTCTATGAATCATTATTAGTGATTAAAGCTGAGATTATTTCTGTCCTTGGCTATCGAGAAATTGGATGTTTAGAATAAAAGAAATTGATTCAAGATAAACATACTCCACGTCATCCTAACACTAAACGTAATTCAAGACTAGGAACCCAATCTCATGTCCTATTTAAATCATGTACATCTTCTCACCCAGAGGTGCTGGTTGTGAGCTACATGTGTGGCAGTTGCCCAGGTAGCAACAAAGCAACGCAGCTTTCAAGACTGAATTATCTTCATCGATAATTCTGTCAGCTCAATAAGTTTACTTCTCAATACAGAAAAATTTTACTATGATTGATTCCAATGAGTTTGAACCTTTGATTCATTAGAACAACGGTTCAATATAGCCAGCCATGCCCCTTCACTCTATGCGGTAGCACGAATATTGTGGATTATTTCATATAGGGAGGTTCGCTATATATCCGGCTCATTTTAGAGAATTTTTGATATATTCAAAAATTATCTGAGTTGCTTTTTCTAGTATTTTAATAAAAAAGCTAATCGTTTTTAGATGTTTAAAATTCTTAAAGATCTCGGAGAGCTAAAAATAGGAAATCTTTTACGGTAGACTAAAGAAAACATTGTTACATGTAAAACTGTCCTTAAAAAACGAATATAATCTAACAAATATAATAATATATACAATATAATATCTATATATTTTTTTTATATCGAATAAAAGGAACATGAGACTTCACAGAGAGGCGACGTGGTTATTCTAGAAAATATTTATTTGAAAAAAACTTCATAGTTTTATTTCTATTCTCTCTAACACCAATAGAAAGTCAGCCATCTCTATCTACATAAATAAAATCATATAACTACGACGTGGAATAAATATAGTCTCCACAATATAATGGTTTAATTGAAACATTAAATGGGACGCACACAAAGTGGCAGCCAGGCGTCCCACTTCTAAACTTTGCCTCTTTTACGACTAAATGGAAGAAACAAGAAAAAGGAAAGTTCATTTTAAACTTTGAAACCTTTTAAAGAACATTTTTAGCTTCGATCCATTACTCCAGCGGCTAATGAAAATACCATCCGGGAAGTTTCCTTCGCCTGCCCAAATATTGGTCTCTCTGGTGGGGCTTGATGCCTCGTGATCAGCCTCTGATAGCTGCTCCGCATTTTGAACCAACTTGATCCACGTACATATATTGTACGGGGTATATAGTGGTGGTATTCTCAGGTTGGTCTATTGCTGGTGCTGGAGCTTATTGCGCGTGAAGAAGATCAAATAAATCAAATTTATTCATTTTTAAAAACATTTAATACATTAATTGAAAGTAAAGAGGTGCACATTTGTTCAGCTATTTTATTTATTTCCTTTCAAACTTTTAATATTTTTGAAAAGGGTATATTTTCATTCTTTAAAATAAGTTTTATTAATAAAATAAAGGCAGTGTTCTTATGTTGCACACTGTTGTTCTTATGTTGCACACTGCTGGCCATTCAAATTGTGCTACACCATGAAGGAGGAACGCCACCAACGCAAAATTTACATAAAACTTACACATGCTTGGACGTGAAATTAATTATAACTTTAATTACCATCGCACACATTTAAATAATTTGAATCATTTAAAATCCAAAGGAACAATGCTAAAATAGGACAAGAAATCGCTACACCGAGGAGTTTCTATTGAAATGTTAGAATCCGACCAAGGTATCCGAACAATTTCAGCAGGTAATCAAGAATTCTAGATCTCACACTCCTGCGTATAAATCTCCCCTAAAATAACCCGAGTGGAGGCGCGAGAGATAAATGGACCCAAAATAAAACAAACCAAGTGACAAAGGAGAAACAAAGAACAGAGATATATTTTAGGCCTGAAGTGGCCTGAAGAATCCGTGTTTGTACATCATGGCACATTAAAAAAGGCAGCATTTAAATGAAGGGAAGGCTGGGGCACGCGGAATATTCAATTAGCAACGCTGCCAGGATCCTGATTTAGAGGCCGAGAGAGGCATTGTGGTGCCAAGACGTCGGCTATTATAGATGCCTATACATCAACAGGCCGCGGAATATTAGTTACCGTCCGTCAATGTCATCTACCGCGGTGTTGATTGTTCCAAATAACAGAAAACTATTTGTTTGATAAAACTGACTCTCTCTGCAAAAGGTTCTACTAGAAATTAAACAGAATTGGTCAGGAAAAGTCCAACATAGATTGAGATGATAAATGTTTTATATAAAACACAATTATATTTTTGGTTAGAAACGTCGCCCTCATCTAAGTGAAACATTGCTTTAGGTAGTTGCCTAAACTCCTTCAAGAAATTCATGTTTATTTACTTCTTTGATTTCCTCGGTACCCACGTCTGCGGTGCATTCTAGGTCATCTTCATTCAATACTGTTATTCAACCACCTTTAATTTCGTTAAACGAATATTTTAATATGGACGGAGAATGGTTCTCTTAAACGGTATTCAGCTTTGTTTTTTTTTCTTCTTCTTCTTGTGGCTTTCCATCTAAAAGAAGAATCACTGAACGATATTGCACTTGCTCCAGATTACCCAAAACATGGGATGATACGCTGGAATGGCTACCCAAATAAAAGACTCTCAAGAATCAGCGAAATTTGACGCATGCGTGATTAAAGAAAGACAAGGCATGGTGGTATCCACTACTTGCATTAGCAGCGTCTGTCACCATGGGCCGGACATCCAGATGTTAGCGGGCTCACGAGTCACAACTCTAGTATCTGGCACGCAATCCTTGAATTCTCTAAGATAGAATTGAGCTCCTCGGTGATCTGGCGGTTGAAATTCGTGTTTATGAAAAGAAATTTGAAAACATGTTGCCCAAACAACGTAGTAAATGAGAAAATTAAATATTTCGTTAGAAAAGACAACCATTTTCTCTACTTCGGTATAACAGAAGTGCTAATAACCTGACTAAGGCTGATATTCTTGAATCACGAAATGGATTCGAAGAAACTTGTCAAAGAATCCTTGCTGAGGAGTTTCCAGTATTCGATCCCTTGAATCTATGGAGATTTGAAGCAAAGACAATTTGTCCTTCCCAAATTGGCGATCTATTAGAGCCTTTATCATTCATTGTCAATTACCTAATTTATAATTCTAATTCACACTGGTGCATCTCTCCATGTTTTAATCGACTCTCCGAAGAATGTGTTCAGAACAAATTGTCTAATTTATCTCTCCCCCCTTCCTCCCTACTATAATATATATATTGGTGTTATATATAACGCAGGTTTTTAAATAAATGCAATCACGTGGCATGTTTCAGATTTTATTCAAATAAACCGATATTTCGAGAGACAGAACATATTTCTTTTTCAAGTAAAAATTAAAGAACAAAAAGCGAGTTATTTTAGTTCTGTTGACGTAAAATTAGTCGTGAGCTCTTTTGGAGCAGATCATGGCTGATGGAAGATCTAGGAAACAGCGGTTCGTGCTTTACTCCAGTTCAAGAACGGACCAGTGGTTGCTGAGAGACATCCAACCACTGCGATTGCTGAGTTGAGGCACAGAGCCGCATGGACTTGTGCCATCCAGACTGTGCTCGACTCGCTGCCCAACATGGCGGCTACTCTAAGCGTTAATTTCTACCACCCTATATTGTAAGTTTTTCTTGGAAATTTAATCAAAACTTCTTCTAGTTATGAACTCTGTATTTAATAAAAAATATGATACTTCTAACCTGACTCTTTCTTGGTTTAGCAATGTTAATGGCCAGTACTGATTGTCAATAAGGCCCAAAGCATGAAAACTCTAAAAATGTTGATTAAAATACATAAATATTTTACAAAGTGATAAATTCAGTAACTTCTGGAAAATTAATATGATTGAAATATTAAATGTAAATGCTCCTTTGAAGTGCGGTTACTCTCGCCATAAAGTCGCTAGTTACACAGGGCGAGAACTGCCGGGATATATCCTACGTCTAGTGGCAAGCTCCAGTACTGGTGTCGTACAGCACCCGCCGTCCACCAGTAACACAGTGCTGTTAGGGAAATTCACGGTATAATATGTAAGCACATGAACACACTCCCTTGTGCACCTAAAGTTTAATGCTACTTACAGTATTGCATGTATTTCAATAATAATTTATCAAGCAGGATTTTCTTCGTTAGGAAATTTATTACTCATCTATAGTATGAGTGAGTCACTGAAACTGCGTGAATTAAATAAATAATTGGCTGACGTATAGCTATATCTTACTTACAAATATATAGTATGTATTATAATACAACTACACGCTAATAAATAATTATAATAAAATAGCTAACTAATAGATTGTTTGTTTGTTTTAACTTGAAGAAAAAATCAGAAGTCATAACACTATCAAGAAAAAGAGCAAAATATTATCAAAATATTTCACATGCAATTTACACTTTACACTTAATTTTAAAAAATCTATTTGTGAGGAAAGAATTGAAAAATAAACACATAACACACAGCAACACAACAAGTTGAGGTAAGAGTCCAAAAACATTCCAAATTGTTTACAGCTCTCTGAAAATGCTAGCACGATGGTTGAACCAGAAAAGTTTTCCACTATGAAACTATTTGCTACATGAAAAGATTCAAACAAGAGATTTCTAGACTTGAGGCTTCATGATTCCTTAGTAGGTGCAAAGTTATAACCAACCAAACAAGCGGGGAAAGAATAGATAGAGAACTGGCCACCGCTCGACTAAGTCATCTCCGTTCAGAAGAACACGCTCCGAGACTCCATTTCTATTTGAATATAACGCCCATGGATTTAGGCATGACGTTTCAACCTATGAGGAATTTTGGCCTCAAATCCTGAGTGGAGAAGAAGCTCTCCATTGAAATCTCAGTGTATTTTCTATTTAATCAAAATATGTGAAATTGATTCATTTTCACTCACTACTTTGGAGCAGTTGATGGTCTCTGACGAGAGCAAAAGATATTGGTGAGAAGCCACAGTCCAACTCTGGTTGGCAGGGGTCCAGTTAAGTTCTGCTAAATTCAATCCTTTGTATTCTCTATTTACTTCTGTTTTAACATTGTAATTGTCTTCGAGAAAATAGCCTCACTTTTATTTGTGAAGCTTCTCTCATTATATTTTATCACACACATTTTATATAATAAATATTCATTATAAAGAAATTTTAAAATTGTAATCTCTCTGAATACGGGTATTGGGTATCATTTTCAAAATACATGTATCTATATATAGTATACGAGTATCTGAATAATTGTATTGGTATAGTTTCAACAACTTGGTGGTAGGAATCAGCCAGGTGAATTGCTAAAAGGTGAATATGATAACGCCAATAAATCACAGAACCTGACAGGATTGTTGACTCTCGCTCGGTAAAAATCCTAGGTAAGAAAGTGGGCCAACAATCACTTGCGATCCCAAGATTTTACCGGCGCCTCATCCATAAATTCGACTGAATTCGAAATACACTGGTGTCTAAAAAATAAGAAACTTTTGTTTTTTTTAATGATATGTTTCAAAATATACAACGCTAAAAGCTAAAAAGTAATTTAATTAGGTATTTTAAGTCGTAGAATATATTTATCGCAACCATTCGATTCGGTAAAATTGAAAATATGCAAATTTTTCTTGTCTTTATAAGTATGCTATTTGGCGTGTCGTTTACCCCATCTAAGAATTGTCCAATTATAATTTTATTTAATCCTTAGTTAATTATGAGTTTACGAAAAATTTTAGCAGATGATTTAAAATGGAGAGCTGTTGGAAGAATGGAGGCAGGGCAATCACAAGTTGAAGTAGCAAAATGGCTAAATGTGAATAAATCTGTGGTCAGCAAAATATGGAAACAGTTCATTGAGACAGGAACCATCAAAAGAAAAGAAGGTTCTGGTAGAAAAAGAAAAACAGCTACCTCTGAAGACCGTTATCTGGTCGTAACTGCCAAGCGCCATAGGGAGATGACAGCTATTCAACTCTCTAATGAACTCTCTAGTGCTACTGGAACGAGAATTTCAAGACAAACTGTTTACCGAAGGCTTCACGAAGGTGCTCTTTATGCAAGACGACCAATGGTCTGTATCCCTTTAACCTCTGCTCACAGGAGAGCCCGCTTGAATTTGGTGCTTGGAACATCACACCTGGACTCATGATCAGTGAGCCAATGTTCTCTTCAGTGACGAGTCAAGATTTAGTTTAAACACAGATTCTCGACGAGTTTTCATCTGGAGGGAGCCTGGAACCCGCTATCATCCCAGTAACATCAGGGAAATAGACAGTTTTAGAGGGGGCAGTCTCTTAGTCTGGGCTGGCATCAGTTCTAGCAGACGCACACCCCTCCACATTTTTTCTGGGGGCACTTTAACTGCCCAAAGGTACAGGGACGAGATCCTTGAGCCCTATCTAAGACCTTATAGAGATCAAATTGGTCACAATTTAATTTTTATGGACGATAATGCTCGTCCGCATAGAGCTAGGCTAGTCAATGAATATCTTCAGAGTGAGAATATTCGAAGGATGGATTGGCCAGCCAGATCTTCGGACCTGAATCCAATAGAGCATGTGTGGGATGCTCTAGGGAGGCGTATTGGAGCTCGTCACCCCTCTCCCAGAACCCTCGTTGAGCTAAGAACTGCTCTATTGGAGGAGTGGGGTTTACTACCCCTGGACCTCCTCCAAAGCCTGGTAAACAGTATGAGGGCTCGCTGTGAGACCTTGATAGCTGTTAGAGGTGGTCATATTCCCTATTGATATCTTATTTCTTTAAGATCTGGAACCTTAGCTTTGGGTATGTTGGTAATAATTTGCATATTTCATAATTTCAAATATTTTTTTTATTATTTTCATATAGCTAGTCAAATTCTCAATAGTTTAAACTATTTGTATACTAAATTTTATATTTGTTAATAAATTAGCTTTTGAGAAATTTCAATATTGGTTAAGTTTCTTATTTTTTGGACACCAGTGTATTTGGGAAGTGGCATACCGTCCTGTATTTGTTAAATATGTCCATTAGGATTGAATTCGAGCATAACTTAGGTTTACTCATTAAGCATTTAAATGGTGGCCAATCTCTATAGCGATTCTTATGAGAATATGTAGTGAATGATTGTGTTGATCTATTGGTTGTAGTTTAACTTTTGATTGCTCTATGCAGTCCTTCAACTTTTGAGTATCTTTTCTTTAACTATTCAACTTCAGATAAGAGGAACGGCCTCTGGCAATATTGCATCGACAAGGATTCAGAAGCCTGTCTCTCTCAAGATATATCACATGATTGCCCAGAGATATCACCTTTGTTGTGTTTGGAACATTTGCAAAGAAGTTATTATAGAAGGTTTTGAAAGAAATGAGTTGGAGCGAGTCGTTGAAGTCACAGTTGTGTGGGACATTGAATCACACATCGGATTCCTTTACACACATTCTCTCTCTTTGGAAATTATTTGTCAACATCAGGTTTATAAGCAAACACAATAATGATATATCATAGTGCTATACCAATGAATTTATTCATATCTCCTTAGGTAAATAGCTAAGTACAGATTTGTTATTTCAACAGAACAGCTCCACCAAACCAAAGTGATGTAAATGTTTATTTCCGTGTGAAGGCACACACAAAAGCAGGCAACTTTACATACAGAAGAAGAGATTACAGACAAGGAGAGCTCTATACACATTGCGCCCCATTATTTAATTAAAAGTTGAGGTTAAATCTCATTTAGGAAACTGGGTGTAATTTTGATGCGTTTAACGAATCGACTCATGCGCGGCTCCTTCCTTAACGAGATTAAGATTTTAACACGTTTTATCCTACACACATGTACTTGTGAGTCGCCGTCGAAGAACTATAGAATGGAGTAACAATATATACATGTGTATCGATAAAGGTATGCAGGCAACGGACTAATATTTATGCTGCATCTGTGAGAACTGGAATCTCAGCCGACAGAAGAGACAATATGACGTCATTGTCATGCAGATGATTCATTAAGAACGCTGCTGGAGATCGTTCTTTCCGTGTAATTGATGCCACCCTATATTACTTAGAGGGAAAATCCACCTGCGAAATTTCTTGACGTTTTCTTTCATTAAATTTTGTTTTTTAATCATATTTAAAAAATGACATTGTAAATCGTCATAATATCATCGACAACGTTGCCTATATTTACAACTGTTTCTCTCTAATTATATAAATAGCAATCTCAGGTTCAATATTTCAGAATGTTATTTGTTTATAAATAGCTTAAACCACGAGCGGGTTCCCTCAATTCTTGTTTCCAAATACCTGCGTCTCAACCAATAGGCGAGGAGATGCGCCAGGCCAATGCAGACTGTTGCAGCTGAAGTATACACGTTGATATTCCTGCCTGGAAAAGGTCAGAATTAAGGATACTTTAGAATTGACTATTTTTGGTTGATCGGTGGAACATATACGGCACTGTGTCTCCATTCATATGCCTCATCAGTCTTTCCATATTCGGACTGAAAAATGTATTTTAGGTATTTTGCAAATAGTGAATAGAGGTTTAAATTTTGTAAATCATAAAGTTTTACTTCGTTCTGAGTATTTATCAGGTAAGTTCCATTCATCTTATGTTTTGCAATAGCTTGTGAATACTTTAATTAACAGACATTGAAGCTACAATTGAACCTTCAGTTTGTTTGGATCGGCCTTGCTAGAAATGGCACTCGGCCTTCTGACTCCGAAGTTTCAAGATAAATAAATATTGACATTCCTCAGCAAAGAAATTCTCAAATTGATTTAACAAAACATATTTCGTGAGTCTTGCTCTATTTATTATTTATTCGTATTTACTCAATTTTGTATTTAACCTTATATAGCCTTATTTGAACGCTGTATTAAAGAAGTCTCAATCTCTCTCTCTCTCACGTTTTGAGATTTGAAACGATTCCTGGTCAACCAGCTCGGCATCATCGAACTACCTCTCCTGACCGCTGTTGTTGAGTAATCTATGAGAGGTCAAGCCGCTAGCACTTATATTGAATTACATAAGTAGAGTTTCTCTATATGTGAATTTTAACATATCTAATATTTTAGAAGAAATGTAAGTTTAGTGTGTCAACCGAATTTTCCGTAGAAATTTACAGCCCTCAAAATTAAACCATATATATACAATAGAATAGTAAACAACAACATCAAATATATTTTTGTGAAACTTTCGTCTTATATCGACTCGTCCCGGAGCCAAGAAGAGAAAGTAAAGAAAACAACGGCAGCAATAAGTGATCACAGCCTTGGCGAGGAGACATGTCTTCTCTAGTCATCATCTTTAACGTTATTCTCAGATTTTCTTCTTTCCTACAGGACTGGCCGTACAAGTAGACAAAGCTCTAATGAATCAGAGGAATATCTTGTAAAGCAGCTAACTCATTACGTTTCTAGGCAGGAGAAAAACTTCCACTTTTTGTTTTCCCGTATAGCAACGGAGAACACTATGGCCCATCCACACAACTCACATTTCAAGCAACAGTTTTCATTTACAATACTGAAGTGGTTTGGTGGTGTGGAATAGCTAGAGCATTGTTATGTACATTTCACATAATTGTTCCTTCAAAATTGTGAACATGGTTTTGACTCTCAACCTAAACCTAAATATAATCTAAAATATTTACATGTTAATGTCTGTGTAGACAATGATGTATGCAACTCAATATTCAAACAACGATGTTTTTCAATTTCTGTTGTCAGAGTGAAAGTGATATCTTAACAAAGTCGAGCTTGTTGAAATGTCCTTAAACAATCAACGAATATTTTGCTAATTCTAGAATGATATCAAAAATCTAGGATATTTTGTTTATATTTATTTCGACAGATGCGCAAACTATCGAATATTTTTAGTTGCAAAATCAGGATATGGCTTTTTATTAATTAAATAAACGTTTTAAAACTAAAATACACAGAGTTATTTGACAAAATTAATGGAAATAAATCTCCTAGTCCAGATTATATTAATCATAATATAGTTTAAAATTCTCTCTCATTAATTCTCCCGATATTGCAATCTTCATTTAATATGTGCATTCAAATAGGATACATCCAAAAAAAAAAAAAGGAAAACAGCAGCAGTCAAAATAATAGCCAAGCTCAACACAACCAATTATCAATCAGCTTAAAGCTGCCGTCCAATATATTTATCAAGAAATGTATTTTTTTTTTTTTTCAAATACTATTCATTACAATTATAAATTATGACTTGGCTTCACTCGGGATCTCCCCAAGTTATTTTTTGTTTGTATTATATACCATAAAGTGAATGTTTTCCCTACGAATAATGAGATTGACATGAAAAAAATACTTTATGGTATTCAATACAAACAAAAATTATATTGTCAAGCTTTCTATAATTAT
This sequence comes from Cordylochernes scorpioides, assembly GCA_030710605.1. Classification (NCBI taxonomy): domain Eukaryota; kingdom Metazoa; phylum Arthropoda; class Arachnida; order Pseudoscorpiones; family Chernetidae; genus Cordylochernes; species Cordylochernes scorpioides. The sequence goes on from CP092867.1 coordinate 95,411,344, forward strand.
AATAATACACAATTTGACAAAATTTTAGCAAAAAAAATATAAAATAAAATAGCATAAATATAAAATATTCTCAAATAAAAACTGTGTAACACGATTTTGTTCCTCAGTTTTCATGATATTAGGATAAAATAGAATTGAAAAATAGCAATTATACGCCTAAACTTCGGTTTTGAGTCTAGGGCATCTTTATTTATTTTTAAAATGCAAAAAGGACACAACAAAAGGCTTAATAATGATGAAAATGCGTTTAGAACCAAAATTAACAAACTTCCCATAGATCTAGGCTTCTGAAATTTTGCATAGTTGCATTGTCATTAGGATTAAGCGATTGTTCAAATGTCTTGAAAGCTGCCTTCATCCTCTGATTTACTGCTCTGTAATGTTATAGATGGGCGTTTCTCTGGCGGATTAGGTATTGAGTACTCAGGACTGAGAGAAACAATGGATGAAGGAATATCTGGATAGATGATAGCAGCTGCATTCTTGCCCCTTCGCCGTTTAGAAGGGTCCGCCATTCACAAGTAGCAGTTATTGGAGTGGTCAGTGGGATCTCGCTAAATTCTTGAAATGGCAAACCTCATTCCTCTTTTCACCTCTGTACCATGCTTCCATTGTTTTAGTGCAAAGGCTACAACTGAAGTAAAGTGCCCAAGGATTTTCTTGGTCGCCTAATTTCCTACCGAATTGGTATTCTTCACAAATCTTGACAGCATAAAGCAATGAATATTTTAACTTCTTTCCCAAAACTGACCGCAGAAAAAGCGAAGGTCATCCGCATTATACTTACAACCTCTTTTGGCCATGCTATATTTGTTTTAGTTGATGTTTATGTTAAAAAATGTATTTATTTTACACACAAAACATATATTTTTATAAAATACCCCCCCCCCCCTACTCCAAAAAAAAAAAAAGAATTGAACACGTCAATAATTTTTTTAATGACGCGATTCTGCATTCTATATTTCTAACCTGTGAGATATTAATAAAATGTTTATTTATTTTTAAAATGTTATAATAATTTATTTTAGAAAAGTTTATATATATACACATTGCATTCATTAAAAATTAATTAATCAATCTCGACGTTTCAATGACAAACTGACACCATTCTAATGGATTTTTTAGAGAATTATAAACGGATGTACGTCAGAAATTGCTGAGGTTTTCTAATTTTTTTTTTCTGCAAAATTGATAATGTAAAATTTTAATCACGCGTTACTAAATGCGCATAGGCGTGCGTGCAAATATTTTTGAATAAAAAAGAAGCTTTTATTTAACTCACCTGCATGACTGTCCATTAATCTTGTAATCGATTTTAACATACTTCCAGACGACGTATGAGCCTAAATATTTGCCCACTCGCTCAATCCCGATGAGAATGCTAGTGTACATTTTTTTTACTTCTAGGTTTACAGGAATTATGTTTGAAATAAAATATTTTTACAATGTTGAAATCAATTTTTAACATACTTTCACACTACCAAGAAACCTAAATATTTTCACACTCGCTAAATCCTAATGTCAATGCAACTATGCAAAATTTCAGACGCCGAGATCAACAGAAAATATGTTAATTTTAAGTTCGTTTTTTAAAATAAATTGTCATTCCTATTAGGGCTTTTCTTGTGCCCTTCTAACAATTTTCAAATAAATAGATGCCCTAGACTCAAAACCGAAGTTTGAAATGTATAATTTCTATTTTCAAATTGTGTGTGCCCTAATACACCAGAAAAACATAGTAGGAACTGAAGAACAAAAATAGTGTTAAACAGTGCTATTTTAGAAAATTTTATGTCTCTGCTATTTTTTAATTGTCGTCGAATTCTGAATTGTATCACTATATGTTATAATGCTTGACATTAAATTATATGCCATCAGGTGTTTTATTTCAAGCATTGTTGTTGGGCAAACGATCACTCGCAGAGATTCCGGATGAAGCCCGGTTATAATTTATAATTGAAGCGAACAGTATTTGAATAAAACATTTTTAAATATATACACACTCGGGGGGGATGCTCTCGGGTAAAACCCGTGCGTTGCCCGGGTCATTCGGCTAGTTATAAATAAGCTTCAGGCCGTTGTTGCTCCAGAAAGCAGCCCAGGCTGCCGTAGCTCCTTCGACCCGGCTTCTCAAGGATCTCCGCGTCCTTTTCTAATTGGTTGTCAACTTGCTGAATAGAACTTAATGTCTCGGGCCACGGAAGTGGTCGCCATCTTGTCAATAAATCTGACTTGTTTTGATGCTTTCTCGGCAAAAATGGCGGACAGTTATAGTCTGCCTAACCTCAATTTCCTGCTGATCGACTCGCCGATACCTTGTGATCATGGCGTTTAGAGTGGTGAAGTCATGGTTTGTTGTGTTTTAAAAAGAAGGACATTTGTTTTACGTATGAAATCTCTCAAATAAAAATACCAATATAAGTCTTATATAACATTATTATATTTTTGATTGGCGCTTCTTTTTGAGGCAGTTTCCCACAGTTCCTGGTGTGATGTTAGAACAACCTGGCCCATCAACCTCCCAATGTAGATATATTCTGGCATAGGAACTGGGGAAAAGTGTTGTTTTAAAGCGTGCTAAAGGTTTTCATTTTAATCACATGAAACTTAGTTGAAAATATTCATAAAAATTTATTAATTATATTATATTTTATGTTTACAAATAGCGTTCTTTTTTTACATTTAGATTTAAAAAAAAAAAACCTTTACCATCTGCATCTGTGCCAGCACTTAAGCGCCGAGACAAGGGATAGTCAGATGTTGATTATGTTCTATTATTCAACAGCCGAGACCTTTTCAGAAAGTTAATTTACAATGGAGTTGATTTTAAAATCTTTGTGATTGGAAAAAAATGGTTACACCATTTTTATGAGTACTAAAAAGGCATACCCGGATGTGTGTTTAAAAAATAGAAAAAAAAAATTGAAATGTTTCAATGGAGAACGCCCCACTTTATCAGAGATTCCTTCGCTGGTAAATGTTCACAAATCTACAAGCCACGCGGTATTCAGCAATAGTCAAAATGCTATATAAGAGATCAATTGTTGAAAAAAATATGTGAAAATAATATTTTTCTAAAAATATTTTTAAAATAAATTGGGCGAATATAAATTGAATTATAGTGTCAAAAATTGTTATTTAAACAATTAAGAAAATTATAAATAAATATAATATTTGAAAACATTCAAGGTCTTTGTCTTAGAAGCGGATGCCATTGCTTAGAACTTGGGGCCAATCGTCTGTATATTGTTGATTTTCGGTACATTGTGGACCATGCTCCACCATGGCAAATCTTATTTCCAAGATGTTCGGTATATTGTGGACCATGCTCCACCATGGCAAATCATATTTCCAAGATGTTCGGTATATTGTGGACCATGCTCCACCTTGGCAAATCCTATTTCCAAGATGTTCGGTATATTGTGGACCATGCTCCACCTTGGCAAATCTTATTTCCAAGATGTTTTGTACATTGTGGACCACGCTGTACCTTGGCAAATCCTATTTCCAAGATGATCGGTTCATTGTGGACCATGCTCTACCTTGGCAAATCTTATTTCCAAGATGTTCGGTATATTGTGGACCATGCTCTACCTTGGCAAATCCTATTTCCAAGATGTTCGGTGCATTGTGAACATGTTAACCATGGCAAATCTTATTTCCAAGATGTTCCGTACATTGTGGACCATGCTCGACCATGGCAAATATTTTTTTCCAAGATGTTCCGTACATTGTGGACCATGCTCCACCATGGCCAATTCTATTTCCAAGATGTTCGGTACATTGTGGACCATGCTCCTCCTTGGCTAATCCTATTTCCAAGATGTTCGGTACATTGTGAATCGTGCTCCACCATGGCAAATTCTATTTCCAAGATTTTCGTTACATTGTGGACCATGCTCTACCTTGGAAAATCTTATTTCTAAGATATTTGGTACATTGTGAACATGCTCGACCATGGCAAATCTTATTTCCAAGATGTTCGGTACATTGTGGACCATGCTCTACCTTGGAAAATCCTATTTCCAAGATGTTCGGTATATTGTGGACCATGCTCCACCTTGGCAAATCCTATTTCCAAGATGTTCGGTATATTGTGGACCATGCTCTACCTTGGCAAATCTTATTTCCAAGATGTTCGGTATATTGTGGACCATACTCCACCTTGGAAAATCTTATTTCCAAGATATTCGGTATATTGTGGACCATGCACTACCTTGGCAAATCTTATTTCCAAGATGTTCGGTACATTGTGGACCACGCTGTACCTTGGAAAATCCTATTTCCAAGATGATCGGTACATTGTGGACCATGCTCTACCTTGGCGAATCTTATTTCCAAGAGGTTCGGTATATTGTAGACCATGCTCCTCCTTGGCAAATCTTATTTCCAAGATGTTTGGTATATTGTAGACCATGCTCCACCTTGGCAAATCTTATTTTCAAAATGTTCGGTATATTGTAGACCATGCTCCACCTTGGCAAATCATATTTCCAAGATGTTCGGTACATTGTGGACCATGCTCCACCTTGGCAAATCATATTTCCAAGATGTTTTGTACATTGTGGACCACGCTGTACCTTGGCAAATCCTATTTCCAAGATGATCGGTACATTGTGGACCATGCTCTACCTTGGCAAATCATATTTCCAAGATGTTCGGTACATTGTGGACCACGCTGTACCTTGGCAAATCCTATTTCCAAGATGATCGGTACATTGTGGACCATGCTCTACCTTGGCAAATCTTATTTCCAAAATGTTCGGTATATTGTGGACCATGCTCTACCTTGGCAAATCCTATTTCCAAGATGTTCGGTATATTGTGGACCATGCTCTACCTTGGCAAATCCTATTTCCAAGATGTTCGGTATATTGTGGACCATGCTCTACCTTGGCAAATCCTATTTCCAAGATGTTCGGTATATTGTGGACCATGCTCTACCTTGGCAAATCCTATTTCCAAGATGTTCGGTACATTGTGGATCATGATCCACCACGGCAAATCTTATTTCCAAGATGTTCTATGTTGACGATGACCAGTTGTAACACCGACCGTACAAGTTCTGGATGGAATTTTATCTCTTTGGTAACTTCTATTTTAACTTGTGGTTGGGTTATAGAAGTCTTATAGGTGAAGGTAGCGCTGATATTGGAGTTTTTCGTGCATTTGTTTGACGTCCGTGCAATTTGAATATTGTTGTTATTTAAAATTCTCTCCAGTGGGTCTACTTTGTGTTTCTCCGTGAAATTAATTCATCCATTTGTCAAAGTTTCTATTCTATTCAAAGTTTCTATTCTAAAATTTGTTCGAAGAGCAAAGAGCACTTCAGTATAAGTTCTCACAAAATATATTTATAGTATTATAAATCTACTCCAAAAGATCTGGCATTAAAGATAAATTGGGAATAGAATTGATTTACCATGAATAAATGTTTAAAACCTGTGAATTCTTGTAAAATACACATTTAATAAAATGGTTTTAAATATTTCTTTCTCCTTCGACAAAGAAATTTAGAAGACGGCGAAAGTCATTTAAAATGGTTTCAATGCTGTTGGGAAGCACCATTGGCATTGTGTCATCGACACATATCTTGTGTGAGTTTATCATCACTTTTAAAATCTTCGTTTATTTGAGAGCATCTCTAACGCGATATCTGCTAAAAAGGAAGATTGTGGACTATTCGATGGAACCCACATTGATTTCTTTATAACATTTTGTGTTGAAACACACTTAAGAATGAAAATTCCGGAAATATTCGGTATTTCAAGTTTGACTAGTATTAAAATCTTCTGCAATGTGTTCAAAACTATACTAAAACTAATTACAAACAGATAAATAGATATTGCCGGCCTTGAATGAAGTTTAATTTATATATAAACACTCATGTAGACAAAATTTAAAGAAGTGGAAAGTCTTTCATTTTGCTGGTCGTCTGTATTTTTGAAGGAGACAGAGGAAATTTTGTTCACATTTGGTTATCTCGTGCGTCTTCAATAAATATCACTGTGTATCAAATGTCTTTCAGAGTTATTGTCTGAATCCCGATATACATGATAAAAGGTACCAAGTTCTTAAGTTTTGTCCATGAGTGTATTTTATATGTTTTTTGGGGAATTATTTAGCATTTTTATGAAACCTGTTTGAATTTTATAATAATAGGCAGGGTATATATAACAGGGGTAAATTGGATCTATCTTGGTAGCCCATAAAACAAATAAACCTTTTATACTGAAATTGTGTATTTCTTTCTTATCTGTATAGACATCCATATTCAGGTAAAATGTAACAGTACATGTGTATTGGTCCTATAAATATTTATTATAATTTACAAGTGTTTTCAGCAACGAGGATCAGTTATAGAACGTCTAGAGTATTGCTAAATACCGGGTCGCATGTGGACCTTGTTGTCAAACATTTTAGAGCCTTCGAGTTAGCTGGGGGAAAATGTTTTGAATTTTGTTTTATCGAGTTGATTTCCTTCTCATCCCTCTCAGAGTTGTGTGGAGACGCTAAAAGCATTTTCTGTGTTCTTGGTTCGTGTGATCTCCCCGTATACCTGTGTATCCCTGGTTCGCTCTGGAATAAAAGATAAGCACTGGTATCGTTATAACCTATCATGTTTCATTTATTTACGCCCTACCGTTCTGTTGTTGTACCTTTTGGGTGTACGCGCTTCGGTATGTTAGGGTTAAGTGTACTTTACGTGTGTAATCTCTCTTAAAAGTAAGTTTTTCCATGTTTAAACATCTAAAATTTAAATAAACTCTGATAAAGAGGGCGTTCTCCATTCAAATACGTTTCAGAAATTTCTCTTTTCCACAGACAACCACAGGTTCTTACAGCCTTGATAGATTCAATGGATGGACAATGTTTGTTTTCATGTTCTGGTCGAATAACCTACGATATTTTCAAAAAATATCTAGTGTTCAAAAACCTCTGCAGACCTCTGAAGAGTTTATTTATTTTAAATATTCTTATATAGATTTTAAAATAATGAATTTGAATACAAATATTTTATTTTAAGGAATTTAAATATTGTAATATACGGCAATGAGATAGACATTAGCTAATTACTTGGAAGTAGAGGTGATTTTCAATCCCTCCGATTGTTGTAGGAAGGCAGTGAGTGTCCTTTCATTTACTCTCGAGAAACCAACCAATCAGACCACGGTATTTCTCCAATAGAACTTGTCGGGGTCAGAATATTTTATTCAGTTTTGTAGGAAGAATGTTATATCCATTGTTCTAACGATAATGTAAATCCATTGTTGTAACAAGAATGTGTATTCATTGCTGAAACAATAATTTTAGATCTATTGTTGTAACAAGAATGTTATATCCATTGTTGTAACAAGAATGTTTTATTCATTGTTGTAACAAGGATGTTGTATTCATTGTTTTAACAAGAATGTTGTATTCATTGTTGAAAAAATAAGTTTTTATCCATTGTTGTAACAAGATTATTATATCCATTGTTAGAACAAGAATGTTGTATCCATTGTTGTATCAAGAAATATATTTCCATTGTTGTAAAAGAATTTTGCATCCATTGTTGTAAATGAGAATGTTTTACTAATTGTCTCATTGTTGCAACAAAAATACTCTTCATTGTTGTAACAAGATTATTATATCCATTGTTAGAACAAGAATGTTGTATCCCTTGTTGTAAAATACGAGAATGTTGTTTTCATTGTTGTAAAAAGAATGTTTTTATCCATTGTCGTAGCAAGAATGTTGTGTTTATTGTTGTAACAAGAATGTTGTACCCATCGTTATCGCAATAATGTTTTACTCATTGTTGTAACAGGAAATTTGTGCATTCATTGTTTTAACAATAATTTTTATCATTATTGTAAAAAGAATTTTGTATCTGTTGTTTTAACAAGAGTGCTTTATACATTATTGCAACAAGAATTTTTTATCCATTTTTGTAACAAGAATGCTTCACTCACTGTCTCATTGTTGTGACAAGAATGCTTTATCATTGTAACCAGAATGTTATTCTCATTTGTGTAAAAAAAAGAATGTTTTATTCATTGTCGTTGTAACAAGAAGGTTGTATCCATTGTTGTAACAAGAATGTTGTATACATTGTTGTAACAAGAATGTTGTATACATTGTTGTAACAAGAATGTTGTATACATTGTTGTAACAAGAATGTTGTATACATTGTTGTAACAAGAATGTTGTATACATTGTTGTAACAATAAGGTTGCACCATTATTGTAACAAGAATGTTTTATTCATTGTTGTAATAAGGATGTGTTACTCATTGTTGTAACAAGAATGTTTTATTCATTGTTGTAATAAGGATGTGTTACTCATTGTTGTAACAAGAATATTTTTAAATAATTATTTTAACAAAAATGTTGTATCCATTGTTGTAACAAACCTGTTTTACCCATTGTTGTAACAATAGTGTTGTGTTCATTGTTATAACAAAATATTTTTTTACTCATTAACGTAACAATAATATTTTACTCATTGTTGTGATATAATATTTTAAATGATTAAATAAATACTACACACAACCTTTATAATGATTTATTTCCAATGTTTCAGCGACCAGTTTCCTCAGCGAGAACAAAACCTACAATGTTTATATTGGCTGGTTTATGTAGACCTCTACACAGGTGTAGAATGCGTAGAGCGAGCTGATATTTCAAATACATTGAACTCGAAATCAAAAATGATATCAACAAATGCTGTTGCGAAATGTTTAAAAAAGTATTATAAAATAAAGCGAATGTTTTCAAATGCCTTTTGAGCTTTGAGATCCTTTTTTTTTTTCTTTAATTCTTGATTTTGATCTTTCATTTAATTTTTTCTATCAGGTATTTATACTCTTTAGGCACATCACATATTGAGAAAAATTCCGTTCATTTTCTCAGACTTCCATCCCTCCAAAAATAGTCTTCCAAGTTTGTTTTGATTCCCCCCTATATAATATATGGACTCCATCCCATTCGGTGTTATGATTTTGCTCTAATGTAAACCTAGGTTTTTTAGGTTACATATATTTCATAGCAAATTCATCATTGGGGTATTATATAGGGGAATCAAAATCAAACATTGGAAGACTATTTTTGGAGAAATGGGAGACTGAGAAAATGAACGGATATTTTCTCAATAAGAAAAGTGATGTGCTTAAAGAGAAAAAAAAATGCATACCTCTCTAATAGAAAAAATTAAATGAAATATAAAAGTTTTGAAGAAATAAAATGAATTTCAAAACTCAAAAAGACATTTCTAAACTTTACTTTCTTTTTAATTATTATTTTTTTTATATATTTCGCAACATGATTTGTTAATTTTATTTTTGTTTTCTAGTTAAACGTATTTGAAATATCAACTCCCTGAGAGTTCAACACGTGTATAGATATCTACATACACCAGCCAATATAAACGTTGTAGGTTTTGTTTTCGCTGAGAACACTGGTCACTGAAATGTTGGAAATAAAATGATAAAAAAAGATTGTGTGTTTAGTATTTATTTAATCATATTCCTAATATCAATCTGTGATACTTTCCCCTATAAGAATATTTCACTTATTGATGTAAAAAGAATGTGTTTATGCATCGGTGTGACATGAATGTTTTATTAATCATCAGAATGTTGTTGAAACGCTATTTTATGGAACTCTACTTCCATAATACAAAATGGTTCTAATGTTTTTGAATCTCCAAACCTTCTGCGTGGAATGAACGAGACTCTGCCACTAAAACTTCTGTTCCAGCATGTCAACAGCCACCTTTAAAGATACCGGGCGTCTTCACGTTCTTACATCAGAAACAAACTCCAGTGAGAGACGGATACTTCTGGTCACTCCTGGGGGTTGTCTTTTATTGGCGGCCGGGTTTATCCGTTTTGGTGATTTTTTTTTTGAATTCACAAAGGATTATAAAATACTTTTCTGTCTGTGTGGTCATTGTCTGAGCAACTTGGAATAAATTATTCAATCCCTGAGAATGGAAATATTTTTCCAGGCAGTACACAGGAGTAATCTCGCCACAACACTGTCTCTCCGGCATGGTTCAAGTGTAACGTGTCCATTGACAACTGTGGGGGCAGGGACACGTGCGTTTTATTGCTAATGCAAAACCACAATTGCGTTACTTGTTGAAATTGAATATATGTCAAGTTTGTTACAATGGAGTCAGAGAGATTGGCCAATTATTGTATCGTTGGATAGAATCAGTTCAGCAATCGGAGTCAGCGTCCAAACAGTGTCAGAGATTGACGAGTTGACAATTCCTAGCGTCACTCTGAAGTAAGTTATTCAGGAGACTTACCGCGGTGTAGCAGCTTGGAGAAGAAGGCCTCCTGCAGGCGCAGCGAGCCGGTGAACTTGGTGGGGTCGAGGATGTCGTCCACGGAGAACGGCGTGGACTTGGCCGCAGACGGCTGCATGGTGTGTCGTCTGCCCGCCCCTGGGCGGAGCCTGCCTCCCCTGGCCCCGCCCCCGCGCATGCGCCGGTGTTGTAATGACCTGAAACTTGGAACATGTCTTCAGCTTGGTTGTAAATAAATCTTTACAACTTGTTGGAGAGGAGTACATTGTAATAACATATTACTTGACTAATCGAGAAAAAATACAAACATACAACTATTTTAAAACTTGTTAAGGAGTCACTTCTTTAAAGAAACTAATATTGAACTATCGCGTGATATTTGATAGTTGTCGACAACACACTTGTGGAGGGATCCCAGGTTCTAAGAAATATTATATCAGGAGAATAATGAGGCAATAGTGTTCACGGAAATCCCCTGAGAACCTTCAACGATGACATTGTTGCTCAAATTTGCAGAATGGTTTCAAGCCCTCATTTACATTTCTGAATGTATTCTGTCCCGGGCATTAGATGGTGAGGCCTGGCACAGCTGCATTTATATCAAACTTCTAAATGTTATTTCAATATCTGACCAATTAAAAAATATAACAATTCCAATATATTTTCCTCCACTTTTAAAAAGATTTAAATAAAAAGGCGCAGTTTTGATTTTTATTATTTAAAATATATATATATATTAAAAATAAAGAAGGCATCACCTGACCACGAGCACATGTGCTTTCTAGATGTCAGAGTGCCATTTTTCTCGTATATATATACTCTGTATATATAGTTGTTTTCGAATAATCCAAGATCTTTCTCCACATTTTATTTTATTTTTTATTTGTCTCCGAGGAGAATCCTTAGTCAAGAGAGTAAAAGGTCTTGAGGTTATGGCAGTGTGTGTTTATCGTGAAACAACCAACTTTGTATCTCCCCATCTAGCATAAGATTCTACTGAGAGATAATATGTCTATATGTAAAGGTCAACGTATGTATGTGCTTATTTTATTTTGTTTTGTTCCTTATTTGTTTACTCAACACTTAAGAAATCTGAACAAAATTTAACAGGATATAGAACTCTGGAAGTTGTTTTTGCCAGCATTTTCAACAAAGCAAAATTAAAATCTACCAGGTACTATAGACTAATTTGCTTATTTTTTAGTTAAAATATTTAAATATGATAACGATAATATTTCTGCATGATGTTTAATGGCCAGAAACATATTATTTCGAGAAATATTCACTCGAGCAGAACACGGGCGAAGCCATACCATCATGTTTAGTAGGTAGAACAAAATAAGTTTCAGCGAAACATTCATTCGAACAGAACACGGGCGAAGCCATACCATCATGTTTAGTAGGTAGGAACAAAATAAGTTTCAGCGAAACATTCATTCGAACAGAACACGGGCGAAGCCATACCATCATGTTTAGTAGGTAGGAACAAAATAAGTTTCAGCGAAACATTCATTCGAACAGAACACGGGCGAAGCCATACCATCATGTTTAGTAGGTAGGAACAAAATAAGTTTCAGCGAAACATTCATTCGAACAGAACACGGGCGAAGCCATACCATCATGTTTAGTAGGTAGGAACAAAATAAGTTTCAGCGAAACATTCATTCGAACAGAACACGGGCGAAGCCATACCATCATGTTTAGTAGGTAGGAACAAAATAAGTTTCAGCGAAACATTCATTCGAACAGAACACGGGCGAAGCCATACCATCATGTTTAGTAGGTAGGAACAAAATAAGTTTCAGCGAAACATTCATTCGAACAGAACACGGGCGAAGCCAGGCCTCTATATAAAAGAAGAGCTCAAAGGCCCCACCCACTATTTAACTCTTTTCCATTAAAAATACCAATAAAAGTATATATATTTAACAAGTAGAAGCATAGATGCAGATACATTTTAAAATATAGGATATACAAAGCTTATTCAAATTATAAACCAATAACAAATTTACATATTTTGTGATAGAAAAATGATGGTTAGATATGAAAGGAATTTAACCCTAGAATTTGAGAATATTCAAATATCAGAATAACTGGCCTTTTTGGGGTCACACAACACGTGATGCTAATATTACTGCATCATGATTTGTAATAAAACATTCTTATAACAATACTATATAACATACAACAATATAACATTAGTCCCCGTTCTGTCAACAGGTCTAGAGCGACAACCAGTTCTAAGACTTATTAAAGATTTTCTTAATAAAGTTGAAAATATGTGTGATACTATATATGTTTTACTGATATATTCTAACACTACTTAATGTAAATTTTTGAAAAATTATTCCAGGATATAAAATGTTTCACGTAATTGTTTGTATCGCAATATATAATACATCTTACACCCTCGTTTTTATGTAAGTCATATAAATGAATTTTATATTGATTCTTCTATTCCGACATTTTCCCAACTTGCTCATTCGATTATTCGGAATATATATATAATTGAGCCATAATTTAAATAACAGCACCACGGCCCACTTGATTAAAATACAAATGTATTGTCAAATTACATTGACAAACATTTGCACTTTTATCTTATGTCAGTTTTAGTGGAAACAATGTTGTTTGTTAGTGAACCAATCTCTCCCGCCTTTTCATTGGACGAATGTGGCCATGTTTGTATATATAAGGGGGCTATGGTATTGCGAGGATGAGTGTGGTGGATATTTGGTGTGGAGACGCTTAAAGTGTTCTCTGCGTGATTTATCCGTGTCTGGTGATCTCCTCGCATACCTGTGTGTACCTGGTCCCTACCAACGCTACAATAAAGGATAAGTACTGTTTTGTTTTTTATATAGCAAATCGTGAGTTTTTTTAATTCCTTTTATTTTTATTGTTGTACTCTTGAGTGTACGCTTTTCTGTGTGTTATTTACTATTAATTTAGGGCCTAGTAATTTGAAACTTTGTGTGTTAACCCGTAATAGTAAAATTTGTCACCCCAATGAACGGGGCAACGCCCGGTTCCCCCCGCGAGTGAATGCTTGCCCAGCGAATAATGCTCTAGAAAATATCTTCTTTTTTTTTATTATATAGTGTGATATTATATCTTATTATCTTTTTAAAGTGAAATAATTTGGAAATTGAAAATGATTAAAAGAAACACAAAATGATTATGATAGTAATAATGATATATTAATTGGAAACCTTATAACTACTGTAATTAGAGTTATAATTATATAAAATAATGAATAAATAATATTTTCACTGAAATTTTCGACTGGCAAACATTCACTGTCTCGAGGGGGCGAAACCGGGTCATTCTGTTAACTTTTATAAGTTAATCTCAGCTACAGCTGCATGCAACATTTTCCAATGGTTTTATTCAGTAGTTTTCGTGGGGATGAACTAAAACATCAATTTACCTTGACAATAATGTATTCAGTAGGAAGTTGGTGTTTCCCCGAAAATATTGTTTTAACAAATGTTCATCAGGTAAACTTTAAATCGGGTAAAAACCGGGCGAAGCCTGGTATATTCGCTAGTAAATGAATGAAATTAAAAAGTGGCGAAATAGGAAGATATTAGTTTATTTGCAAATGAGATTATAACAATTAATATTTAAACTTTCAAGGTTTTTTATTCTTTAATAAAGTGGAGAAAAGAAAAATATATTGAATCAATAATAAAAACTTTAATAAATCAAAAGTTTAGTTTATATTGATAGGAATAACAATAAAAGAGAAAGAAGGAACAGGAATACATAATGTGAAGCCTTTAGTTAACAACCGGTTTTATAGATCGGGAATAAATATTTGTGTTTTAAGGTTCTGATAAGTTGACACAGCTGTAGGTTGGCCGGGATTGGTCCAACAGCTGTTGTACAGACGATGATCCCAATGTTGTGAGAAGTTTCCAGAAAAGAAACAACATCCGCAGTGATATTTGCTGCGCAATAAGTCGTCTGATTATAAATGGAGGATTGAACAGCGAATATTCCATGGAAGTCGTAGATGTTTCTTCTATGAATGAGAATAAAACCAGACATAAAGTGTATTTAGTAGTAACCTGATGGTGGACACCCACCCCCACACATACACATTTGGCATTGCAACAACTATATAAATATCGGACATATAAGCTTCTTATTGGCTCTAGAACCCTGTTAGAAATTTTGGACGCAGACTGTAGTGTGAATAATAACACGTCTGGGCAGAAGTTACATTGGTATTTCTACTATCCTACAAAGTTTACGTTCACATAGTTTGATTGAATATCCAGACCAATATTATATCTGCAGCTTCGGATATATTACCAGAATCGTAGAGCTCTGAAAAGCGGTATGGTAGATTAAACTGGCGAAACCGCTGGGAGGATTCACTACTGATGAGCCAGGCCCTCCCAACATTTTTCAAAGCAGTAAGGACAGTAGAAGTTAAATAGTTTCACATTTTCCATTTTTGCTGCAGGTTCCAATAAACGGTCCTCCTCCGTCACGTCCCGTTGAGAGATCACCCCTCCTGAATAGAGCATTGCTATAACACCTCGTTCATTTATGTACTGTGAAATCTCGCTGAGCTGAGCCGGGGATATAGCGAATCTCTCCTTATGACCAACCTAATTCCCGAATGTTCGCTATACCATATAGAGAATTGTGAACCAAACGTTCATTGATACTTGCTAGGTTTAAGGCAAACATAGGACAGGTCAGGGAAGGTGTGCTGAGCTGATGAAGTTATGGGGCTACACCAAAGATCCAAATTGTGCCTGCAACGTCCCACAATCAATGTCCCATATACTAGATGACTGCCCGCTGTACAAATTCAATGGAGGAATCTCCAATCTCCATTCTGTCACCCCGGAAGCCCTGAACTGGCTTAAGGCCTTGCCTCTCAGACTTTAATGATCGATATGTCCTCACTTCTTTTTTCTTCTAGATTTAATTCATTTTGTCTCCTCTCTAATTGTAAATACGCTGCTGTATCACCTCATAAGCATAAATAAAAAAAGGCAAACATAACAATGGCGGATCTCTTATTCTCTGTATTATAGCGTCGATATTTGCATATTCTCAGTTGTTTAAATATATTATAAAATAGTAATGAAAATTAAGGAGAAAAGATTTTTATTCAGATAAACGTGTGACAAGCTTTCGGGCAGTCACGCCCTTCAACAGGACCGTTGAAGGGCGTGACTGCCCGAAAGCTTGTCACACGTTTATCTGAATAAAAATCTTTTCTCCTTAATTTTCATTACTATTTTATATAATCAATGGAGAAAGTTTTCATGTAGTTCTGATTTAAATATATTATGTATCATATTTTTTAATGCTTATTTTTATCTATCATTTTTAATGCTATATTGTGGTTTGCGTTAGTTTCGATTGTAGATATATGTTATTAATATTTTTTATTTCTATTTTTTAAAAAATGCGTTATATACTTATATACATAATTTTAGAAAATAGAAATATATTAATAACAAAAAGGACATTACCTGACCGCCCACATAAACATTCCAGATGGGAGAGCGCCATCTACTGGAACAAAAATCAATTAAACGTTCATTAAGCTTGTTCCATGATATTTAGTCAACCCACTTTCTTGATATAGCAAGAAGAGCCAACCACATAAATATGTGTTTTTGTCTCAAATATATATATTATAAAAATATATATATTGGATCAAATAAAAGGATTTATTTGCCAATATTTCGGTTGGCTGAAAGCCAACCTTTGTCAAGGCATTGCATTTTGTATAAACAAACTCAGCGCTGCATAGTGTTAAAAATTTATGCATGAAAAAATGTATTTTAAAAATTACTATTTAAATTAAAATTTTTATGAAGGATTTGTGTGAATATTAAAGGAATGTCCATCTATCTATATTTTAAAATATATATTTGGTACTATATTATGATACATTAGCGCGCCATATGTTATGAAAATTCGAAACTATTATAGACGCGTATGTTTCTTTTAAAAATTAAACAATTTCTACTGCCCTTAACTGCAATGGAAAAATTAATGGAAGGGCCTGGCTCATCAGTGGTGAACCTTCCCAGCGTGATGACGAAACAGACTTCTCTCTTTTAGTGAGTTCATTGCCTTCAAAACTCGAGAATCTCATTTAATTGAATAAAAAATGTCTCTTATTAACAAAAATGGAAAGAATATAATGGTTTCTATTTCTGTGTTTGTGAAATAATGCGCTTGAAAGAGTCCGTTAAACCCCGCCATTATTCTTGCACCAACCCAATATGTCCTCGAGATCGCGCAGAGAGTTGGGGACGTGCCAGCTCCAGAGATACAGTTCTTCTAAGTCACCCCAATCTGTGAAATGAACGTTGCAAGGATCTAGGGGGGCGATGATTGGCTAGAGCTATCGTCGCGCACGCGCAGCGCCACACAGATGTTCTTTTGGAGCGTCTACAATAAGATTCTGTTGGCTTTTGAAACAGGGGTCAGAGTGTATCGATTGCGCATGTGGATAATGTGCTAGTAATTCAATAAATTTCACGTGTACTCGCGTCAGTGACGACACAATGTGACAGCTTCAAAAAACAAAACATCTGTAAAAAAATATGTCAACGGTCTCTACGATCCTGGGGATTGTGGCAAACTTGGAAGGATCGTCTGAACTCACATGATCCAGGACTATGTCAGTCGAGTAGAGCTTCACAAGAACAAACGATAATCCCGATGTTAAAGTTTCCAAGTTCAGGTTTTAAAAAGGCTGGAATTTAGCTTAGAGGAGAGAAATCTTGAAAATACTAACGTCTATTCCTTAACCCTAAGCTCAGAGGTTTTTTTTTTTTTACTTATCCTTCCCTTAGCTCAGACAAACCTAAGCTCAGAGTAATGTTGGGGAGCCCTTGTGACGACATTTATCCCGGCAGAAGTTCAAGAAATAAAGGATTTAGAATTTTAAAATTTCTTCAGCCCAATACTTAGTGAGTCTCGAGCCTCACCTTGGAGTAAGGATGACAAAACCTATTCAGGAGCACTACCGGAACTTGATACATAGCGAGGTTGAAATAGTTTTGCTCTTACAATTTTAAAACTAGCGTGCGCTGTCCATCAAAGGCGGTTCTCGAGGCCAATGTTGGCTTCATCCCACCATCAGCAAAACCTGCCCTTCCCTACTTCAGCAAACCAAATAACATTTCTCAAAATGTATCTCACCCATTTGATCTAATATGTGATACCGGAATTAGCAAGTTTGAAGTCGTTAAAATGTGCACATCACTTATGGAGGTTTTAAAATGACGATTGATGTCGATGAAAGTTTAAATACGGGATCTGAAATGTTTAAATGTTTGATATTTCTGTTTGTTGAGGATAAAATGTGGGGAGCTAAACAGCTATTCAATCTTTATAGAAGATTGCTGACGCTGTGATCAATGGGAAACTAGATCAAAAGTTTGTGTATTTGTTCCGCGTGAGTTTTCACAATACTTATCCTCATTAAATTCTGACATCAGGTAGAGAGAGGACAGGAGAAAATCACTGACGTAGTTCGAACTCGGGATATGCTAATTAGACCAATTTGAATATCTCCTTTAAAACGTAAACAATTAGCGGAGCCATTTCTGTGGCATCATTAGGGTATCATTTTCGCATGCATGCCACAATAGAATGAAGTCAACTTTTAAAACACCTTAAAATTTCATCTTTACCTATATCACTCAATTTAATCAAAAATGAAAGTGATTTATAAAGTGTTTCCAAGTGGTTTATATTCATATTTCTTATCGCAGTAAAGGACAATAGCAAAGTTATTTTATTTAGAAGGAGAATAATTCATCAATAAAATAGTTTTAAAAAAAGCTTTTGTTAAAATGCACGAAAAAGAGAAAATAAATATTTTAGCTTCCGCGTCATTGAGCAATCAGATCTATGAGTCAAAATATAAACGGCGGGGAGACCATCGTATAAACATAGCTTGTGCAGTGGCTTTATATTAAATCAGATTAAGTTCGAAATTCATTATGATCGTCCCCCGCCGCTTTTAATTTGACTCATATAAATCAATTTTAAGGGCGGAAGCTGAAATATTCATTTTCTTCTTTTTAGTGCATCTTAATCAAAGTCCGCCTCAACATGAGTGGGCCCGACAAACTTTCGAGATAAAGATTGCTTATGGAGTTGACAATTTCGCCCTTCCTTCTCTGCCATGCGGGGGCAGCCTCAGGAAGATCCAGCCTCAACCCAATTTATTCGTCTGAAATCTCTACGTGTTAGACATCTGGGAACAGGCTTGCTAAGCTTCGAGCACTACCGCCACCGTTTCTCAAGATGTTTATCATCACAATGAGGAGGACGTTGCCGGTTCTTTCTCCTGCCCATTCTTCATGGGTATCCTAATATTTATCAATACTTGGACGTTACATCAATGTCACAACACGGATCTGTCCCTTCACTTCCTCCGTGTCACTTACAAGGGTTCAGTGATCCGTCTTGTCGGTTTGAGCTGAGATGTCATTCTTAACACTTCTCTTCAGCGACTGCCCGCCCTGCAAATATGGCTTTCCACGTAAGTTATGTAAGCTCCTATTACTCTATTGCAACCGCCAGCGCAGTTTTAATTCAGCCGGGCAGGAAGATCATATTTAAAACATTTTTACATATATCGCGTTGTTCACAAGTTTTCGTTGATATCAATTTAAAATGGTTTTCTCTTCATTTTTCTTTAAAAATCTATATTTTATGAATCTTGAATATCTAAGATATGATTTATAATTTATACGTGTCCACTTAAAATTTGTATCAAGAGATATACACGAGATAACGGCGGCCTTTTTGATATCTCTTAAAAAGTTAACAATTTACCGGAATTAAACGTTTCGGTGTATTCCCGCCATATATCTATATATGTTTAGGAATATAGTGCAATCCGCATTGAAATAATTGGCTTTTGGATTTGTGTGAAAAATTTTAATCGGAACAAAGTGAACTCAATATTTTGATAGACCGAACATCTCCTTTTTCAAGCAGTTTACGGATCAGCATTGCAGCCGAATGTATGTTTTCCTATTTCAACTTTCATCGGAAGGACTGATCCTCCTCCAGAACCATTTTTCCTTATTTGTGTTGTGACACACGCTCCTGTTCGGTTATTTGATTTGTGGATTGTCTGGAAAAAAAAGTCTGTCGAAATATTGCGATTATTTTGTTACGTTTTTGCTCTGAATGAACCTTATCAATCCAATACACATTTGTTATCGGTGAGATATATTCCTTTTATTCATTTTCAGTAGCAGCTTATTCTTTATTTTAAAACGATCACATTGAGTATATTTTCCCAGCTAAAAATAAAATAGCTCAACACAAAGGAGAAGGTTTTGCTCCACTGAATCTCAATACATTATTATGTGGAATAAATACAAAGCTGCATACACTAGCGGTGATAGGTCACAAACCCAGTAATACAGAACTGCGTGGTAAAAGCTGCCCGAGGATTACTCCGACGGTCGCTAAATCCGGCTGACTCCGTAATTGCGACGCGCCGTTCCGCTCCACCGAGTTCCGCCGTATTTTTAAACGGAAGGGCACTTATCAGATATTGGCAGACGAGAACCCCGACTTTTAGGGAGCCCTCGACTAAATTAACTTGTGGGCAGAACTGAGAACGGAAAGTATTTTTTAACATTGGCAGACCTTGGTTTTGTCTCCTGTAAGAGATTCACCCAGAATACCATTCGGCAGAGTGTTGCCAAGCTTGTTCATTCGTCAATACCATCCAGTCGCTAGCACAGTATGTCCCAAGTTGTAAGAATGCTCGTTACTTCAATAAAAACTTAGTAATCTTAAGAAATATATTTGCTAGAATCCTAGGTTCCGACAAGACGCCACACATGCGACCGCTTTCTTATGGGAATAATCCTTCTTGCAAACCCTCTCGGAGCATGAGAATCAAAGGATTTCTTAATAAAGGCCTTGGTCCAAGCAAGAAACCCATTTATTGACCTATGTGTGGTGGCTTCACACCAGCACAATACTCGGCTTTTTTCTTTGTGTGGATGTCGGCCAAACGTACAATTAAGTTCAGGGAACTTGGCCTATTAAGAATGAAGAAACTGTGGAAAAATCGCTCGCCCTAAATAAGTTTGTTGAATCCAAAGTATAGTTTTCCTAGCTGGGAGCTGTTATTTAAGCCGACATAAATTGTGCCAGACCAGCAGCAGCAGCAGCAATCTCACGGAACATTATCCAAATTAAGACATCAGAAAGGAAACGCTCCAAAAAATCCCAAATTACCCTGGCCTCCACTAATTGTCTCCGAATCCTGAGGAAAAAGCCTGCAGCGTCTAAATTCACTTTTTGTGGCGGTGCATACGAAGTGGAGGCAAAAATCCATCGCTGGCCCTCTCCGAATTCCAATGAGGCGACAATTAGCGTCATCTTTCATGGCACCCTCTCTCTGCTTTTTAACTACTTACTTCTCTCTGCTGTTTTTTAGGCCGTTCTTCTGGCGCACTCCGCCGAGTTATGCTTTTCCTAGAGAAAGCTTCTCGGCCCTTCTCAACATTGAAAAACTCTATTTAAATTATTTTTCCAGAATTTAGGCTAATCAAATCTTATTATTACATAACGCAAGAGCATGGGTAATTGAATAACTAACAAAAATTGAACATGAGTATATTTTTTGTTCGGGAAAATTGCGCTGGTGGAATCCAACTTTATTAGATTATTGCTACGAAATGTACAAGGTATGTTCAATAAATCCGCAAAATGGTTGAAAATAAAAAGACAACGCATTATAAGATAATTCTAATAAGGAATCTGAAAAATAAAAACTTTAGGACATGGCGGCAGAGAGAATCGCATGTCTCCTTGAACAGAAAGTGCGTGAAAGAACGTATTGTAAATTATCTTCAATGTTGCAAGGGATCTAAAATGTAAACAGAAATTGCGTTTCAATTGTTGTTACAAAATCGGCAGGTTTGCCTTCGAAACTTTCGAATTATAGGAATTAGGCCTCGCGCGGCGAAGAAAATTTCAAACACGCTTTTCGACGTTTAGTTTTAAAGATTACAATTACAATTATTTTATTTCCAAAGCGCTATATCCCGCAAGGGATACTTGCGCCAAACAAGGAGAAAAGTTTAATTACATAAGTTATTTACATTATTCAACGCATGAAAACATTAGAGATCCATATTTTGTAGAAATTTTAGAATGTATTTACAAAATGAATTGAACTTTAAATATGATTTTTTATCGGAAATCAAATCGTTAAGTTCATAAGCAACTAGTTCATTCTTCATTCTATAATCTTGAAATGCTGGGCAATCGATCAGTAGATGTCTTGAGGTTTGTTCCTTCATACCACAAAAGCAACTTGAATCCTCCACTGCCTTTATTCTATTTTAAAAACTTTTGAAATTTCCGTGGTTTGTAACAAATTGAGTATTATAAAAATTTGGACGAAAGTATTTAGGGATTTCTTGGGGGAAAAAAGCTTAAGAAAGTATAATTTGCTTCGTTTTTCAGAACATTCATTCTTGATTTGAGAAAGGTATCTATAATTTCTGGAATAAATGGGTCATAAATTTGTTGATCATCTGTGGATAAGTTTCTCAGATCACACACAGATATCATGATTCTGGATTCGATAAAGTCTGAGATCAGAGGAATGTTGGCCAAACTATGAACACAGCTATATGATGTGGATTTATAGGCTTTTATACACCATGTTAGTATTTGATATTGGGTTGAATTTAATTTTTGTAAACATTTTTTATTTAAATATTTGAACCAAATTTCGGCTCCATATGTAAGTATTGGTCTGAAAACGGATTTATATAAAGTTAGCCTTTTCTGGGTGCTTAGACCCCAAGATTTTCCGCAAATTGAGAAGAGATAATTTTTAAAACGCTTTGTACGATTTACTATTTCTTCTATGTGGTATGTAAAATTTATTTTATTTCTTCTTCTGTGATTTGCAATTATTATTCCTAAAATTTTGGTCTTCTGAGTTGGTATGATTATTTCATTATTAAATTTGGGATTTTTTCTTTGTTGTGTAAATAAAGTATATTAGTTTTTTCTAGACTTATTTCAAGTTTGTTACTCTTACACCATACATCAATCGTATTTAATGCCTTTTCTATAACTAATTTCAGGTCTTTGCAATTGTTGTGCCAGCATATAATTGAAACATCATCCGCATAACATACCACTTCACTATTAGGAACTTGATATTTGATCAAAAGATCGTTTAGTAATATTATCCATAGTAGTGGAGATAGCGGGCCACCCTGCGGACATCCCTTTGTAATTTGATTATTTATTGTTAAGTTCTCATATGTAAATTTCGTTTTCCTCGATTTGAAATATGATTGAACAGTCCTTATTAAACTTTCCGGCAAATTATCTTCATCTATTATTTTTAAAATCGCAGGTCACCATGCGTTATCAAAGGCTCCCGCAATATCTATTGTGACCAGAGCTGTCAGTTCTTTGGTTTTGTGTTCCATTATTATATCGATTATATTATTCAAGGCTGTAATAGTAGATTTTGACTTGATGAATCCATGCTGTTTGGGACTTAATAAATTGTTTTGCATATAATATTCATAAATTTTCTTTTTAATAACTTTTTCGTAGATCTTAGACAGATTAGATGTTAACGAAATAGGTCGATAGCTTTTTATTGATTCGACGTTAGATTTGTTTGGTTTCATTAGAATTTTTAAAACTGTCGTTTTCCATTCCCTTGGAAAATATCCCATCTGAATACATTTATTTAATAACGAATGTAGCACCGGAAGTAACAGAGTCTTTGCGTATTTTATCATGTTATTACTGATATTATCTTGACCTGGTGACTTTTTAGCATTGCTATTGTCAATTAGATATTCTATTTCTTCGGTATCAATATGGATAGCGCTTGAATTCCTTAGAAAAGGTTCGTAACTTCTAACCAATTCTTGTTGATGGTTGTCTTGATCAATTCTGTCATCTGCAATTAATACATTTATTATGTCTGTAATGCGTTTTTCTTTTTCTGAATCTTGATTGTTATCTATTATGGGAAGTCCCTTTTGCTTGTTTGAGGATTTGAGCTTTTTGAAAATTTTATATGCGTTACCAAAAGGATCATTTGATTCATTTTCTTCGATGAAATTTTTCAAACTATTTCTCTTTGCTTTCTTTATCATATTATTAAATTTGTTTCTGACTTGTTTAAATCTTGATGCATCGATAGTCTTACTGTGATAAAATAAGTTTCTTACATAATGAAAATGTGTTTTCATTTGTTCAAGTTCTTTATTCCACCATTTTATACCTGCATCGTATATGTAGTTGTTTGATTTTACTTTTAATGATCTGTAAGCTGCTTCTATTATGTTATCCGTTAGTTTGTTTACAACTTTATCAATATCCGTGCAATAAAGATGGAGAGCGTCTGGAGTCCAATCCTGCACCAGACTTTGTAAACCTATAACACCAATTGCAAATTTGACATAGAAATTTTACGAATAGGGTATTACGAGACACAGATAAAGAAACGTGGATATCAAAATCCTTAGTTGGAGTGAGAGCCAAAAAAGACTTGCGGTTAAGGAAGACGCCGTCAACGTTTGTGCCTAAAATGCTTACAGTTCAACAACAACAAAAAGGGAACGTGTTAGTGCACTCAAAACCAAACTTGAAATGGTCGAACAAAGTCCGGGGTGAAAGGAAATAATCCGAACTGGAGCTGAGATGTGGATCTTCGGGTATCGCCAGGAAATGAAATGCTAATTCATTTGGAGGAAAGGAAAAGATGGCCAAGAACGAAGAAATCTCGAATTATTGATTATGTCTTTATACATAGAAGGGCATTGGAGACTCCGGATTCCTTGAAGAAGAACAAAGAATAAATTAAGAATTATACTTAAGCATCCTGATACGTGAATTGAGATTCATATAAAGACAAAAAAATAAAAACAAAACTTCAAGAAATTGAATCATTCAACCTAACACTACTTGGTCACATACCGCCACATCTGTGCTAACATTTTTGGCCAAAACAGTATCCCGATACTCCAAAACCGTCTTATTTTGCAGACTTTGCACCAAATGATTTCTCCCCTTCCCAAAACTCTAAATGTTTTTTTTAAATAGATTTGACAGAATAGAGGACAATCAGAACGTAATCGCAAAGGTACACACTGAAGTTTATCAAAAGACGACTTTTTAAAAAGTTTCGAATCATGGGAGAATAAAAAGAAGGACAACACGGTTTGGTCGGTTCATTATTGGTGAAATAAACTTAAATGTCTCACAGGAACCAGTATTTCCTGGTTATTTGACCAGTTAGCCCCTATTCAGCTCAATGACCATTCTAATAGACGATCCAGAAGTGCCCCCCATTCTGGGGCCCCCACCACGTCATCCATCCACTTGTTGGGGCCCCCGCCCCCTCGTGTAATGGGAGCGGCGGGAAGCTAACAACCCTAAAATTGGAATCAGCTCCTTTTGATGGTGAATTATTGATGATAGCGGGGCTCCCGAGATGATCCCGTTAATAATTTAGAGTTGCCCTAACGTGCGCTGATAGGCGCGAAATAAGGATTTGATTTTTTGTGTTGCTCCTCTCACTCGACACATGTCGCTGTAGCCACGTCGCGACTTCGTCAGTTTTTATGTTACGAGATTGAAATATTCTATTGGTTATAAGATTCTAAAAGATGAGAAATTTCATGATATTAGAGATACTGTCGATATGCCAGAATTGATCGAGCAAATGCTACAAATATAAAACAAAAGAAATGAGTAATTAGAAATAATTAAGAATTACCCATAATATAATTAATGAGGTTTGTTTTATATATTTGAATTTTAAAATAAAATGGTTTCCATTTTAATGAGATATTTCCTTACTCTCCCGATGTTCGGCCACTTCCTCGGGGAAATGTGCTCCAGCTTCTACTCATATGCCCAAGTTACTAACACACATCAAATATTTGCATCTATCACCCGAGTAGATATAAAAACTCGGGTATAAAAAGAGTACAATTCAATAACCCATTTTCCCTGAGGGAGATGTCACCAAGAACCGCCGGGAATGTAAAGCTATAAAAGAGCGATTCATGCATCTATATATGCTTGTAACTTGGTTATGGCTGTCAGCATACTTCCCAAACTAGTCGTTTCTTCAACCTGTCAGATCCCATTCATCATTACCAAGCCATCAAAGGCTGGTCTCCAATACATCCACAGAAGAGAGAACCATCGCAGTTTCAATCCATCAGAGGAACCGCTTGTTGTTAATTCTCTCTACAATATAAATATCTACTTATATAATTGCCTTATTTTGTCTGTGTGAAGTTCACTGTGTGAAGTTCACGGATAGAATTTGGTCAGAATGGATAAAATAAAAAAAAGTGTCAAGGGATGGGAATCGAACCCACGACCTTCCGATTACCGGGCAGATGCCATGACCACTAGGCTACCTTGGACATATTTTTCCGTTCATAAAGTTAATATATGATGCCAATATATATAATAATTGTATAAACGAATGCAAGACAAAATCACCGCGAATGTTCTTTTTTTTTTAAGGCAATTTCTTTTTAAGGCAATTATCGTTTTGCACAATTACTTAATCTTTTAAAATAAATAACAATACTTAAATGAAAATATGTTTCTTTAAATAAAATAAAATAAACTTTTAAATCGGTAACCTTTTTTATGAGAACCTTTAAATATATATAAGTACCTTATAATTGTAACGAATAGTATTTTAATTAAAACATTTTAAAAACACACAGTTTGGAACGGGACGTTTCACAAGAGTGACATCCATGGCGCCAATTTATAATTGTAACGAATAGTATTTGAATTAAAACGTTTTTAAAATATATACGCACTCGGGTAAAACCCGGGCGTTGCCCGGGCCATTCGTCTAGTATATATATACTGTGTCTTGGCTTTAATGAAATAGATAGATAATATTTTAAATAGGGAAATGGCATCAATTTTATCTCTCTCTTGCAGGTTTTATATTTTATATTTAAATTGTTGTAATTATTTTTAAGGTAATTCATGTGATATGTTGAGACAAAAGTTAGTAGGGTCTAAATTAAAGGTAAGTTAACACACGTAAACGCGTACACTCAAAGGTAAAACAGAAATAAAAAGGAAGAACGTAAATTAAAAAACACACGATTTGGTTATAACAAAACTAGTACCTATCTTTTATTGCAGCACTTATAAGGAGCGGACCGGGGTTACACAGGTATGTGAGGAGATCACCAAACACAGAGAACACTTTAAACGTCTCCACCCAGTAACTCCTAGGAGACATTCCCTTTGAATCCACTTCATGTTGTACAAACATGGCCACATTCGTCCAATGACGCGGGAGATCAGTTCACTTAACAAATAAACAACAATAATTTGACAATGTAAATGAATATGTATTATATATCATATCTATGTAATTGTTTTTAGTCGTAAAATCACCAATTTTTTACAGTCGTTCCTTGAAGGAGCTATTTACATTCTTATTGTGGTGTGGGTTTCATAATTTTATCAATTATTTTAATGTTTCAATGAATCTATTGATTCAACATAAATATTTTCTTTGAATCATGATTGTTTTCAGATTGCTAGCTATACAACTATTTCGTTTAACAAAGTTCCAATATGTTGGCGTTTTCTGAGTTATTTTATATTTCTTCGATACGCACGCAAGAGCAGTGGCGTGTTTAACAATCAGATCCAGAGAGAGAGACTGCAAGTATTAAAATTATTGAGATTTAACTACAATAAAAAAAATTTAATGGAGTTTGTGTGAAACTATGTCTTTCTAGTAAATTTTGTTTCATTTAATTCTTAATATACATGTATGTATCTAAATATATATGATGAACTCTCTTCACCAGCTTACTCCCCATTTTATCTTTGTCAAATAGTTAAAAGCGCTTTAAAAAGTTTTCATCTAAATCTTATCATATTTCAGATTTTATTTCCACTTACTCACTCACGATGGCAGTGCAATTTAATTAAAGCCTTTTTTATTGTGTCACATATTTTAAAAATATAAATATATAACAATTTTATATTTTATTAAGAAAATGTATAATTACCTTATGTATATCAGGACTATTTTGAGGCAATAAATATTGATGATTTGAATATATATATATTAACACAAAGCAATAACGCGCCATCTATACATATAAAATAAAAGGATTTAAAAGCGCGAATGTTTCTTATATACATGAAACGAACTTCTACTGTCCTTACTGCGATGAAAAAATATATTGGGAGGGCTTGGCTTATCAGTGGCGAACCCTCCCAGCGGTAACCAATTATAAAAAATCCAATTATAAAAAAATGTATAACAATATATTGAAATATAAATATGATGATATGTGGAAAACTTTAGATTAATTCTGAGCGACTTTGGCCCATAAGGGTTAAAATCGTGCATCATCAAATCTCCCAAGCAAAATTCATAGAAATGTATATTTATATGGAACAAATATATATGGTGACCTTCTCTAGATTTTCATTAATATGGCTTTTTGAATATTTTAAGATAAAAATATACTTTCAAATTACAAAAAAAAAAGCTGACCTAAATTTACCGATTATGTGATAATGGTCCAAAATTCGATTTCAATTTAAAAAAAAAAATGCGCGCCATCTGTATGCAAATATTGAAATTATTTAGAGGGAATTTTCCTTTTTCAAATTGAACCACAAAATTATACAATCCCAAAATAAGGCATTTATTATAAGTAGCACTTTATGCAAAGTAGGCAGTTATTTCCTGGGAACTAAGGTTCAACCAAATCCAAGACCTCGTGAACAATCTAGGCCAGGAACGAAGTCACCAATAAGAGAAACTTTGCGCAGGACTAGAAGGTGAAAGACAAAAAGGATTTGTGTCAACGATTCAATAATTTTGAGGGTCGCGTGTCAGCAGTGAAAATGCGAGATATGCTTCACATTTCTGTCATTCAGGTACCAGAGTCAAACGCTGACTCTTACCCCAAGGTGGTGGAAAGGGTTGTGAAACCTTGAGATATATTCTAACTGCTTTAGTTCGCTGTTAGGATGATTGGGGCATTTTCTCGGGAAGTATTACATTTCCAATATTACAATAGCGCATAGCACAGATACCGCTTTCATGGCATCAGCTGTAGTGGATTCAATGGCAAGCATTCCCAAGCCTCATCTCTTTACTGCTTTCAATCTGTTTAGAAGTTGCAAATGTGGCCGAGAGCGGTTCCAGTGAACGACTGTTTCACTGTGTGGAGAGCAACATCCCGAGCGCCTATTTGTTCCTGCCGCACCTTGTATTTCAGTAGCTGTGCCCTCCCCACCATAGAGTAGCCAACTCTGAAGTAACGATACAAAGGAAGCTTCTTCCTCTAGATGTTCTCGTTGATATCGTAGCAGAGGCTAAGTTGTCTGAGTTTGGATTGTTATATCATTTTTTCTAGCTTACAGCCACTAGTCTCAAATGTCGCTTACAGTCTTAGATGTCGAGTTATTTGAATCCAACATCATCTGACATATACCTTTCAACAACAACAACAAAAGCCTTTATTGAGGACCTCTCGTCCTATAAAGGATTCGCCAGTTTACAGAGTAATTGAAGAGAAGAGAACTAAGAATACCGAGAGAAACCTATAAGTAGTAGGTATAGTGTAGTATTTTCTACACTGTAACTATATACAATAGCAGCAACAAGCCTTTTACTGGAATCAAAGTCCCATACATGATTCGTCATTCTAGTCCTGACAAAGATTATTTACATATAATTATTTACATCAATTAGATTATGTATATAGCTTCCTTTTCTCTTCAGCCGTCTTCCAAAATTTGAACAACGCAAACGCTCCAGCTCTGTTTTTCACCACCTCATTCAACAGGAGCTCCAAAGAGAGTCCCTCAAGGCCTATTTCACTGAGGAGCACTTCTCGTTCGTCTTTCAGCCCCATACATGAGAGTATATGGTGATGTAGCCCCGGCTCCATTCTTGTCCCGCAAATATTGCATGTCCAACCGTCTGTTTTAAATATTCTGGGGCGAACCTCAGTAAAGAGCACCGAGAGGATTCTCAGTCCGGCAATACACCGTTTGACCCGGAGCGGGAAATCGCTGGACAGATAGTGTTCCGGTAACGGAGTTGAGCAGATGTTTTTATAGTGGGGGTATATAGTCTTGAATTTATTATTCTTGTGTGATCCTTTTGCAGAGATTGATCTATTGCAGTCCTGATTATGTAGGGAATTTCTCTTTGTAATGTTCTATAGTCTGTGCAGAAATTCAGCCATTGAAATCCGGTGGTGTTTAAAATATTAACTATACTTCCTGTGAAACCTATATATTTTTTCGTTGCGTTTGAGATTTCCCACAGCTGGGAAAAGAAGAGCAGCGGCAATCTAGTTTCACCCCTTCCCAGCATTCTCAACCAGAGCTTTAAGGTAAGTTTCAAGACTGTAACGCTGAGTGAGACTCTTCCCAATTCTATCCTGAGCATGTATCCGGGGGTGTATCTTGGTAAATTTAGATATATTCGCATAAATGAGTCCTGAATTTGATCAACAATTAATGTATGCTCATTTGCCCAAACAGGTGCCGCGTATAGCAGGGTTTATAGAACCATCGCGTCAAGAAGTTTCATAGAGGATTTAAAAGAGTTCATCTTCGACCTGGTCAGAATAGGCCATACCGCACCACTGGCAGCGAGAGTTTTCCGTGACATTCAGTGTTTGTTGTCCCCAATACCAATTATCGGATTTTGACCGCTTCCCACCATTGCGAAATACCATTATTTTTTATTTGTTTTCGTTCAGCGTTAGCATATTTTCCTCAAACTATTTTCGTATCATATTAATTTTTAACTGCAAATTGTTCTTAGATTCGCCTATCAGTACAATATCATCTGCATATAGTAACAAATGGATATTTCCATGCTTTGGCAGATAAATACCAGGTATATCAGAGCAGTCAAAAGTACCAATCAGGTCATTAATAAAAAGTATGAATAAGTAAGGAGATAGTGGCTCACCCTGTAACACTCCGGATTTTATTTTGATAAATTCAGTGAATGAATTGTTCCATCTCACCGCAGCTGTCATGTTTTCGTAGTAATTCTTAATTAGATTTATAAATCTGAAATTCAATCCAATGTCTAACAGTTTTTTCCATAGGAGAGATTGGGGCACCGTATAAAAAGCCTTTTTAAGATCGATAAAGAAAGCGTAGAACTTTCGTCTTTTACGTCTAAGTGTTAATTGGATTAGTGAGACTAAAGTAAAAATATGATCCTGGCATGAATGTTCTTTTCGGAAACCCGCTTGATTTTCCTGTATAATTGCTCTATTTTCGGTCCAGTTGCTTGGCCGTATTTTCATTATTGAACATATACATTTTTCTCTCTCACTTCCGTCAAGTTTTAAAAGGACGGGGAGCATTCCTCGAAGTATACGACACAAGAATAAAATCTTTATATGCCTAAGTATAAATAACAAAAATTTTAACCCGCAGAATATTTTAACATCATAACAAACAAGTCACAAAATGATCACTTTCTATAACTTATTAATAAAACATTAAGTGAAATAAATAGGATAAAATTTGTCAGCATTCTCAGAGAGTCCAGCGGCCTACATCAGGTCCGGCAGACTGATAGAGTCCATCGCGGCTAATGAGCCCGATCTATCGGGGATCAATCCGCCAGCTTTAAAACTGCTTCTGCTGGTTGCGCGTCATTTCGTCGCCTTCCTTTCTTTCGTGGTCATCCTTTCTTGCTTCAGCAGCACGAAGCTAACACTGGACGACTTCTACTTCCGAAGTCATGATAATATCCATATTTTAAAACTAACAATTCTCCCCGCAGTACTCAGACTGTCATTTCGATAAGATGGAATTGTGTATGTTCCTGTAAAAGCGATTACTTCTTGCAGATAGTTGAGCTTGGCCCCCACTTTTTGAGAATGGCTTTAGGAAAATGTATATCATATTCTCAGAGCCATTCTGATGTCCTAGCGTCCGTTGTAGTGGCTTGTGCCCATTTTCTTCGATAAATATTGACCCTCCTGTTACCAGCGCACCCGTAAGAGTACCCGTAATTATAACCGTAAAAATACTCCTAAAAATATATAGCCTCAATTTCACATAATGTTAACCCCTGATATCACAAAATATAGCTTCTGATGTCATAATGAAACCATAAGTGAAACAAAAATAAAACCGCCGAGACAGAAAAAAGTCCATGTAAAATTTAATTCCTCGCCTTCACAAAAAAAGGAAAACTTGACATCACAATAATTAAAAACCTAAGGAGGCACAAAAATAAAACGGCACGTTACAAAATATATTTTCGAGGGATTTCAAAATTTACAAACTGTCTCTCTTGAAATTTCACCAAAAATCCGCCATGTAGAGGTCACCACCACCATCCTCACAGGCCGTGGCCACGTTCTGGCAGACCTTGTACTTGGGCATCCCGACACAGACCCAGCCTGCCCTCAGACAGTTGATCTCCTTCTCTTCAGTTGTCCAGCTTTCCAGAGACATAGGATGCAGACAGCTATCCTCCACCTCAACCCTACATCTATGGTCAGACTCCCAGACACGACTTCAGCATGGAACTTCCTGGTCAACTGGTTCAACTCAGCAATCTACTCAGAACGCGATTAAAACCGCTTGGCACTAGTCCATACTAGTGAGCTGGACAACCCGGGTAAGAGTTCTGCGCTCCAGGAAAATCTTGGGTTATAAATATATCTCTCAAAATGAAACCCCGGTCATCAAACGAACCCTGAAGATACAAAAGGAGTCCATTACATCACAAATAAATCTCCGAAGTTACAGAATTTGAACTCTCAACTCCATAGAATGAGATTCCATTTTTACAGAAGGAACTAAAGGAGTCAGCTTTGTCACAGAAGAAGCCACTATTGCCAAAAAGAGCCTCCATTGTTACAAAAGGATCCCTCATTGTCACAGAAAGGGCCTGCAATGTAATAGAAGGATCCTCCATTTTCACAGAAGGAGCCTTCATTGTTTCAGAAGGAGCCTGCAATGTAACAGAAGGAGTCTATATTGCCACAGAAGGAGCCCTAATTGTCACAGAAAGAACCTTCATTGTAACAGAAAATGCCCTCATTATCAAAGAAGAAGCCTGCTCTGTCGCAGAAGGAACTTTCATTGTCCCTGAAAGATCTCTCATTGCCACAAGGAGTATCCATTGTCACAGAGAGAACCTCCATTGCCATAGAAGGAACCTTCATTGTCACAGAGAGAACCTTCATTGTCACAGAGAGAACCTCCATTGCCATAGAAGGAACCTCCATTGTCACAGAAGGAGTCTCCATTGTCACAGAAGGAACCTCCATTGTCACAGAGAGAACCTTCATTGTCACAGAGAGAACCTCCATTGCCATAGAAGGAACCTCCATTGTCACAGAAGGAGTCTCCATTGTCACAGAAGGAACCTCCATTGCCACAGAAGGAGCCTCCATTGTCACAGAGAGAACGTCCATTGTCACAGAAGGACCCTCATTGTTACAAAAGGAACCTCTATTGTCACAGAGAGAGCATCCATTGTTACAGAGAGAACCTCCATTGTCACAGAGAGAACCTCCATTGTCACAGAAGGAACCTCCATTGTCACAGAAGGAACCTCCATTGTCACAGAGAGAAACTCTATTGTCACAGAGAAAACCTCTATTGTTACAGAAGGAACCTCCATTGTCACAGAGAGAACATCCATTGTTACAGAAGGAGCCTCCGTTGTTACAGAAGGAACTTCCATTGTCACAGAAGGAGTCTCCATTGTCACGGAAGGAACCTCCATTGTTACAGAAGGAACCTCCATTGTTACAGAAGGAGCCTCCGTTGTCACAGAAGGAACCTACATTGTCACAGAAAGAACCTCCATTGTTACAGAAGGAACCTCCATTGTACAGAAGGAGCCTCCGTTGTCACAGAAGGAACCTCCATTGTCACAGAGAGAGCCTCCATTGTCACAGAAGGAACCTCCATTGTCACAGAAGGAGTCTCCATTGTCACAGAAGGAACTTCCATTGTCACAGAAGGAACCTCCATTGTCACAGAAGGAACCTCAATTGTCACAGAGAGAACCTCCATTGTCACAGAAGGAACCTCCATTGTCACAGAAGGAACCTCCATTGACACAGGAGGAACCTCCATTGTCACAGAGAGAACCTTCATTGTCACAGAAGGAACCTCCATTGTCACAGAAGAGTCCACATTAACACAGCTCCCCCAGAGGATGGGATAATCTGGATGACGTAATTAACTCTGCGGCCACCAGGGGCGCTCGTTTAATTTGGTGGGCAAACCCAATCATGGCGGTCTGATTGGAGATGTCGTTGGCGCCCAGGACGTCAACACATGCCGAGTTCTCCTAAATGACTTCATCATTTACTTGGTTTGTTGTCTTTTATTTGGGTTATGCGCTTCACTAAGGAGTTAACCACCCAGGCCTTTCCTCCACACAGGTTGGTAACACTTCAATTACCGAATTTTGTCTTTCCTTCACCTCAATCTTAGAACCAAACATGCTGTGACTGAAGGAGAAAGATGGAGTTTGACTGTTGAATGTGATTGGCAACTTAGGGGACGTCTGAAGCAGAATTACAAAACCTTCACTTCATGAAGAATATGCCATGTTTGTGGAAAGACAACATATACACAAATTGAATCTGAGTGGATGTAACTCAGATGGTAGAGAGCTCGCTTAGCATGCGAGAGATACTTGGATCGATATACACAAATTGAAATTGTTTCATGAAGCGGTAGCAGTTGAAACATTGGGATAAGAAAAATTATCCGCGAACACGGTTCGGATAGAAATTATAATCTACTCTATAAATATATTTCTAAAATAATAGACACTTCGGCCAGCTGAAGTTCTAACGTTTGAACAAAAATCTTTTGTCCTCGTCAGGAAAAATAAAGCATTTGGCACGGCGTTAAAAATTATTCTGAGACTGCAAGGGCGTTCTCACGCGATTTTTCAAATTTAGAACAACATCTAAATCACGAGTCAAAAACAAATATCAAACTCGTTAAAGACTATGATCCTGAAAATGAATATATAATAATTAAATAGGAATCAAAAATAAATAAAGGAAATAATAATGATAATAATCACAAAGAAAAAAGATTTTATAATAGTGTATATAAATCTATATCTATTATGTACTATATATAAAAATAAATAGTTGTATAGTTTTATAGTTAAGTATTCTATTAAAATTATCTTCATTATTTTGATTATTTAACTTCAAATTATAAAATTTGTAAATTGTTATTATTTAGTATAGATAGAGGGAAAAAAAATCCTTTACTTCTAAAACATCATCTAGTTAATTATATATTTATAATTAATAACAATAAAATTTAACAACGTAACGTCTTTTGTATCGGCTTTTACACGTCATTTAGACATACTCTAATCCTATATATAGAATAATAGAAGTGAGAATATATATGATAGTTAGAAAAAAGAGAGAAAGACAGAACCATGCACTATTAAACAAACTAATAATAAGAAAACAAAAAGTTTTGTAAATAAGGTAGATAAGATTGTTAGTATATATATATATATATTTTTATAATTTTATATTTTATTCTTTTTTTTTTTAATGATTTTTTAAATTTTTTTATTTTAAAATATGAATATAAATAGTTGTATTTAGTAAAATATCTATATTATGAATTAACTTTTATTATAAGTTTGGTTATTATGTTTTGAAACCCTAATGGTAGACCAGACATATACAAAAAACTTAAATTGGAGTAATTATTGAAAAAAGAGGTCTGCTGAACCGGGAATTCTCAAATAGAAATTCAGCTTTCAACATTTCATCCCTTCTCTATTATGTCTTAGACCTCCTTTCAACCGGATTTTATGTGTTAATATAAAGTTACTTCAGTGAAACATTTATATGAACAGATATAATGTGTACCTACCTTGTCCGCGAACGCCTTCAACTGTAAACATCTATTTCTGGATGACACATGTTGTGGGGGGGGGGGGGGACAAATTTAGACCGTATATTTTGAAGTTGTAGAAAAACAAGACATTCAAAGAAGAAAGAGAAGATAGTTAAGGGAAGAAATCCAAATTTTATAATCTTTACAGCCAGTTAAATTAAAATAATTGATTCAACACTTATTCATCTTTCAATATTCCTTTAAAAAGGCAAATTATTAGAGTTTAATAAAGCTATTAATTGTGAAAATTCACTTTTATTTAATTTCCATTTTCCTCCCCAGAAATTGGAGATTAAACAAAATGAATTCTATACAATATTACTTTAAAAATCTTGTGAAAAAATCTTCAAATCAGCTATTTAATTTAAGTTTAACTAATTGTTAAAGATTATAAATTTGTAGTAGTGATTATTGAAAGAAATTATAGAAAGTTGATTTAATAAATGGATACTTCCATTTATTTTTTTTAAAGTATTTTATAATTGATATACTGTTGAAATATTTTACTTGTCTGATACTAAATTTGTTTTTAATAAATTCCATGTTTAAATTTTTAACATCTTCTATGAAATTTTCTAATATATTATTTATTCTATAAAATCTTAGAAACTGACCAAAATATATACCTTTACAACAATTTAATGAAATATTAGAATTCATATTACAGTATTTTATAATATTGAAATTATAATTACTTTTTTTATTATAAATTTTAATAGCATTATTTGTAAGGTCTATATTTAGGTCTAAAAAGTTAAATTTTTTGTTTCTATAAATTTTTTCATTGTTCTTAAGTTTCAAGTATTTAGGATAAATTTTAGGTATTAAATTTTTGAACTGTGGATTATTAAATATTATGATGTCATCTACATAACGGAACATTTGCCAGTTAACATTATTTTGTAGAAAGTATTCTCTTTCGTACCAGAATAATATTAAGTT
This sequence comes from Cordylochernes scorpioides, assembly GCA_030710605.1. Lineage (NCBI taxonomy): Eukaryota > Metazoa > Arthropoda > Arachnida > Pseudoscorpiones > Chernetidae > Cordylochernes > Cordylochernes scorpioides. Next base: position 95,447,569 of record CP092867.1, read on the forward strand.
TGCTAATAACGGACTAGAAGACGTTCCCATGGGAACTCCTTCTGATTGAATATATATTTTATTTTTAAATTCTATATAGTTAAAATTTAAAAATGTTTCCAGTAGAGTTTTTGCTGTTTTAAGATCTAATTTAATTGTTTTATATCTGTTATGAATAATTTTAATGTGGAAAGTTTTGTCATTAATGATTTCGTTAAATAAATTGGTTATTTTATTATTTAGATCTCTTAAATTTATTTTAGAATATAGGTCCTCAAAGTCAAATGTGTGTACTGTTTCCATGTTTGTTCAATTGTTCATTAAATAGTTTTTTTATTTGAGTCGATAAATTTATAATTATATTTATTAGTTAATTTATTTATAATAAATTGTAGTGTTGAAGCTAATTGTATATCAATGTTTTTTATAACTGAATTTATACCAGATGTGATTGTTCTGAAAGAAATAGGTTTTTTGTGTAGTTTAGGAATTATATAGAGCTTTGGTATGTTTGGATTTTTGTAGTGATTATAAATTTTTAGTGAATTTTCAACATTTTTGATGTCTTTTTTGATTTTTGTGGCTGTAGTTCTAGCAAAAGTGTATTTATGATTATTATCAATTTCTTTTTTTAGTATATCGTGGTATAGATTTTTACAAATTATAGATAAGTTATTGGAACATTTATCTATAGGAGTGATAATAAAGTCCTTCTGTAATTTAATTATATTTTCTTTAAAAGAAGGAATATCTGAATTAGGTTTTGTGTATTTAAGTGTATTATTATAATAATTTATAATTTCCTTTTTAATATTATGTTTCCATTCCAGAAAAGTAAATTCTGGAATACTGTATTTTATACTAGTTTTATTTATGAAAATATCTATATCTTTTAATATAGATTTAATTGTATTATTATAATTGTGTTTAATTTGAGGCATATATTTATACCCTTTATTTAAAATATCCTGATATTCTGGATTTAAAAAAGAAAAATTGCTAGTTAATATATGACCTGAAAACTTATATTTATCAATATAGTTGTTGCAATTACATTTAATTTTTTTTAAATTTGCCAAATTATTAATAAATTGGTTATAATTGCAAACTAAATTACCTATATTTTTGTTGTATCTCCAGATTGTTTTGAAATTTAAATTTTTTATAGGGAAAAGATTATTAATGTTTTGGTTATTAAAAATATCATTAAATTTAATATGATTAAATAAATTGTTATTAAATTTAATGATAATATTAATGTTATTAGTAGATTGTTTAATTTTTCTGTATTTAAAGATGTCGTGTGTGATATCTATTAATCTGTTAGTCAGATTATGAATTTTAATATATTCTATAAGTTTAATAAATTTATTATTATTTAGTTTAAATAATGTTTTAATAAATTTATCGATGAAGTTGTTAGTGTACATTTGTTTTGGGTCTAGTAATTCTTCAAATTCAATGTAACCTAATTTATTGGTAGTTTTACCTCTAGTTTTATTAGGTTTAGTTTTAAATTCATTTTTTTTTTGTATTTGCAGCTGATTTCATAAGTTGAAATTTCTTCTGTTTGTGGTTTGTATGTGTAGTTTAATTCGTCATTAAGTCCATAAGGGAATAATGTGTTGTGTTTATAAATGTAGTTGTTTTCTAATAATAGTCGTTGTTTTTTGTTTTGACATATGTCTAGTATTTCTATCTTAAAGTTGTTAAAAGTATGTAATTGATTGTGTTCTTTCATATATATATTACCAATTGATTTTTAGCGTGGTTTCTATGTAGGTTTATTCGTATATTTAATGGATTACACGTTTGTCCTATATATGATAATTGACAAATTTGGCATGTTAATTTATAAATAGTATTTACTAATTTACAACTAGTCGTTTGAAATGTGTCATGGTTCTTAAGAGAGGGACAAGTTTGACAATTCTTTCTTAGGCAATTCTTAGCGAGTTTAAATTAACATAAAAGAGGTGCTAACCCTAATATGCTGGTAGTTTTTTTTAGTTTTTTAGTTTGTTATTCTATTGAGAAATTTTTTTTTTTTTTAATATATTTATCTTAATTGTTTTTGTGGTGATTAAATTTGTAATAAAATGAATAATTAATCTATAAAAATATAGATATTACTGTTTGTTATCTGTTATATTTTTAAGAATAACTAATAAAAAACATCTTTAAACTATCTAAACAATGAAAAAAACAAAAGTTCTGAAGTTATTTTTTCTAAAATTACTTTTATAATTTATTTTTTCATAATCAAACAATAAAAGATAATTATAATCTGTATGGAGTTTTATTTATATTAGAATATCTAATATATAATTAAATTTGTATATTATATTATATATAAAAATATATCATAGAGCAAGCTCATATGAATTAATATAGTGTAAAAACTATATAATAAAAATATAACAGTGATAGTACATTTAAAACTTAAGGAGCAAACTGATCAGAATGATAAATCATATCAAGTAGATTTGGTTAGATTAGCAAGCTAAATCTAAATTAATTATAAAAATAAATAGTTGTATAGTTTTATAGTTAAGTATTCTATTAAAATTATCTTCATTATTTTGATTATTTAACTTCAAATTATAAAATTTGTAAATTGTTATTATTTAGTATAGATAGAGAGAAAAAAAATCCTTTACTTCTAAAACATCATCTAGTTAATTATATATTTATAATTAATAACAATAAAATTTAACAACGTAACGTCTTTTGTATCGGCTTTTACACGTCATTTAGACATACTCTAATCCTATATATAGAATAATAGAAGTGAGAATATATATGATAGTTAGAAAAAAGAGAGAAAGACAGAACCATGCACTATTAAACAAACTAATAATAAGAAAACAAAAAGTTTTGTAAATAAGGTAGATAAGATTGTTAGTATATATATATATATATCTATACTAAATAATAACAATTTACAAATTTATAATTTGAAGTTAAATAATCAAAATAATGAAGATAATTTTAATAGAATACTTAACTATAAAACTATACAACTATTTATTTTTATAATTAATTTAGATTTAGCTTGCTAATCTAACCAAATCTACTTGATATGATTTATCATTCTGATCAGTTTGCTCCTTAAGTTTTAAATGTAGTATCACTGTTATATTTTTATTATATAGTTTTTACACTATATTATGTACTATATATAGCTTTTAGATACTTTTTAAATTTTATATTCATATCTCAATGTCATTCCAATCTGGTCGATGTACTGTATATAATGGGTGTTCCCCAATTTTGCTTAACGCTCTTCCCCCCAATAAACCTTGTTGGTGTTCCATAATTCCGGTTTCTGATGTTTGACACAATAGTTTAGGATTTATCCATAAACAGACGGATAGATACATTTTTATTTATCAATAACATATATGGGGGTTATATTATATTCCAATGATTACAACCATTACTATTAAAAGTAACATTTCTATAAAAAAATAATAATTATCCTTTAATAAAACTATATTCTTGAGCAAACATTCACTCTTCAGAACCTGAGGTTCTTTTTAATTTATTCAAAGCTATGATAATGTTTATTGATAATGAATTAATGCTATCAATAGGCATAGATTACAAGGATTGGAAAATTTGAAATTAGTATTATATTTCACGCAATAAATTCTTCAACTACGGAATGTATTCTTCTCAAAATAAATTGATGCTTATTACTCTTCTCCGCCAAAACTACTGAATAAACCATTGGAAAATTTTGCATGCAAACACTCTAATTGGTAGTCATGATGATTCAAATTAATATACCATTTTAACTTCCATCCTCGTTTGTGTTCATTAGAAAATAATTTAATCAATTTAGAGTGATAATAAACACTATATAATCACATCGAAAACATAATAATATTTGTTAAACCATTATTCTTTAGGCAAACTTTACTCCGGGAGATCTCTGAAGAAACCGGTTTAAATATAATTTTGTGGCTGTGTCGCACTGTCTCTCTTCCTCTTGCGTTTATGTTGTACAAAGCTGTCTTCGTCAGCTTCACTCGATTCAATAATGTTAGTCCAGTTTTCGGCCTCATTTACAGGCGAGTCAGATCGGCGCCCGCTGCAAAGGACGCACCGGCCGCACGTGTTTGGATGACCCCCGAAGAGGATTCCCCGCTCTTGGCTGTACAGAAGTTTTAAAATTCTTCCGCAAATCTCTCGCGTTGGTAGTGGTTTCTTGGATAGGAGTTGTACCATCCTCTTACACTTCCTTTTAGCTCTCCGCGAGTACTTGATGCCTCCATTTCAACCATTCCTTTTGCCGAAGTGCGCGGAGCTCGCGCGCCACGTGGCCGCACGGCACGGAGAGAGAGACAATTTTTAACAATAAACTCAATTTTATTGACATATTCAGTCAGCAATAGCATAAAACGAAATATTTCAAACAAAAATAAAATAAGGGACGTCGGGAATTCGTCAGCTGTCACAAGCCGCCTTGAATTCGGACAACTTGCTTAAATAGTGGTTGTTCTCCGCAACAGGGTTCTCTGCTCAGGCGTTAAACAACCTAGGATATCCTCCCTTTCAGAGCGGTACCAAACCGCGATCATGTACCTCTCAATATCCTCATATGGGGTTGTGGGAAGGAATCAGGTTTCAGTTTGTCAAACAGCTCTTCTACAATATTCTCAGCGGTCTGAGGAACCTGTTTATCTTGGGCCTTTCTGGAATATCCCGGAGTGCTGGTGGGAGGTGTAGTCTCGGGAGGTTTGTCTTTTTGGGCTGTTGGCGTGAAGGACATCTGTGCCGGTACAGCCTCTGACCCCGGGTGGTTGAATACTGCAGGTGGAGGTGTAATTGCAGTAGTGGTAAGAGCAGGTTCCGGGGTATTCACACTGCTTCTTTCGCTTGAGGCTTGGGGAATGCTTGCCGCTTTAAGCAGACAGTTGATTTTTTATGGCCCATCCAGTAGCCATTTGAGATTTCTAAACGGTAAAATCTTTCCAGTTACATGCGTGGTAAGGACGAAATATTCAGGAGATGAGTTTCTTTCAATTTTGAGTAATGTATGCGTGCTCCAAGTAGGACAACGAAGACTCGGTAGCTGGAGTGTCCTTGGTAGGGACGGAACAATTCGCCGCAGGGCTGGAAAGTGTCAAAGGGGTCCGCCAGACGGACACAGAGCGCCCTGAAACTGACGCAGAAAATTCGGAGTTGCTGGAGGCCGCGGGCCTCGAGGAGACTGGCGTCGACACCGGGCCCTGCTGGTGTCCTGATGACACACCCCGTTTGTCCCCAATGGACAGGTGGCTCTCCGATGTCCGTGACTGTAAGATTTGCTGTACGACGTCTTCGTCCTTGATAGCAATTGGGAGATTCCCAATCACTATTTTTGCTCTTTGCCTATTGAACGGATTTCAAGAGGGTAGTCCCTATGGTGGGGCCCTTCTCCGCCAAGTCGACGCTGGTCAGCCCGACCAATGCCTTGCCGGACATCAGCTAGAATACCGAATATTTTCCTTGCTTTTGCTCCAGCGCCTTCATATTTTGGACTGAGTGGAAGTTCCCGCTCCACTCGACGTAGCAGTACTGGTCGAATGTCGCAGCTACCGACCTGACGAGGTCTTGGTACTGTCCTCTGGTACATCGTCTATATATCTAATCCATAATCTTCTTCTTCTTCTTTCTTATCTCCACTCAATCATATTAGGGTATCAAGTTGTGACACTTGATGGTGTCTGACAACCATCATGAATGGGTGAAGTAAAATGCGTCTGCCTTTGTCATTAAGACTGGGAGCACTACTCAGTGGCAGGCTGACTTAGTTCCAAAAGAAATGGCTGCCTCTGACATGAGGAACAGACGCCATGTGCAGCTGCTCCTAACATGGAGTACAAACGCTGCTCATCCTGTATCCTTGGATTAGGAGCCCTTACAGGGTACTATCAGCCGGGCCAGCTGAACCCAGGTTTTTTTAGTGAGCTTGTTACTGCTCCCCCTCGTCCTTTTTCATCCGGGCTTGGGACCGGCAAAGGCGGAGTTCTAATCCACAATAAACATTTTAAATGAATCGCCTCAGTGTATATAAAGTAACATTATATATTTCATTTATGACTATATTTGTGTGTGTGCCAATGCGACTGATATAGGGTTGCCCATCGGTAAAATTTGATTTATCTGAAGAATCTGCTTTTAATGTTGCAATAACTATATTATATACAAAAGGTTTCATTAAATCTATTACTGTTTTTAGTAAAATAAAAGGCTATTTTGGGGATTGAGTTCTAGAAATGATTTGAGGGCTTCGTCGTGTGGAATTGATGTGTAATTTGAAGAAACATAATTACAAGCTATCAGTCTGCCCTGAATTTCCTACGCCATCCAGACACTAATAATAATCACAAACTAGAAGACACACAAAGGCAACATAGTTTTTAAAAATTTTCTGCAAAACTTGTCAAGCCACTTTGGAGAAACCGGCAAATCACTAAAAGAACGTATTAATCAACACAAAGCAGCTCTACATAACCACAATATCCTAGTGAACCACACACTGAGCAATTTTAAAATATATCCTTATTATACCAGAATATCAAATAAAAACATTGCGGATTATTCCCAGAAGCTGAGCCTCTATAGAAGATAAGCATAAAAAGAAAAATCAATTTACCATATATTTATAGAGAATTCTTATTTTCCTTGATTATTTCATCATTACTTTGTATATACTTTTTAATTTGTTTTATTCATTTCACAAGTCGTCATCTCTAAAAGAATTTCAAACTATTTTTGACGCACGTTTCTTTTTAAATAAAACAATTTTCTAGTGCTATATACTGATATATGTATCCTTTTATTCTTTAATTCACAGAAAAAAAATAAATATTTTTGACCAGAAATTTTTAAATAGGTAGGATTTATTTTAGCTCTTTATCTTTTCACTTTCTAAAACCTCACTGGCCAAATTCATTATAGTTTTTATTAATTTTATCGGCGTTTAATTTTATTCTTATTATCGACACACATACATTTTTAGAATATAAAAATGCCTGTTCGACGTTTCTTCTTCAGAACAAAAAGAAAATTGGTAAGTTTTAGATTGGAGTTTTAAACAGAGTTGCAGGAGGATAGATTCGTGTATCTCCCGTTAAAAGTTCATTAAAACATCTTGTCCCCCAGTACTGAACGTGGTGAGCAATAATGGCCTGAAATCGACCCACTTCAGCTTAAATGTCTTTTTGATAAATTCGGCCGATTTCATAAGGATGTTATGAAATCGAAGCCGCCTCTGTACTGATGAGGGACCACGCCCGAAACCTCGACATATAGGAAATTTTATGTGTATTAAAGAAACATTAAATTAATGTTTTAATTCCTTATTTATAGATGGCGCGTTATTGCTTTATATTAATCCATGATAAGCAGGTTGTCACTGATGTTGAACACAGTCTTCACCAACGTTCTATACTGGGCCGATGAGCCAGAATGTCTTATTTTAACGTATTTCAACGGAGAGGTAACTCTTTTGGTGCGGCGTATTTTTATAAAGCCATTGTTGTCAAATTAAATGGGAATATCAAATCAGTAGTGTTTTCTTTTTTTTTAATTAGTGAACCAATTTGTTACCTATATCGCGAATTGTAATCGTCGACATAATAATGCCATCTTTTAATCTTTTTAAAGCTCGTTTGACGTAATTTAAAAATCAGAAATTAGCACGAAAATCAATATATGTAAATGATGACATTGATGTTTTCTACATTTAAAATATTCTTAACGAAACTATCGGCCTTTCATAAAAGTGAATCATTTATTGCAACTCATTATGTAAGATTAGTCATGGGGCTATCTCTAACCGAAATCAGTAAATCTTAGTATTCACAAAAAGATCGCGTTATTATGCTTTTTCGAAGAAATTTGCTTATGGTAAAAATATAAGGCTGTAAATGAGTGATTTATATAGATAATGTGCTGAATTTAAAAATTAATACCCCCCCACGCAGCATTTATTAAGACATATAGTTCGTGAATGGAAAATTTGCCGGGAGGAAATTGATCTATAGAGGCATAGGGCGCCTCTCCCGTCAAAATAAACGTTAAAAAACTGACGCCATCTATTGTAGTTTTATACATGGACTACGGTCTGCAAAAAAAAAAAAAGAGTGGAGCTATTTACATTCAATGATATTAATGTAGATGATACATACATGAAACCTAATTAATACAGAAGAGAAATTACTGAAAATAAAACTGAATGAATTGCATACGCTAATCAAATTTAAAAGTCTTACTTCGCAAAATACTTGGGTATAATGTCACTTTCAAGAATATACAAGGTATGATCAAAAGGTTCGGATAATTAGTCAAAAAAAAAAAAATTCTGAAAGAGTTTTCGAAAAATAAAATTATCGTCATAATCACGAGACCTCGTTCTACTAGAAAATATTTATATCTTTTCGATATCTCAAATAATAAGAATTTTTTAACCATTTTTAAAGAAAAGAAACAAAGGCGCGGCGTTTTTTTACAATGGATCTTAAAAGTGAACAAAAGGTATGCATAAAGTTTTGTCAAAAATTAGGAAAACCGGCGTCAGAAACGTTTCAAATGTTGAAATTGGCATTCGGGGAGGCAGCTTTATCACAATCAAAAACGTTTAAGTGGTTTGCCCGTTTCAAATCTGGTAGAGAGTCAACCCAAGATGACGCACGCCAGTGAAGACCTCCTTTGGAAAATCATGAAGAACTGACTCAAAAAAATTGGTGCTTTAATAAAAAAAAAACACTAGGACAACGATCAGAGAACTAGTAGAAGAACCAGGGGTTTCATATGGAACGTGTTAAAAAAATATTGACCGAGAATCTTGGACTTGAAAGAAAGTTTTCGAAATTTGTTCCAAAAAATGCTTCATCACGATAACGCCCCAGCACACAGAGCGCTTTCCGTGGGTGCTTTTTTGACTGAAAACAGCATGTTGACAATGCCTCATCCCACGTACTCGTCCGATTTAGCACCAAATGACTTATTTCTCTTTCTTAGGATGAAGTCAGTCCTAAAAGGACATAGATTTGACACCGCTAATGTAATAAAGGAAAAATCGCTGAGCGTTTTGTGGGGCTTTACTTCTGACGAATTTTCTGGGTGCTTCCGGAACTGGGAAAAAAGAATGAAACGCTATATAGATTCCCTCGGACAGTATTTTGAGGAATATTAACCATTTTTTGTATATATTCATCTAATAAATCTTTTATGACCCAATTCCCCGAATTTTATGATCATACCTTGTACAATAACAACAGCCTTTTATCAAGACATCTTTCATAGACTCGTCCCGGAGTCCAATGAGAAAAAGGCACACAAGGGTGAAAGTATCTATAAAGTATTCAGCTACGCGCAATGATGGTTGAGAGACATAACAAGTACTAAATGTCTTCTAGGCATATTTTTTTTAAAACGGTATTCTCTGTTTTTAGTTGAAATGTAGAATTGATAGTACAATTAACGAAGTTCTCTTTAGCCAATGAATCGGAAAAAAACTTGTAAATTACTTATCGGGTTGATAGGTATATGTGTTTATCAATTTTTGTCTTCCCTCTGTATCTGGGGACAACGAAATATACAATGGGATATCCTATCTTAAAGAGGTGAAGACTCCGATGACTCGGCGGCGGAAGTCAAGTGCCAGGAGTGGACGCAGAAGACAGCCAAGAGTGGGCGTTGCGGCCTCCACGCAATGATCCCTGAGCGCCCTTGAGATGCGACAGCCGGAGCTGTGAGCTGACGTCGAGGAGTCTCATGCTTCCCACGGAAATCAGTCCTGTCAGAACGCTGCCGGGAAGCGGTGCGATCGAGCACCAGGCGAACCGCACCAATATTGCCTGCAGTCTTGCGATGGTGGTATCACTTGTTAGGTAGGCGTGATGAGAATAATAGACCGATGAGAGGACCAGGCTATTGGCCGCTCTCGCCCGCCCAGTAAGAGAAATATCGCCGCCAAACGGAACCATATAGCGATGGCTGACTCCTGCGGTTCATTTAGGTACTGTCTTGGATCGAAGTTTCATATCCTGGGATCACGATAGTGCCTGAGATGGTGATTTTCTCCCTGTTCCAGGAAATTCCCAACGGTGAGTTGTGCGGTTCCTCCATTCACCGCACCAGAGGACGTGGGCGCACACCAGGGGAGATGGTGAAGAGCGCAGCACTCGAAGCACAGCCTTTCCCCACGCCATTGAGCCGGTAGAATACAGGAGTTCTCATCGCACCGTCGATTCTTGCTATACCTACCTAGTGTAGTAGCACCCATGGAGATCAGGAGGGACACCAGAAAACCTCATTCCAGCTTTCCAAACGCAGATTCAAGGTCAGTTGCAATGACTGCCAGCGGCTGTAGACTGTGGATGTATTCCAGGACCAATGTCTAGCACGAGTGACGTAGTCTTTGTGCTAGTCGTGAAGGGATTTGATTGGCTGAGGCTAGATTATCCTTGATCTTTTTCAGATCATTCAAATGTATCCATCTGGCATGTCCTCGATGAAGTCAAAGACTTCGTCAAAAAGTAATATCACTCTCGCGATGACGATGTTTTCTATGCATGGTGTCGATGCTCGGAGACTTCGCTAATTTGTAAAAGGACCGCACGTTGGACAGAGTTTTTAAAAATAAGGGCTCCAGTATCAGGTGACGCGGTTGGAGATGGCAGCATCACTACTCGCATCCACCTGTCTTCCGTAACTGGAGATCCTCGTTCATAGGTGTGCGACGTCGAAGGTAGCTGTGGCATCCACAAGGTTGGTTAATCGTTGGCTGTATTGCTGGTGGCAGCAGTCGCGATGACTCGGAGCTGCTGTCACGCTCGTCAATAAAATGATACACTTGAGGGAAGTTGCCCGTAGACCCTGGATGGCGATGTCGAAGGCGGCTATCTTATTCGGGTAGGGAAATGCGGGCAAGGCCAGATTCCTTGACAACAGATAGTAGCGTGACTGCTGCAGAGAAGCCCAGGCAGAGAAGCCCTTCATCGCCATTTAGGGTCTTAACATTATTTTCCTGTACAAAGGGGACGTCCACTGAGTAATGTTTCAAGAAGCAGCACATCTCGATGCTCCTGTGTCGAGCGGCATTGCCGCGCACATTAAGGGACGCAAGGCGGAAGTTCCTGCGCGCTATTTGTTGTTTCTATGATGTCACCGAGCCGTTTGTAAAGGGTTGACTCGAAGTTACAAGTCCTTTTATTAATATTACGTTTAAGAGGTACAGACCCAGTCTCTTCTCTACGCTGAGTTTCTCCGTGAGATGCCTCAGTTGAGGAAGGCAAATTATAGCGATCTTATGTCTTTTTTATTCATGCCTCAAAGTTTGGCCTCGTTGAAAAGGGAGTTTGGAAGACGCTTGAGGAGGGATTTTATCTATTGTTTTGCCATTAATACTGCTACTGATGTCAATGATTTCTTTCTTTTTGAAAGCTGGCTTGGAGGCTTCTCTTTTGTAGCATGGTCGATTTGGGTGAAAGCTTCTGGTTGGGGCAGGCTCTGGGGTTTCTGGCTCTTTGGCAGAAAGTGTGAAAGGTTTTTGTAGTGCAGCGATGTTTGGTTCTGTTGGTAATCGAGCAGCTACAGTGGGGGTGGTAGCAGGTGCCGCGGAAACGCTGCACTTTTGGAAAGAAGGTTGAGAAACCTTTGCCATCCTGATAACCTGGGAGAATTTCATATTCTCTTGTATCCCATTCTATAACACTTGGAGCAGCGAAATCCTTATTCCAAGTAGGCGGGCGCTGATCCGCCCTTGGCTACACCTAGGATCTTCTTAGGAAGGGCGAATTCTTAACGACTTTATTAATAAATAAAGACAGTTCTCTTGCAGTCCATCCAAGTGTGTCCTATGGATATATTAAGGAGAGCCAATGATGATTTTTTCAGCCTTCTTATAGGGCAGAACATTGAGAAAGGCTCCTCTTATCTATAGCTCATTCTCGACTATAATGTCCGCCATCTTTGGCCGAGCCAGGCCAACGAAGACTTGGCCTTAAACATTTACAAGCTGCACCACACAGCCCTGCTCCAGCTTTTTCTCCAGAACTTGGATGCAATTCACTTGAACAAAGTCTGGTGAGTGCTCCAAGTGGATCATCTGGTCGGAGGAACCTGCCGCTGATTACCTGCATATAGCTGGTAGCTAGCCTAGTGGTTTATGCTGTGTAATTTCGACAGCAACGACCCTGGATCGAATATCGTAATGATTACCTGCGTATTGGTCGAGTAGCTGTCGAGACATATTTACCTGCTCTATCCTGCTTTTCAAGCGCGGTCTCTCTTAGCGAAGCGTAGCTCTGTCTCAGTTAGTGCTAGCTTGGTGAAATGGATCAGATAGAGAGGTTGACATAATCTTGTTCGTTGCTCGAAATCGTCAATTTTGCTTTTCAGAATATCAACTAATTCCGGCTTTTCGGGTTGAAATTTACATATTCTCCGTTTTCACGAAGAATTTGTATCATCACTCATTGTTTTCGAATTGAAAAAAGTATGTGTTTAGTTTCGTTTATAATTCAGCGTTTGTTCTTCCGATTTCGAGGTGCTCTTGACTCTCCGCCAATACTCAATCGAAGTTACTGAACATGGAGAACATTGGATGAGATGCCTACATCAGCTCTACTGCTTTAAAACATTTCTACAATGCCTTCATTGGTGACTTATTCCTTGGGAAAGACAGCCAACGATGAACTGCCAGAGTTCTTTTCCACAGAGTTGGAAGGTTAATGTATGGTTGGCACTGTTCACCTCAAGACCAAGACGATACTTATAGATGGTAGCCTTCGCCACACTTGTGGTATTCGTTTCCTCGGGATGGAGGCCGACGCCGAATAACCAGGCTTGAAGATCTAAGGGCACCTCGTAGAGGAACAACCCAGCAGGAATCGCCCATCTCTATAATCTTGACAATGGAAGCCACTTGCCTCTAAATATTCGCCATTAAGCTATAAAATTTGTATATTATACCATAAAATGTGGGTTATTAAACTTTTAAATGTGCTAAAAAAATATGCAAAACTAATTAGAATAAAAAATGTGCTTATTGAAATTGATAATACAGTAGAACCTCCCTGTAAAGGACACCTAATTGCAGAGCCAAAGTGTCCTTTAAGGAGAGAGCTACTTCTAGCAGGAGAGTCCTCCAATTGAGGTTCTACTGTATCTATATATAAAAATGAATGTATGTGTGTGTGTCCTTTATGCCTGACCAAACCACTCATTGGAACGCCATGAAACTTTGGGAAGTTATTTAGTATAGTACTGGGAAGGTTTCTAGCAAATAAAATTTTTGAAATAACTTTTCGCCTAAAAATAATCAAGATAAATATTCTAATTTATCTGTTATAATTCAACAATCTGCTCTAAATATTATCATGATGATACGATGATTTTGTAATGTAGAAAATTAGGAAAGACAAAATTCAGAATGACACGGCAATTCATTTGAGACAAGAATAATGATACAATTCCAAGGCAAAGATACTATTCCTTTAACTTCCAATTACCGAGGGAACCAATTAATATTGATTTTTTATTCAACTTATCGAGTATTTTTCAAGGGACCGGGAAAAAAATGTTCACTTTATCGAGAGATTCGTTAGACAAACCTTTATTCGGGTACCTGGGCGAAGCTGGGTACGTCCGCTAGTACTTATTAAAATTGAAAATGTGATTTTTAAAATAAAAAAAAATGAAAGCGTTTCAAATAAAATTTTGAAAAATAAACATAAAATTTTTGCTAAAGTTTCAAATATAGTCAAAAGTATAACGCTTCAAATGAAAGTGTTGTTATTAAAATATAAAATGTTGTCCTCAAAATATAAAATTCTTTAAATTGTAAAATGTCTTGAAAAGTGGAAACCCTATATATGTATACTTATTTATTTCGACACAAAAAACGCGATATCCTCTCTAAGGATAGTTGAATCAATTTACATTTTTAAACAAAACAGTTATAAATTCATTTTACAAGAAAAAATAATAAAAAACAAATGATAATATAGAAATGAAACCTGATTCTTTCAGGTTTGAAAGATAGTCACAAATATATTTACAAAAGTGGTTCAATCTCTGACAATTCTCTCCCCAATTTACAAATTTATACAGATCAACAACATTATAAACTCTCTGTTGACTAACACTGAAGAAAAGTAGGCATTCTAACAGTAGATGTCTCGAGTCTTGGGTCCACAACAAATCACTTGTTGACAAAAATCCCCTAAAATTCCCGTGGTAGCTGTTCGTGATATTGATTAAAAATTGGTTTGAATTTATTAAATAAACACTTTTCATTTAAAATAAAGTATTTATTTTAAAGCTGAAACAATATAGTATGATTATTGAAATATCAAATATATAATATCGAAATTTTAAAATTAAAAATGAAAACGTTATTAAAATGGAAAGTTTTGTTATGAAATAGCAAATAATTGTTTAGTGTTTTAAAAGTGCAAAACCTATATTTTATTTTTTTTCTTTAAAAAATATTTTTCTTGTTAGTATTTTTTTTTAAACACTAGATATAAATTATATAACAACTCAAAACAAAAATTAAAACGTCATTTCAATAAAATTTAATTATTTGTTTTCGAAAAGTTCTAATATGTCAAAATATATAAATAAATAGTAAAAAACATAGTTTAAAAAATCATAGATTACATTAAAAAAAGTATAAAATATTTTATTATTCTGTAATTTCGTTGTTATTTTGTTTTTATTAAGCATGTTTACAACTATTTAATTTATCTCGTAGTGATATGTAGATATTTCTTGTGTCAAAGCTACATAAAATGTGAGTGCTATTTTAAACATTGTTGATAGATAAAATAAAGAAAAATAGCTTTAATACACGAAACAAGAATGGTTGAATTTCATGATTTGAGGCGCAAATATTGATTATATGTGTAATCGTTTGCATGAAAACTTATTTGAATGATCATATTTAAGCCATTATAACATTTGTTTTCAATTATTTATTAAAAATGAACATAAATTTTTAATTGTGTTATCATATTTCAAAATTGTTTATTTATACATATTGCAATACAACTTTTAAAATGTGATATAAAAGTGTATTGACATTTAACCCATTAAACAATACTTTCCCAAAATCAGTAAATTTGGGTCACCACTATTCTGTGTATTATGATGGTACTTTGGATAATGGAGAAATTCAATATGCTAGTTTTTTTATACAGAAAATTTCTAAAAGTAACCACATAATGGTATAAATATTATGATATATTTTCTCTCTGAGTAAAATCTAGTAAGAGGAAACAAAATATTCAGAGGGGGAGACCAAATAAAGTTTAAATATAAATATATATTTTATATTGTGTGTGAAATGGTACTATATAAACAAAGAAAAACATAACCTTAAGAATCTAGTCACCAATCACCTACAATAACTTCTTTAATTCACTACCCCAAGGGATCCAAGCTTTCTGTTGAATTATATTCACTTAAGATGATTATCAATTCATTCATTCACTGCTGCTGGACATTTTCTAGGACACTCAAATATTAACTCATTAAAATTTTATTTTTTGAAAATACTCTTGTAATATATTATTGTGAATTGTGTGTGACACCACTGGGACTTTTTAATTTCGTTTATTTAGAATATTTCATGTGAATTTTTAACCTTTAGTGATGGACAAAATTGCTTTAATAGACCTTTTTAAGAGAGCCTGAAAAGTTATATTATTTTTATATAAGTGAATAATTTTTTTGCAGTGAGAAGAAGGTGAATAAATTTTGAAAATAAAGAAAAGTTAAAAATTTTATTTAAAAAAAATTATGATCTTTTAAAATATCATTTATGATTATTTGTTTATAGACTTAAAACCATTTTTTCAGTGTGCATTCTAGCTGATCAATCTTCAAAAGACATGTTTTTTGTAATATATTTTAAATATCAGAACGTCACTCTGTAAGACATTGTTTATGCCATTGATGCTTAAGTTATTATAGGTCCTTAAATCATCAACAAGAAGCCAATGTCAATGGCAACATTCCAGCTGCCACAATGAGCTTGTGTTAGTTAGGACTGTAGTGCTGCAACGTACCGAAAGTATTGCATTTTTAACCCTTAAATAGTGCTTAAACAACAATTATCCAAAGTTGTTGAAATTTGATGAAATGGTCAAATTCTATATTTATATATCAATGGTGTTGAATTATCGTTGGTCGAAATTGCCATTGGTTATTTGATGTTGGGACAAATATTGCAAGTGTAGAAGTTGGTCAAATTACTGAAGTTGGACTGTATATACAGTAGAACTTACTCCCTGACACCTAATTGAAGAGCCAAAGTGTTCTTTAGGAAGAGGTGTCTTCTTACCGGAGAGTTGCTAAATTGTAAAAATTATAATTTTGCAAATGAAAACTGTCCATTGTGGAGAGGTGTCCTCTAGTGGGGTGTCCGGGAGGTTCCACTGTATATAAGAAGAAATATTTGTGTGTGTTTGGTTCCGCCCAGGTTTCCACAGCACTTGACATGTCCAACACAGGTAGGTCAGAACTCTGCTACAAGCTGGGAATATGCTAAATTATTCTGTTAATAGAATAAGTTGTTTATTTTTCAAATGTAAACAAAAGGTGGAGCCATTTCTGAGTGTAATTGGTGGCAGGCATCCACTTCACCTGACCACCGCAGTAAAAGGAAATAAAGACTATGTGTTTTAAACCACTTCAATCTTATCTTTATCAAAAAGTTTACACTATTAAAAAATTTAATATGAAAAAGTGGTGTGTTGTTACCTATTTTTTAGTTAAGGATTGTTACTATATTACGCTCCAAGAAGTTTGTTATAATTCTTGGTGTTTCCATCAAGAAGCTTCAGGATCAATATCGCCATGTGATTCATCACTTGTTTGTATCATTACTTCCTAATATTGTAAATATTGCCATAAAAATATTATAAAATATACATTCTATAACAAAACACATCAAGGAGTTATTTGAAACTACATATGAAAGATGTTTCGACCAAACAATGAAATGATTGAAATTTATTCAGAGCAAGAGCTCCAGTGTATCTGAACCGCACATCCAGTATTCCAGACTCAATATTCAGCCGGTACGAGCTGATTTTCAAAATTTCCATAACATTTTTTGCAGTAAGCCCATTTCTACTGTATCAATGTCCTCGCCAAAAGATTTGTGTTCATTACGAACATATGTCAGAGCTTGAGAAAGGTCGTGCCATCGGTTTGAAAGAGGCTGGTTGGACAAAAATCGACTAATTGCGTGACATCGGTATCGAAGTGACGCGGCTATTAGACGATATTGGTAAGAGTGAGTCAGCAATGGTTGAATGCAACGTCAGGATGGCAGAGGCCTATCAAGAGACAGGAGGACAGAGCGATTGTCAGAACGGCTGTAACAGCACCGGATGTGATCTACCATACAACATGTGACCGGCACACAAGTGTCCAAAATGCCCATCAACAGATGTCAGAGAGAGTGGAATCTAAGAGCTTGCTGACTGCAACAATCCCTACCCCCTGCACCAGTACACTGACAAGTCCGACTACAGTGGTGTTGGGAGTGATCAGCTTGGAACTGCGTTGACCGAGGAGGTATAGTCTTTGTGACAAGTCCTGTTTCTTACTGTGTTATGATGACTGTTGTAAACATGTATAGGAATGTTCTGGGCAGTGTGGGGATCCTGGCCTTACTTTGAACACCACAACAGGGCGTTATGGTCATTTCATTTGATAGCAGGACTTCATTGGTAGTCATTCCTGGCCCCCTGACAGCACAGCAGTACGTAGATGACATTCTATGACCTGTTTTGTTGCCATTCCTTTCACATCACCCCAGGCTTACTTTTCAACAAGATAGTAAAACGGCCACACGCAGCATGTGTTGCTACAGATATACGGTCTTCAATTTTTCTAAATTCTTCAGTGGTCAGCAAGGTCATCTGATCTCTCACCCCATAGAACACATCTGGGACATGATGGAAAAACGATTGAAACCATCCAGGAATGTTGGCTATTTAGACTGGCAGTTAGAGACAATTTGGCAATAAATCCCGCAGCACACCATCCGGAATCTCTATCAGTCCTTGACACGCCGGGTGGCAGCCTGCATCCAGGCCACTGGGGTCCAACGACATGTTGACTTTCTCAATTTGTGATGATTGAACCTTGGAATAAAACAATTAATTGTTCTGAAATTTTAATTGCTTTTTTTCTATTTTACATGTTCTTCACATAACCAATTTTGTCCCAATCAGATAACTCCTTCTTGGTGCGTTGATTTTTTTTTTGCTCTAGAAAGTATTTTGGTGGTTAATGTATGGCAAACATGTGGGTCTAGTATTTAATAAAATCAGACAATGGCCTCACTACACATTTATTCCACCCGAGTGTACAACCCAAGATGGCTCCTTATTTATATTGCATACTGCCCAAGTGTTGCTTGTGGCGGCCCAAAGTTGCAAGTGCATGAACCCAAGCATGGCTTCGACCAGACACTTAAGATGTAAACTTATTTGCAGTTTTAACCTTGTTAATTCAACCAACGATAATTCGAATAGCATTGTTTGACAACAGCATTAGTTAATTGTTGTTTAAATTGAACTTTATCTCTAAAAATTCATTACAGCGTCATTTGGCAGGATGCTGGCCGTAGTTAGCACATGTGCACCATAAGTGTCACATTGTATTGTATGTCACATGCCTTTTGTTGTTTCTCATGGCTGATTGAGGCATCATCTGTTCAGTAACCTCACCTATGTGGCCACAAGTCACCAATGTACACAATCAGGTGTTTTGGAGAGTGATGTTGTGTTTTTGAAGGAACTTACAGGAGTGGAAAGACATGCATGCCTTTTGGAGATATATCAGCAGAAGGCACAATGAATGGGCTTCTAGTTCAAAAGGACTATAGAGGAGTTCTTTATAAATGATTATTTTTTTATAAATAAAATTTTAAGCCTTTTCTCTTATTTTCCAAATTTATTCTCTTTCTTCCCATTGCATTTATACACTTAGATTAAAATAGTA
Organism: Cordylochernes scorpioides; assembly: GCA_030710605.1. NCBI lineage: Eukaryota > Metazoa > Arthropoda > Arachnida > Pseudoscorpiones > Chernetidae > Cordylochernes > Cordylochernes scorpioides. The sequence goes on from CP092867.1 coordinate 95,466,571, forward strand.
TTTGTAATTTTTCCTTTGTTCAAAAATGTAATTAAAATGTCATTTCTTATACACATCACTAAAAGTTAATAATGAAACATTTTTAAAAATCAAATGAAAATCCCAATGATATTAATTCACATTATTATTTAAAATAGTCAAACCTCTTTATTCCAACACCCCAAGGGATCAGAGCTTTCAGTTGAATTAAATTCTGTGTTGAATATAGTGTTGTTATCACATATATATATATTAAAAATAAAAAAGGAATTTTCCGACCGTGCTCACATGAGCATCTCTCATGTGTATCCATATAACTCATTAAAATGATATTTTTTGAGTGATACTTCCAGGTCTTCAGACCAACAGCACCCCTCTTTCCTTCTCTGACTATAATAGAAAAGCTGAGACAATGGAACCTAATGGAGATCTTTTAAATGACTTGAGGAATAAGCAACAATTACAAATGATATTAAACACAAGGTAATAAGACCAAATCCAAATAAATAAATAGTGTGTGACGTTTCGGTAACAGCGTTGTTACCATCTTCAGACAAAAGTACTGAATGTGGTGAAGATGGTAACAACGCTGTTACCGAAACGTCACACACTATTTATTTATTTGGATTTGGTCTTATTACCTTGTGTTTATAATCTATAATCCAAATTGTGACTTATCTACAAATGATATTTTTACAAAAATAAATTTCTAATATTAGCTAATACAGTAGAACCTCTCTGTGAAGGACATCTAGTTGCAGAGCCAAATGTCCTGTAGGGAGAGGTGTACTCTTACCGGAGAGCTGCTTATTAGTAAAAATGGTCATTTTGGCAATGATTACTGTCCTTTGTAAGGAGGTGGCCTCTAGCGGGAGTGTCCTCTCATGGAGGTTGTTCTACTCTAATGTGAATTGGACTGTTATTATTTCATTTACAGTATGGCTTCTTTATTTCATAAGGTTTACTTATTAAACCTATGTATGTTACATAAATGTAAACACCTATTTTTGCATTGAAAGAATCTACCATAACTTATCATGATGGAGTCTCCAATGGGAGACCGGGTTTTCCGTGTTTTTTGGGCGGTATTTCATGGGACACACTTCATTCAAGCCTCTCTATCACTTGGAACTAAGGTTGTTATAACCATGTTAACCCTGGTTGAAATAATTGGGACTTTTTAAAATTATTATCTCATTGTTTATCTAATTGTATACACACACACAAGGAAATGGAGACAATGTTCTTGGCATGTAGGTCCTGTCCCCAATTAGAATTATGACGTTATAGCCAAGTTGTTGCTATAACAAGGTGTTCCATTTACTTATTGTAATTTTGTCATCCATTTTACAAAGTGTTAATTCCAAACACAAGTCAAACAGCTGGCGGGCTGAGGCTGGCAAGCTGCCTGCCGGGTATTTCTGTCCCAAGGTGGTGCCACTCACTGCTGCTGCTGAATACAATGAATTGGTCCACAAACTTATTGATTTCTTGTGCTAGTAAACATGTCATTTGTTTACATATATTGAAGTTTATAAAAAGGGCGTACCTGGATCTGTAAAGAAAAAAATTGTTTTGTTTATTTTGTTTAATTAATGGATCGCCTTTTGACTCAAAATATATTGAAGTGTTCAATTTATACAGTCAAACCTCTTTAATTCAACACCCCAAGGGATCAGAGCTTTCGGTTGAATTAAGGTTAGATGATTAGCTAATCATCTAACTCGCTAAAATAATATTTTTTAAAATTGCTTTGTAATATAAATTGATCATATTAATTGAAACCATTGTGTGTGTCCTTTTTGTATTATTTTTTATTTTCACGATTAACTTTAATATCAGGGACAAAATGGCGATACTACATATTTTTGAAACAGAAAATAATTACAAATAATATTTTACTCTAATTAAGAATATAGCAGTTGAAAGGAAATAAATATGGAAAATAAAAAGAAAATTTAAAAATAATATTTAAAAATAATCATGAAGATCTTTTTAAAAATTCCTTTATAGATGTCTGTTTTTGCACTGAAATCCTATTCAGGATATATTCCAGATGGTCTATTTAAAAAAAAACATGCATGGCTTTCTTCCTCTGGAATGTGTTTTAAATAACTATTGTATTAAAGACATCCACTACTGCTGCAGGTGTTATTGATTTTGTGTTTAAATCTTTTATAATAATATGGAAATGGAATATTGAAATAAAATGTTATCATAATCATTGTGGCTACATTTTATGAAGATTTATTTATTTGAAAGGAAATTATTTGTGAATTTTAAAATAACTTAAATATTTCAATGCTGAAATTTAAAAAGAAAATAATATTATTAACTAGCGGATGAACCCGGCTTTGCCCGGGTTTTACCCGAGTAAAGTTTGTCTAACGAACATTTGTTAAAACATTTCTCTATAAACTTATAAAAAAAAAAAAATATATATTTTGATAATTTGAAACTCGTAAATTTGAATCTCTCGATAAAGTGATCATTTTTTCCCGGTCCCTGTGTGCTGTGTCATCCTGGATTTTGTCTTTCCTAATTTTCTACATTACAAAATCATTGTTTTATCTAGTGAACATTTTTTCCCGGTCCCTTGAAAAATAATCGATAAGTTGAATAAAAGCATGGTCGTTTATGGAAGATGACGAAGTTCCTGGAAGTCATCTTGGGCAAGCCCACGCGAGGCTTTTTTCTTGTCTACTTGGCACACCTGTGTCACCAACTCTGCCCCCGCGCGCCAGGACCTCTTGAGCCCTCTGATTGGTCGGTGGGTACTTGGACTGTCCATCCGGCCGGCGGCCGGACGATTACATTCTCTCGACAGGGGGTGGGGCAGACCTAAGCCTATTTCCGTCGCAAGGTGGCGCTGCTTGCGAGTTAAAGCTACAAATCTGCAAATAACTCTAAGGATATTCAAGATATTCAAGAAATTATTTTTCGAAAGCCTTTCCAGGGATATACCTAATAATGTCCCCAAATTTCACGGCGATTGGATGTATGGTTTTTGAATCTATAGAGAACACACACACAGACAGACATTCATTTTTATATATATATAGATTAGCGCGCGATTCCTAAATTCCAGCGTAAAAAAAAAAAAACAGTAATACTCGTGACATTGCGCACCGGCACTGCAAAGTGAAACTTAAACTAACAGAAATCAAAAGTGCGCATGCGCGATCCTATCGTCGCCGCTTGCCACCGCCGTAATACCGTTTAGCGGTAAAGTTGTATGTAAAAAAACATTCAACTGTCGAAATTGGAATTTTAAAATGGTCAAACTATCGGAACTGTCGTATTATCGATACTGTCGAATTACGGTTTGTTATTTGATAGGCTGGAGGTCGGGACATCAGAATATGGTCGAATTAAGGTAGTGTCGAATTTGCGTGTGTCGAATTAACAAGGTTATACTGTATGCGATGTGTACATTTTGTTACTTATATATAGTCTTCTATTCTAATTTCTCATTAGATCAAAGGATAATTTTAATAAATCAACTCATAACTAGCAGCAGCAGTATATATGGCTTCTCCTATTTATGTGCATAGCTGTTAAAGAATTTGCAGAGTTTTTATTATTAAGGAAATGTTTAATTGAACATTTTAAAAACAATTATCTTTAAAAAAAAAAAGAATGTGGGTAAGCCTTTTTTACAACAAACAACAACAAAAGTAATAACAAGAGTGCCAGATCATTAAAAATAAAATATCTTAAACGTCAACCAAAGTCAACCAAAATAAAATCACAGACACAAAAAAATATTTTAACAATAGCCATTGTTCTAGATTACAATTTCTTGTGTACACACCTTTATTGGTTGATACAATATTAAAAAATGGTAAGATACAATTTGGATTATAGATGAGAAACACAAGACCATATCTAAATAAATAAATAGTGTGTTATTTATATTTATATTATGTGATATATAAATGTAGGATTGGATTAAGCTGGCAAGATGGAAGCTAGAAGACGTGTTTATGATGACAACCGAAGACTTTTCCTTTCTTTTTTAATTTTAAAATTGTAAACTTAAAATAAATCTATTTATATCTTTTCTGATTCCTACACACACACACACATATATATATAAATAAATAATTTGTATTTATTTATTTGGATTTGGTCTTATTACCTTGTGCTTATATTCTACAATCAAAATTGTACTCAATCATTTAGTCCTTGTACAAATCTCTGCCATGTGAAGAAAGATGCAGCAATTTGTTTAATGTATCACTTAATTGAGTCAACTTGCTTTTGTTGGAGTTTGGTGAAAACATATTTAGGAAGCTGTATCTTCTGGAAGCAAATAGCATCATTTTGGAGCTGGAAATTTGAGCTTGGTTTTGGTGACAGGGCGATTCAGCAAACAGACCATTTCACAACTTGGTGTGGAGCTCAGGTTGTTGGGGTGTTAATTGGAACTAGCGACAGGAGTTTTCCTTCTAATTATTGTTGTCATGGTGCTCTCTGTATTATGTCAATTAGGTTTGCTTGCAACTTCTAACCAAACAGGCGTTCTTCTGGTGTTAGTTCTTCACTTCAACACTGAGTTAGACAACAGCCAGACATGAATGCCTAGAGTCAAAGGATTGGTAAATGAGTGGCACACGTATCACACACACACACAGAGATAAAATCATTATTTAAATTGATACAGTAGAACCTCTCTAAAGGACACCTAGTTGTAAAGACAAAGTGTCTTTTACTCTGTGGCCTCATACGATGGTAATGTGGTGACTCCTTGGTGTGTGCTATCTGGAGCTCATGTACTTATTCCATAGCAAGAGGCTACATTAACTGAGCTTTTGAAATAAGAGGTTATGGAAAATTTTGAGTCTGCTTCAATATTATGAGAAAACCTTTTTATACTTATTATTTTGAGTTGAAAACAATAAAATTTGGTAAGATAACATGAAAACCTTCAAAGTAAAGTCCATTATTTTCAATAACCTGCTGCCAATGACTCACCAACAATAGTCTGCTTGAAGAACCATTATTTGGGTTTATATTAAAGAATTCTCTATTTTCAAGCCCCTAACTCTCATAGAATGATTCAAAATTGTGCCCGCGAAGAAAAATTCCATTGACTGAAAGAGAGGGAGCAGTATCAGGGTTGTAAGAAGGATAATGTAGGCTCAACTCCCATCCACTTCTTCAAATTTCTGCTTAGTCATTCTGGCAGTGGGGACTAGGCATTGTTTTGATGAAACAAAACCAGCTTCGATGAACAAGAACCCGGATGTTTCCTTCAGCACACCATAACAACAGGTTTGTTTTGTTTCCATCTCTTATAGTAACAGAGTAAAACATATATATATCTCCGGATCTTTACTTATGTTTCCAGTAACAACAAAAATGACCATTTTTCTCGACATTGAAGCAATGGCTCACAGAGTGTGTTTCAGAAACTCTGGCAGGCCTTGATTGAAGAAAGGTCCATGGGCAACACAGGATCTGGCAAACGGGAGCGCCATGACACCAATGGTGCTCCAGCCTCCCCTAGCAAGGAGGATCGCGCCTTTGAGTTTGGAGGCAAGAAGAACCGCTTCCTGTACCAGACCTCCCTGGACGACAGCGAGGACTGCAACTACAAGGTGGGAAGTTTGGTTTTCTCTCAATGCCTAATTTCAGAGGAATAGTTCCATGAGGAGATGGGTTTGTAATCAACAACTCTGCTGCTGCAGGACAAGTCGGAGCCAATGGCAGCAGAGATGAGGCCGCGGGCCTCCACAGTGACCCCTGGCACCACCCTGGATGAGACAGCACTGCCCACAGTGTTCAAGTGGGACGGGGGAGGCAAGGAGGTGCACATCAGTGGCACCTTCACTGGATGGAAGCCCATTCCAATGGTGCGCAGGTAAGAGACGGTGGTCCTCAAGAAATCAAGCAATAAGAAGACATTCTGTTAGTAGATTACAATAATGGCTATTGTTCAACTGTAATCAACTAAATTCCACCCACTTAGAGAAGTATAAATGTTGTCTCTACTATTTTAATCCAAAAGAAGGATAAAAACTGTTTTCAAGATAAAATCCTCATCTTTCTGTAGTTTGTGTGTGTGGGGGGTAGAACTTTAAAATTATAAAACCTGCTACAGGCCTCTTTTGTAGTGGAATTGGTTTCAGGCTTGACTAGGCCATGAGAGAGAGAATAAATAGTTTAAATATACATCACATTTATAGTATTCAAATTCTTTTTTCAATATAATAATTTGAATCTTTAGAGTGAATTCTGCAGGTCTGATTTCATAGACATGTACATGTAGAATGCCTCCTATTAGGTTCTTTCTGCGTTAAGTTTGTTGTTTGAAAACTATTGTTATTTTAACTTCTTCTGTCTTTATCTCCACTCAATCATATTAAGGTATTAAGCTCGTAAAGCTTGAGACTTTTGATGGTGTCTGCCAGGGAAGAGTTGAGCTCATCAATGGATGAGTTTGACAACCAACATGGTTGGGTGAAGTAGAATGCGTCTGCCTTTGTCATTAAGACTGGGAGCACTACTCAGTGGCAGGCCACTGACTTAGCTCCAAAAGAAATGGCCGCCTCTGACATGAGGAACAGACGCCATGAGCAGCTGCTCCTAACATGGAGTACAAACGCTGCTCATTTATTATTTTATTATTACACACAGCATTGCCACTATAGAGATTCTCTAATGAAATATCTCAAGCTCTTTGTTATTTAACCAAGATGTTATCGTTAAATAATAAAATTCTCACACAACACATATAAAAAGCCTAACAAAATAATTTATTTTTGAAATAATAAATAGAAGTTGAAATCTTATTTTGGAACCTGAACTGTCAGAGTAATTGAGGTCTCTGTAGCCAACACTGTTGTTGCACCAACTTTAGATGGAGGAGTCGGAATTCTGGAGAGCTATTTGAATGGGCCTTTTAAAATGAACATTAAACAATAATAGGGTTTTGTTCCATTCCTGCCTCTTCAAAAAGAACTTCAATTTAGTCTCTCATTGGTCAAATTATTCTCTCAAAGATGTTCTCAAATGATTAATACAATCCTTAAGTGGAATTGTCCAAAAATATTAGGGAGAAATGGTAGTGAAGCATTAATACTTGTTGTTAAATAGTACGACTGATGGCTAACACCCTCACTGAGCTAGCCAAGCTGCTGATTTCCTTGTTCTTGGACTTTTAATGAAATCAAGCTCATCTTCTGGGAGTTCTTCTTCTTCAGTGACTGGAATGTGCTATTTTACATATATATATTTCTTCTGTAATTATTTTTATGTTGTTTGAAAATGTTTAAACTGTAGGTAAAATTTTGGTATGTTATTTCTTATATTTACGCTGTTTCATCTTCAGGATGCCCCAACTTGCCTGTTTGTTTTAATGGTGTTGTCAGTCACTTCTGACTGTTTGGTTGACCAGAATGACTTGAAGCATCAACTTTTCACTTTTAGATTTTGTTCTGGCCTAGAAACAGGAACTTAGGGAGAGGCCGCTGCTTATCATAAAATAGCTCGAGGAGCATGAACTCATGGAATTCCTGTAATCTACACAAGGGGATAAGAGAAATCAATATGGTGTCCAGCTCTGGGGACTTCACCCTCATCTTGGAGATCCCGGAGGGGGAGCATCAGTACAAGTTCCTGGTGGACGGCCAGTGGCGGCACGACTCCAAAGAGGTGATCACACTCTGTCTCATTAAGTCTGTTGGTAGAACTCTCATCTACAATACTAGTGGTGTCCTTCACCATAGGACAGTTGATGCCACCACATTGGATACCACTTGTGACATTAGCACCTCATAACTTTCCTCTCTTGTTAGTCTTCTAGAGTTTGTTCAATGAACACAACAGTCAGTTCTAAAGTTTACCTCTAGTAAATGATATTGTCACCCATGCAATGGGAAATTTCAAGAATAATTAAACGTAAGAATGTTTTGACAGAGTAAAATTGAATCATGCTGCAATCATTACAGAATAAGGAGATGAAGTGTGCCAGATCCCTGTATCACTAGAATATATAAACCTAATATAAAATCATAAATACAACTCAGAAATAAATTTGTTTTTAAAGTACTCTGTATGGGCAACTCACCAATAAAAAAAAGTAAAAATTTAAAGCTAGAATTCCCAAGAATAAAACCTGTGATCCTATATTTAATATAGAATTTCAATGGTTAGTGTCTCTGAGATAAAGAAACACTGCACATTGATTGGCTATTGAACTCAGTGCTGATTGGCTAAATAAGGTCATGTGACAGTGAGTAGCCTATCAGTTCACTGTCACATGATCTTAATCAGCCAATCAGCATATGTGAATGAAACATATGCCTTATATAGATGCAAATTTTGCCAGGAGAATATTGATGTATGAAGGTCACCTCTCCTGTCAAAATAGACACTAAAACTAAGCACCATCTATTGACCATCTCTGCAAACTTGGGTCGGTGACAAAGCCACAACACCAGCTTTAGCAATTTCAGAACACTCACTCGCCTGGAGACCATGGTTTCGGGCTAATGCCCAGTCTAGGGCAGGCTTTGATTTCATGGGATCCACAAGAGATTAATGAAATCTTCACAATTTGCCAAAGGGCTGTTCAGCTGGTGTTGTGGCTAGGCCAGCAAAGCTGGTGCTTTCTCATCAACCTGAGTCCGTGGAGACAGTCAACATATGGTACTTAGTTTAAGTGTCATTTTGATGAGAAAGGTGACCTTTATCTACCATATAAATACATATATGCCAAAAGAGAGACGTCCCATTAAAAAATGCACCCCCTCCGTACAGAAGGTGGAGAACGTGCCACAACGCCAGTTTCAGCTCACATAGAAACATTGAGGCATTTATTAAAGTTCATTTTTCATCCTTGATAATAAAAAAAATGAATCTATAAATTAGTTATTTTAGTTGTGATACATTTTTTTTCTAAAAAAACTCTTGCAGAAGAACAGTAAACCAGTAGACCTAACTCAACTAAATGAAAGGCCTGCTATCAAAAAGAATTGTAAGTTCAGCTTAGAGATAACTTGAAAACTTTTTTTTTCCAGGTTAAGTAAAAAATCCTCCTCTCAATATAAACTCCCTTCACTCTCTCTAATGGCCCATCTTCTGCCCCCAGGAGTTAACTGTGGTGTCGCAGAGTGTGGTCGACAATGAGCTCGGCACCAAGAACAACCTGATCCGGGTGCGGAAGTCCGACTTTGAAGTGTTTGAGGCTCTGGCCATGGACTCTGTCAACAGTGGCAGCCAGAGTGAGTGGAGTTTTTTCACCTCCTTTGTGGAATTACTGGCTGTAGTAGTGTTTGTGTTTACTGGCTGTAGTAGTGTTTGTGTTTACTGGCTGTAGTAGTGTTTGTGTTTACTGGCTGTAGTAGTGTTTGTGTTTACTGGCTGTAGTAGTGTTTGTGTTTACTGGCTGTAGTAGTGTTTGTGTTTACTGGCTGTAGTAGTGTTTGTGTTTACTGGCTGTAGTAGTGTTTGTGTTTACTGGCTGTAGTAGTGTTTGTGTTTACTGGCTGTAGTAGTGTTTGTTTTACTGGCTGTAGTAGTGTTTGTGTTTACTGGCTGTAGTAGTGTTTGTGTTTACTGGCTGTAGTAGTGTTTGTGTTTACTGGCTGTAGTAGTGTTTGTGTTTGCTGGCTGTAGTAGTGTTTGTGTTTGCTGGCTGTAGTGTTTGTGTTTACTGGCTGTAGTAGTGTTTGTGTTTGCTGGCTGTAGTAGTGTTTGTGTTTGCTGGCTGTAGTAGTGTTTGTGTTTACTGGCTGTAGTAGTGTTTGTGTTTGCTGGCTGTAGTAGTGTTTGTGTTTACTGGCTGTAGTAGTGTTTGTGTTTTGGCTGCTTAGTAGTGTTTGGCGTGTAGTAGTGTTTGTGTTTTTACCTGGCTGTAGTAGTGTTTGTGTTTACTGGCTGTAGTAGTGTTTGTGTTTACTGGCTGTAGTAGTGTTTGTTTTGGAGAGAGAAACTTCACCCAATTCTTTATCTGATAGTCCTCGATGGAGGAATGGTACTGCGGCCTGAGGTCAAATCTTGCTTTGAGCACCTGCACTAGTCCAACACTACCATGTGTAGGGTACTAACAGTAAAGACAGTAACTAAATTACCCACCATGATTATCATGACCTGTAACATGTGTATGTGAAAAATTCTTTGATCAGATCATTCTCTTAAAATATGTATTTCAAGATATTTACTATTTATTCCCATCACACCTGCTGTTACAGTTTAACTTCTTGGTTCAAGTCTGTGTTATAGTCTGTTAGATGATATCAATTGATACACTGCTAGTGGATATTTTGTTGTCAACGGGGGTTTGAATTTTAGCTAGTATTGGATTGTGCCATAAATAAAGGCCATTTTCTGGCAGAAATTTAAAGCTCAGTATTTTTCACTTAGAACAAACTTAGTAATTGAAATAGGAACCATTACATTTTATACTGCTTTCCCAATAAGAAAAAAATTGATTTATTCCAGTTCAAAAATCTTGAAGGCTGTTCCAGCGTCACCTTGGTTTTTGAAGCATTTTTTTGTGTAGGAAGTGGTCGAGGTGCTTGAAGAAGTGGCAGGCGAGAGGTCAGGCAAGTATGATGTCTGATCAAGAGTTTCTTAGCCCAACTTTTGTAGCTTTTGCCGTGGAGAAGTAGCTACCATTACCTGGCATAATTTGGGGTTCGGGAAGTGCTTTGGAGCTACGCCATGGCATTGTGCTGAACATTGTCTTAAAGAGTCCCACAGCAAGTTAAACTATTTGTTGGAGAAACGAGGGATTCTTGTTGCATATAAGTAGCACCACTGGCATTTGTGTGTCATTCTTTTCCAATTTGGCCCAGACGGCCAACAACTGTAGAATGTTGAGTTCTGTGTATGTCTTCTGCTTGGATCCTTCAATTGATTCTTGGTCCACAACTAACTTAAAGGCCAGTTTTGCTGATATGGAATTTTGCAAACCTCCTGCACCTAGTGTGTTCTGAAGTGGTCTCATCACCCCACACATTTTGAGTTGTTTCCGCAGCATTGTATTCAAGTTTGAAAAATTCATGAGACAAAATTTCTTATTTTGAGAGCATTTGTTAAAACACTGAAATCACACAAATGATAGGATTATAGTAAATTGATAGAATTAAAGGATAGGCGAAATTAAGTCTTTCAAATGAGATATATATGTAAGAATATATTATAATACTCAATGCTTAAGTATCAACAATACAAAATCAGGCTAATTGGGACTTAACTTTTTATATTATCCACTTTTGTAGCTGAGGTGTCATTTGGCTGCTGAGAGAGAATGCAGGCCAGGCAATATTCCTGTTAGCTTATTGATGGAGAATTACAAGCTCATTTATTTATAGCTGCAAAGATAATAATCAGGATCTTCATTGGACTCGGCAACAACACAACAAGATAATAAGACCAAATAAATAATGTCCTTATTACCTTGTGTTTCTAAGCTATAATCCAAATTGTTCTTAATCATATTTAGTACAAAGTATTGCAACTCTCTCTTGGTATCTCAATAAGCCACATTTTACAGACAGGACTGTAAACCAACCTTGCTTAGCTCTCATTATTTCTAGTTTTAAAATACAAATCTTTCATCTCTCTCTATCTAAATAGAAGATGAAAAATATGGTCGACAAAATAACAGAAGGTGAAATCTGAATATAATTAGGTGAATATAAAGACTAGAAAATCCATCTTCAAAGATTTCCACATTTCAAGAATTCCTCCCTAAATGGACTGGTGTAGATCCAGGGCTGTAGCTGGGCACAATTTCTGATATATTAAATAGGAAGTGCCTCTTTCTCTCTTCTCTTAGGAAAAATATATTTTTAAATTCATCATCAATATTACTTTAAGAATAAAAATAAATGACAAAATTCTTTTTCAATTCCTGAAAAAATATAAAAGGAGCACATCCATCAGCCAATATCTAAAACTGATTTTCACAGAAGTTCCTTTGACTCTGGCTGAAGGACCCTATGAGGGCAATAAGAAAGATGCAGATTTAAAATGTTCACCCAGTCTTCAGTGGGTTCATCGAGGTATCTGAAAGTTCTCCAATAGGTTTCATGTCAACACACAATTCATATCACCAAAAGAATGTTTCAAACCCCACGGGGCTTCTCTTCTTTGGAGCCCATTGAGGTTCAGAATGTATGGCTCCACTATGACCAAGGCCATTCCACTAAATCTGTTATGGAAATTTTAAATTTTATAAAACAATGAAAATTAAAATGATCCCATTCTTATGTACAAGAGAATAAGATAATGTTAATTTGCCTGTTAAACCCCTTGGGGCCTTTCCTATGGAGTTTTTTTCCTATTGAAGAGAGTTCTTGCAAAATGTCACCCTATAGTTAATCTTGTAGCTCTTAGAAATACACAGTCTTCTAGCTTTGAAAATATCAGAGAATTGCCAAGAATACTACAATTTGAGTGTACTGGACTTAAAGAAATAATATGTTATATAAAATATAATATTTTTAAAGTGAAAAATCAACGCATTTGTATAATGGTCCCACCCTCTATGTGTGACCTTGCTCTACTCTTCTCATCTGAGAACAATGGATAGACTTCCTTCCTTCTCTTCTAATTGTAAATTTGCACAACAATCCTCAAGTTAGCTTGAACATTGGTCAGAAACTGAGGCTTTCCTCAATCCTAGAAATGATTTTTTCTGAATTTGTGGTTAATTCAGGGGAATCCATAAACAAAGAAAGAATTGCAAATGTAAACTACAAACCCTTAATAGACAGTTGTTAGTGGCGGTGATATTTTCCATAAAATGTTTATAACCCCCAATCATTAGGCTAAGCTCAAAACTAATTGTCTAGTAAGTTCTATATGAAATTTGATATTATCAACTCTCTCACTGGACATCAGGGTATAGCGGAAGTAAATATTTAAAGGATGAAAATATATATAAATATGATTTCTTTATTTAAACCTCATGCCTAGTTATAATTTCAACTTTAGGACTTGATAAAAATCCAGGCTGAGTTACAAGGCCATGGTATTAATTTGTTGTCTCTAGTATTGGAACATGAAGAAAATTTGCTAATATGCATTAATGTAATATGGAATTGTAGTGAAAGAAATCAATTCTGATATAGGGAAATGATGAGAATGGAGGACTTGAGATTTGTCCAATCTCTAAATCAAAATGAATTATTTAATGGTGCCCAGTAATTTGATGGAATTCCTTTATAAATCCTTTGCATAGATCTATTGGGTTGCTGTGGCAGGTATAGCAGGCTCCCCCCCAGGGGAATACTCCCAGGAGATCCCGGCCCCCAAGCCCTACTCCAAGTGTCTGGGGCCCCCCATTCTGCCCCCTCATCTGTTGCAGGTGATTCTGAACAAAGACGTGCCCATCTCTTGCGAGCCCACCCTGCTCCCTGAGCCCAATCACGTCATGCTCAACCACCTCTATGCCCTCTCCATCAAGGTATGTACCGGCAGTCAAAGTTTCATTTTACTTTGGGTGGATATTCTGGGGATCACTGTGAACATTTATATTTAAAAATGGATTGTAGCTGACTTCAAATCTTTATGGTTTTTTTTTCTTTGTTTAGCCCTATTTTATTCTAATTAATAAAATTTATGCCATATGTAAAATTTACTATTTTAGTATTTTCAATTTTCTCACTCCCAATGAGAATTCAATTATTTGAAGCCTTTTTTAATTGTGTGATATTTTAAATAATAGAACCATGACTTATTTGATTAAAATTTGCATAGCTACTTACTTAAGTGGACCAGAGCTTATTTCAAAACAATAAAACCTGAATTTTTGAAAAAACTTGCAAATATTTATTATTGATAATTATATGTCTTTTTCTTTAGATAATTATATGATGGAATATTATAATGTATGCATTGAGTAAAAATATCAGGCCTCTATATCTTTTCCCTGATATTTTGACTATAATGATTCAAGGGATTATTTTTTTAATAAAGTATGCATGATGATATTCTAAGCAGATTATTCAATTATAACTTATAAATAAATTTTAACCTTCATTTTTGCCAGTTTTTTCTTTTTCCAAGGAGGTTTGAGATAGAGACCTGAATTTTGGATTTCTTCCTCCCTTCAGGCCATGAACATGTTAAGTCTTCTAGCAGTTTCCAAGTTGAAATTGAGGATTACAGACAATGATGTATGTTTGTACTTATGTTTTTCATAATTTTTTTTTTTTTTTGTGATCAATAAATCTATTTCTGTGGTGAAAATGCAACAAGAAATAAAAACATCATTGCTAAATGGAAGGCTTCAGAACTCAAACATATATTGTAAACATTTAGACTTCTGGCTCTAAGTTGGTTCCAACTGCCACTGTGGAGGGCTCCTCCCAAGATGCCGACACTCTGTACAAGGTGGTAGCTAGATGACAAGGTTGTTGACTCTCCCGTTGTTGAAGCCTGGTGTGGTGCAGGATGGTGTGATGGTGCTGAGTGCCACCCACCGCTACAGAAAGAAGTACGTCACCACACTGCTGTACAAACCCATCTAGACAACTTGCCGTAGGGTTTTAAAGGAAGTCTTAGAAATATTGTTTTATAAAATAAATATTCGTTGCTTTTTACCAGGCTCTGTCTCTCTTCTCTTGCCAGGGTGCCCAACTGGACAACGCGAGTTACCTGTAATCTGTCATTATGAAAACTTTTCTTTATTAAAGTTAAACAATGGACAAAAATAAATACAAACACAAGGTAATAAGACCAATAATGCAATTTTTTACTCATTTTGCAACCAAGATTTTCAAAGTTTGTAAGCATATTGTTCACTGTCTCTTGATAGTTCTCAGCTCTGTAGTTACACAAAAAATTTCAAACTACCAAGATGAACGAGGTCTAAGCACCAAATTCAAGTTTATTCACAGAGTTGATAAAATTGAGATCATTTATGAGCTGTTATATCTGAGGGCCATCAAAAATACCAGCTTTTAGTTTTTCAACACTGAGTCCAGGAAATTTGCGCTCTATGTATTGAAAACAGGACCCATCATGTTTAAGGGCTTTAACAAGCTGTTTCATCAAGCTTATTTTTTTCTGTAGTGGAGGCAGAATGATTTTTCTCAAGAAAGATTTTTTGCCAACATCCATGTTCTTCCTCTCAGGCCAGGCTCTTCTCATCCAGTGATCATGTTTAGTTCTACTATCCCGGAGACAAGAAACATGGGTTTTTGTGTAACCATCTTGCTGGCCAAGTTCAGCATTTTGAGATCAAGACAAACTGTCCACTGATGCTCGTTGAACTTTATTTTTCTATGGCAAACGTGATTGTCTCGTACACTTCTTTCATATTTGTTGAATGAGCGCGTGGAATTGACCCATACTTTTGCCCTTGTGAAGAAGCACACACTTTAAACCCTATTTGGAACTGCCAATGAAGAGACAGCAATCACCTGGTGAATACACAGGAAGATCCATTTTAAGCAGTGGATCTCTAACATCATGGCAATATACAATATTGTTCTTGTAGTAAGAACAGAAGTAAATTCACACTTACGATAGAATGTTTTTTTGTTCCTGAGGTGAGTAGAATTTTTCAGTCAACCAAGAAGCAAGTACCTCAGAAGATTCTTTTGAGAGGCTCAGGTTCCTGATGAGATCTTTAGTTTCTTTTGGTCAAATTGTTGAGGACTCGAAGAAGAACCAACATAATCACTGTCTTCATCCTCTGTATTATCACTTGTAACAACTGCATTTTCAAAGAGCTGTGGAAGGCCATGACAAGTTGGGATAGGTATGTTTTCTGAGTGGACGTATTGCAGAAGGTAGGTTAGGATAAGTCCACTTATGCCGATTGTTTTGGTTGATACCAACAATTTTGACGGCACAGAAATAGCAATCGTTAGTGTGGTCTCTTTGCTGACCAGTGTAATATTTCTAATGATACATGCAATTTGTGTTGCCATTTTCCAGGCGGAAATTAATCTATAAAAATAAGGTCGCCTATCTTTTTCCTCCTTGAGAACACGCACACAAACTTGATAGTTATACAATTGATGAAATATCTCATTTAAAAAGGCTGAGTTACCAGTCGCACTGCCAGGATCTCAATCCATTATTTGAACCCTCCAGGCCGTGTGAGTTCCATAAATAGTGTTATTGTTTCTCCTGTAAGATCCATAGATCTCACAGCATAGGATTATTCTTGTAGACATATGTTGTTGTTGTTTCTTATCCCCTTGTGTAAAGATTACACCAATTCCATGAGTTCATGCTCCTCGAGCTGATCTCATGGAATAGGGTGTATGGGTGCAGCTTTCGTTGATCATGGCACCATGATTCAGGTACACTTTAGTGAAATTCTGACTTTGCCTGTAATATGAGGTCATTCCTAACATGGAAGCAGACGCCTTTGCTGCCGACTCTAACATGAGTACAGACACAGCTCCTTCGTATCCCTGGAGAGCAACTCTTGCTGAGGTCTATCAACCGGTTCAGTTGAACTCAGGATTTTTAAAGAGGTCTTTCTCCTCTTCTAACAATGCTGCTGTTGGTCTGCAACTGCTTATTCGTCAGAGTATTCTGCTTGTTTCACAGCTGGCCTTCATATCTGAAGGGCGTTCCCCTATCCGCCACCTAGAGATGCGTCCTGTATCAGCTCTGCCGAGGGCTAAGTGGTACTTGTAGACATATAGGAATGTAGGTGTTTGAAGAACATCACTTGTGACAAATTTAGAATTGAAATATAACACTAGTACACATAATTCCCCCTAAATATTTGAAAGTTGCTTCTGGTAATTCTAACCTGTAGAAAACCTTTCATCAAACCACCAGCTGAAATTGCTCTTTATGCAGATGATATAATCATCTGGGTCTCCAAAAACAACCTCTCCGATGCAGAACACTCTCTGAATAAAGCCATGAAAAATCTGCAAAAGGTAACCCAGAAACTGAAATTATCTATCAACATCAGCAAATCTGAAATTGGCCTCTTCACCATCAACAACCACCTTCGCCACTGGACCCCAAATATTTCTTTGAACAATTCAATAATCCAATATTCAGATTCCCCAAGATATCTTGGTGTCACACTTGATCCTGCTCTCACTTTTAAAAAACATACACAGCTAAAATCATCAGTGGGCTTCAAGGATCTCCTGCCCAAATCACATTGCTGAACTCGAATCCAACCTTCTTCCCCTGCACCTAAGGAGAAAAATCTGCTTCTCAAAAGTTATAACCAAAAAGATTAACTCTTCAAAAGAACATCTTACAGGAAAATTTATTAGAAATTGGGTCCCAAATCAAAGACTAAAACGCCCCACTCCTCTCAACCTGGCTCACAACTCTAATCTTTTAGACATCCCAATTAATCCCAAACACAGAACTTCCTACCCCCCACACAGAACTCACAACAAACTCATCTGTTTCCCTCATCTACCAGCCAATCCCCACAAACATGAAACTCAGCCAGAATTACTTAAAGCTCTTGGCCTCCAAATCATTGAAGAAAATAGCTCCCTCTTCGACATCACAATTTACACTGACGGTAGCCACTTGAAACTGGACTGTTTGGCAGTGGAATTGCTATCTACAAAGATAACATCCTGGAAAAAATCTCCCTCTCCCACCCTAGACACCTTTCAGTTTATAAATCAAAACTCTCTGCAATAGATACGGCTCTAAAAGGCATCAACTCACCAAGCAAAATAATAATCTACTCTGACTCAAGAGCAGCCATTTATACCCTTCAAAGCTGCTTCTCCGGTCAAGAACCTCTTCTCAAGAGCATTACTAAATCTGTAAACCGACTCCCAGCCAACAGCTCTTTCACAGTGCAATGGCTTCCAGCTCACGGAATTCCTGGAAATGAGCTAGCAGACTCTCTGGCAAAGGCTGGAGCTCTTGACCTACCTGAAGCCAGAGAATCTACCTCCCAACTAGACGAAAGAGACCTCCTCCGTACCATCAAAGCCAAATGCCTGCAGGAATGGAAATCTGATGCTGCACATGACTGGTACAGAGTAGGAGGAACAAGCACCGGTTCTGTCCTCCCAAGAGAACAACAGTCTTTGATTTCCAGACTTAAGTATGGTCATCTACGGACAATGACTTTCCAAAATGGTTGCAAGGTTTTCCCACTATGTACTCAGTGCAATTCTCAACCTGCAACCCCAAAACACATTATTGACTGTATTGACTCATCCATTGATGAGTTCTACTCTTCCCCGGCAGACACCATCAAAAGTCTCAAGCTTTACAAGCTCGATACCCTAATATGATTGAGTGGAGATAAGAAAGAAGAATAAGACCTGTAGCAAATGAACATAACCTTTTAAAAATTAGCTCTATATTTGAAAATATTTTTGAAAATATATTCAAAAAGGAATTGATGTCATCGTTGTCATAAAACTATTAAAAATATATATTGATTCTGTTAGCATAAAATATAATCATAATTTAGATAAAAAATACATACCATTGCTATATTTAATATTAAGAAAATGTGTAATGATACATTTATTATCATAAATATTTTAAAATATATAAATAATGCTGCATAAATGTAAAGCTAATCCAGAAATGTTCTGTTATATTTGTGATAATTCTACAATTCCCAAACAGAGGAAAAATATCACCCCAAAGATGAAAGAATGTTATTAAGAATATTTTGGTGTGGCCTTAGGTGATGAAGACAAGTGGTGGTGCCCCCATAGTGTGTGTGGAATGTGATATCGAGGGCTTTAGTAATGGGAATCCAAAGGTTTGCTTTTTGGTGCACCAATGGTTTGGCGAGAGCCGAAAAATCACCATGACAATTGTTATTTCTGTGTAACATATACTTTTCCCTCACAGATCAAACTCTGCAAATGGGAAAACAACAATAAAGAATATTCTTGCTCGTCCTTACAAAACACATGGCTTGTTTCACGGAATAAATCGAAGCCAAGTCATTGATATCCTTGAGTGTCCTGTCTTATGAAACAACAATGGAACTCTCCAGCAACCAAAATCAATTTAAATATTAATAAAATATTTTCTAGCTATTCATAATGAAATATTTACTTCAAATTATCTCTTTAAAACAAATTGAAATATAAATGCTTTTCTGGAAAGCATCAACAAGTTTACGCTCTAAAAGAAATATCATAATATTGGGCATGAAGTGCCGGAACCCAGCAAGTCCTCAGCATCGACATCTCCAGAAACTCTCTGTTTGAGAGATCAGATTTTGAATCATCCTCAAAAGATTACATAGAAACTGTTCAATCTTTGAACCTACCCAGGTATTCTTTTAATAATTTTGAAATTATTATATTTCATATTGCATTCGAGTCTAAATATTTATCATCCTTCCAACTAATTTTTTATGATTCAATACTCAAAAACCAGTTCATATACCCTTTTATCCCAATGAGTAATTAAAAAAGTGAAATGATTGCTTCCCAACCTAAAGACTTTAACGAGCCTCTGGTGAACTATCTGTAGCATGTACGTACTTCCACGGTGAACAAATCCACACCACTCACCGGACATTTAATTACTCGCGCTCCTTTTTAGGACATAAGCACTGTGTGGAATAGAAAGTAATACATTGTATTTTGTACTGATATGTGCAATGTGGTTAAAATAGGTTTCAATGTTCTAAAATTAAATTTTGATTTTTTTAACAGACAAAAACATAAGCACATATAGAAATAGAGATATATTTGAAAGGCTATAATACAATTATTTTGTGTTCCTTATAATCATATAATCGGAGCATTTTTTCTAAATTTTTACAAATTTTTAAGCATGTTATTTGCTATATTAGAGTATCAAGCCTGTAGAGCTTTCGACTTTTGATGGTGTCTGCAGGAGATGAGTAGAGCTACTCAATGGATGAGCCAATACAGTCAATAATATGGTTTGAATTGCAGGTTGAGAATTGCACTTAGCACATAATGGGAAACACCTTGCAACCATTCTGGAAAGTCATTGTCCGCAGATGACCAGACTTAAGTCTGGAAATAAAAGAATATTGTTCTCTTAGGAGGACAGAATTGGTGCTTGTCCCTCCTGCTCTGTACCAGTCATGTGCTGCAGTAGATTTCCATTCTAGCTGGCATTGGGTCTTAATGGTACGGAGAAGGTCTCTTTAGTCTAGTTGGGTGGTAGATTTTCTGGCCTCAGGGAGACCAAAGCTCCAGAATTTTCCAGAGACCATTGCACCGTGACAGAGTTGTTGGCTGGGAGTCGGTTTACAGATTTAACAATGCTCTTGAGAAGAGGTTCTTGACTGGAGAAGCAGGTTTGAAGGGTATAAATGACTGCTCTTGAGTCGGAGTAGATTATTATTTTGCTTGGTGAGTTGATGTTCATGTTTTTGAGAGCAGTATTTATTGCAAAGAGTTCTGATTTATAAACTGAAAGGTGTCTAGGGTGGAAAAGGGAGATTTTTTTTCAAAGATATCATCTTTGTAAATAACAATTCCACTTCCAGACATTCCAGCCTCAAGTTGGCTACCGTCAGTGTAAATTGTGAAGTCAAAGAGGGAGCTCTTTTGCTGATTGATTTGAAGGCCAAGAGCTTTAAATAATTCTGGCAGAGTTTCATGTTTATGTAGATTGACTGGGAGATGAGTGTTCATAAGAGGCGCTTTATAGTTAGAGATTCGCTCTTATCCGGTTTCCGTATCGTGGCTCTATTTATGGTAGATGTGGCTGAGTTTCTGAAAGAAATTATTGTATAAAAAAACTCTCAACACCCTCAAGAGAAATCAATAGATCATTGCAGAAGAGCTAAGACCTTCTCAACCAATTTATTCTCCTGTCCTTACATCTACGGGCTACCTTAAATCCACAAACCCTTCGCCCCATTATTGGATTCCCTATCTAAATCTTTAGCATCATATCTCACCATTTTATAATTGAAAAAATAAAAACCGTGCAAACCTATTCTTCATCTCAAGTATTTCAGATTTTATATCAGATCTAACCAGCCTCACTCCTTGCTCAAATCACCTCATGTGTCCATCTGATGCCAACTACATGTAGCCTACCATACTGCCTCATATCAGAAAGTATAGGAAAAATTACATCAGTAAAATTACACAACTTGCCAGAGCATGCCACGATATGAACGTGTTCGCTTACAATATGCAACTGTTCAAATAGATCAGAGGCTCCCCAATGGGCAGCTTTCTATCGACCATTGCGGCAGACATGTCTGACCTAGACTCCTGGATCAACTCCAAACATCACTCCTACATCTTTCTCTGGCGTCGATACATCGACGGTGTCCTGTGTATCTGCCCTGACATCTTGAATTCCTATAAAACAAATATTTCGTCTCCCTAGAAATAGAACATAACCACGTCGTTCCATTTTCAAATATTTTCTAACTATAGGTACCAGCGCGAAATTTCATACAACATTTTGAAAATAAAAATAACATCACTCCATTATATACCCATTTCTCCTCTCACTGCCCAATGAGCTTTAAAATAAACGCTGTAAGAACACTCTCAAAAAGAGCACACACCCACCCACTGTTCCCTGTCTCGAAAAAACTTCGTCAGGCATCTCAACGCATCAGGCTTTCCTTTATACAGAAAAACGAAGCAATTTACAAAGTAACTTGTGTGATATCCCATATCCAACTACAAAGCTCGCATCTTACGAAAGTTGGAATCAGCACATGTCAGCACCACTCCCGACCTAGGCTACAGACATCACCAAGAACACAACAGAATACCACTTCTCCGCCCCAATGCTGTCTGTCTCATGCACTGGATGGCGTGACAGTAGGGATACGTATCACTGAGCATAGCAGATCCGAAAAAGACCGTGAAAACAAATCTTTACTATATCAGTACAACACATGACGGAATACTTTCAACCTAAGCCAAACAATAGTACACTTTAACAATATAGAGAACAGGCACCAAAGACTGGTATTAGAAGTTTTGGTTTCCCAAAAACTCAAAATCCTAAACCGGACAATGGACCTCCCTGACCATAACTGCAATATTCAGCTTGATCCCTCGCCTAGGCAATAGAGTTTTTATTTATTCGGCACTATCCCATTTGTAATTATTACTTTTTTCCACATAATTATTTGCATATATAAACTTTTAGTTTTGAATTCACATATTCCGTTATCTAATATATAAAACATCATTGCTGTGGTATGAATTGTATCAGCGTTCCTTGTAATTTTGCGCTCCAGTTCTTCAACTGGATAAGTTCGAATGTGTCATTAAAGGGTAAAAATGTTGTCTCTCTCTTAAAGGTGTAAATCCTTGATATAAGGCATATATTATAGCGTTAATTATGGTATTTATTTAATTTATAAAACTAAAAGTTTATAAATATTATATTTATTCATTAGATCACAAAAACACTTTTAAATTCAGTACAAATATTAAAGATAAAGAAGAAATACCACTTCAAGTAATGTCCTCACCGGGTGATTCATTTGGGCATGAACAGTCCATATAATCTGATATTCTGGTGTAGGTTGTTTCTTGTTCTGCTAGATTCCTTGAAGTACTTGAAAGTTTCATTCTAATTTATGGAGTCTTAATCGAAGTGGTATATTCAAATCAATATATTTGTTAAGATATTTAATTACATTTGTATGGCTTAGCATTCTTAATGATAAAAAATTCCTTTCTCATTTTTGACTAACTTGAATGAATTTGGTCTCTGGAATGATGATTCTTTGGTTGTCATACTTTGGTGGCAACTTGCTTTTTATATCAGCGTTTGCGAAATAAACAATATTGCTTTTCTTAAGTCATGAGGCAAGGCATTGTGAGTGTGTGCTATCCACATATTTTCCGTTCTTTCTTTATACGAGGCTTGATTATGCCTCATTACTTCTTTATCCATAATGGAATCCTTGTGGTCTACATCACTGAGCTTATTTATTATTTCCCCTGAGAAAAGCAATAATTCAAGTTTCTTTTCCAGTAGATGGGCGCGGAGTCGTCCTGTGTGTATTTAGAACAATTTTAAAGCTCTAATTTCCAATCTTGGCAATTTTACTGATATAAGTTGTTTTTAAATGTCTGTGGAAACGTTAAATTTTTCCATTGCTTATAGGGTAATATGGCGATACTCAAATTATTCAGTACGCCTGTTTAGAAACTGAAATTGATTATCTGAGACTATTTAATATGGGAAATCCATATCTTGAAAAAGATTGAAGAAATTTATCATAATTACTTCTGGGAACAATGAATAATAATCAATAAGTGTCAAAATATATTTTGAATCAATTGGTCCCACTGATACTTTATACCATTGGTTTGGAGATATTGGAATGGTTGTTGATTGACTTCACAAATGTAACGCACTTCTTCATAAGTCTTTCTATATCTATCTCCATATTGAACCAATAGTATTTTTCTCTTAAAATGTGTTTAGTTCTAGCAATTCCTTGATGGGCTTTCATGAACTAGGTCTAAAATATATTTTCTAAGATTTCTTAGTATAACAATTATCTATTTTTTAAAATGAGATTATCGTAAACTGAAAGTTCTTCCCTAAATTTGTGTAAACTTTCAAGTTCATCATTATCGATTTGATATATGGCCAATTTCCAGTTTGAATAATTTTAGTTAGATTTTTAAAAATGGATCTGCGTGAAGGAAATTACCTTCATGGAAACTTCTTTTTCTGTATAATCATTGACGAATATTTATCGTGCGCATGGAATATATATTTGTTAAAAGTTTTCTTGAAAATACATTGGCATTGTTTACACTGAAGATTCCTTTCCTCATAGTCATAAGGTTGAAGTCTCCAACTAAGTCTTTCAATTCTTTGTGGTGAAAACTGTTTTCATATTGGGATTAAGTACATAAATAAATGTTTATCTGTTTTAAGTACAAACTTATTTCTCCATAAAGAGTCATTGAAATGTTCAACAGCCCTCACACATCCAAGAGATTCTTTCTCTATTTGTGAGTAACTTCTCTCAACATTAGTCTCAATGGTCTACTTGCACTGGCTTTTAGCTTCCATTATTTTGCCTTGTAGTAAAACAAACTTATAAATAACAGGACTTGTATCAGCAATTCTTTCGGCATTAATGTCAGGCTACACATGACATCTACAGCGTGCTACTCACCTACTTCCTTGTTGAAACCTTCCACATTTTACCATCTACTCTACAATTTCTAACACAA
Source organism: Cordylochernes scorpioides (assembly GCA_030710605.1). Taxonomy (NCBI): domain Eukaryota; kingdom Metazoa; phylum Arthropoda; class Arachnida; order Pseudoscorpiones; family Chernetidae; genus Cordylochernes; species Cordylochernes scorpioides. The sequence continues at coordinate 95,490,657 of CP092867.1, forward strand.
GAACCTTTGATAATTTAAAACCTTATAACCCTGAGGGAGAGTTCGGAAGAAGTTAGCAACTGCTGAAATTCGAAAACCTCAATGCCTTTAACAATATAAATGGACAAAAACTCGAGTGCCTGAGGTTTAATAACATGTGTTTATTGAAATAATTTGGACCATATAGAGGTAGAATCGAACCCGAGGCAGGATGTTACAGATTGAGTACACAAAGAAATCTGATAATGTCACTTTCCACCATCCGAAAATAAACACGAGACCACCAGGCCACAGCACTGTACATTTCCTCAACATCTCTAAATAAGATTCTTCCCCAGTCGGACCGTAGTTCCCATCACAGGCCAACACGTTATTCAACTTCTGGGATGTCAAATTTATTATTCATATACCATTACTCACGCGCCCAAGCCATAGTGTCATTTCGCGAAAGGCGCCGGATAAACAAATTGTTAATTCACAGACTAGCCTGATCAATCTTGGCGGCTGAGGTTTTAGAGACCAGAGCACTACAGGAGGAGGAGATTGCAATAGATTGAAGATACAGAGAAGAGACGTGCGGTATACTTGCGATCTATATTGAAAATATGTAGTTTTCAAGTAGCACTTCATGATAGCCCCATGTAGTGATCCTTAGCTTCTGCTAGAATTCAGATTTAATTAAAAGAAAGGAAAGAGCGATTCGGCCCCGCTGCGCACGCGGAGAAAGGTCACTCGGCAGCCGTGGAGATCGATGTTCGCCATCTTTGCGAGGTCCCGAGCTTGGTGAGTACAGCGCTTTCTTCGAGTGTTTGCTAGCTCCACATCAAATGGGGCGAGATACGTCAAATTGTACGTCGTAGCTCGTAGATCTTCCAATTGATCTATAGCGATATGGGGCAAACTTGAATATGGGCTTCTAGCTTACAGATTTCAAACTTATTATGTAAATATAATATGTAAGTGGCTATATATATATATGCCATGGAGAAATGTGTTTCATATTTGTATTAATACACTTCTAGATAGGCCATCTCCTGTTTATCTTGTTCGAGCTAAATCTGTCAGGTTTGTCTGTCTAAGCGTAGATTTGTCGAATATATTGACTTCTTACCCCTGAATGTTTGGATAGTAAATGTGAATTTTATAACCCAAATACATTTTTACATAACTACAATATATGTACTCTAGAACAATGTGTATGTATAAAATTATTTATGTGTCTCATGCTTACTTTCCCCAGCATTTTATGATTTAATTAAAAATACAAGCGGTGACCATAGAAGCGCTTGTAGATACGACTCATTCGCCTTACTTGGAACATTGACTGATGAGAGATTGTTAAAAAATAGTCGAAAAGAAATCCTCAATTTCACATTTTACTTGGAAGCTGTATCGTTGTGGGAGATCTGGTCGTCCAAAGCCACTGAACCAACATTTGTGAAGAAAGGTTCAGTTTGGTGTCAACACAATCAAATACCTCCGCTGTAGGTAGAATGGAGTCACATTTTGTGTGTTACCTATCAAGACATTTAGAGATTTCTGAAATATATGAATTCTATTTTTAGACTATATAAAAGACTATTTTTATATATATGCATTAGATAGTAAACAGGCATATATTAGATTGTATAAAAAGATATATTTGCCAATATTTCGGTTGGCTGAACGCCAACCTTTGCCAAAAGGTATTACATTTTATACTTGTATAAACACAAACTTATATGAACAAACTCATATATATGTATAACACATAATGATTTAACAATTATGCAACATCTTTGTACTTTCTTATTATCAGAAAATATTTATTGTCCTTATAATGTCTGATACAGCTTTTTGTTGTTTATTTTCCAACAGCCAAAAGTGACAAAAACAAATCAAAAAGGGATGTTGATAACCTGCGTCTTGCAGATTAACATTTTCATAGAAACATATATATACATATTTATTGCTAGCTATATATCAAATTACTGTTTTAAAAGAATATATATATCAATATAACAAAAATACCTATCCTGACCGCTCACATTTTAAATGGCAGAGCGCCATCTAGTGTACCAAAAATCAAGTAAATGTTGATTTAACTTTGGCCAACCAAATTTCTTGATAAACAGCTCGAAACGCGTACGTGGTTGGCTTTTCTTAATTTATCAAGAAATTAGGTTGGTCAAATATCACGGAACAAGTTAAATCAACGTTTAGTTAATTTTTGTTCCACTAGATGGCGCTCTGCCGTCTAAAATGCACATGTAAGCGGTCAGGATATGCCAAATATGTCTTCAATACCAACACCTGACCGATATTTTCTCACCTGTATATATAACATAATTATTATTATATATTATGATGCATTAGCGCGCCATCTGTTATGAAAATTCGCAACTATTATAGACGCTTATGATTCTTTTAAAAATTAAACAATTTCTACTGTCCTTACTGCAATTGAAAAATTAAAGGGAAGGCCTGGCTCATCAGTGGTGAACCCTCCCAGCGGTTTCCACGTTCACCACTGATGAGCCAGGCCCTCCCTTTAATTTTCCATTGCAGTAAGGACAGTAGACATTGTTTAATTTTAAAAGAATCATACGCGTCTATAATGGTTTCGATTTGTTATATATTTGATAATTTATTGGTTCAATTATGAGTCCATGTTGAAACAGCAGATATTGGTTATATTTAAATCATTGAGCCTCCCATCAGTGGCTGCCTGCCTGCCACCCGGTCTCTCCTGGAGGGCGGAATCTTCGAACCCAAATAGCGTAGATGTTTTCCTTAATCCCTTCTGACATACGTAAGTTTAATGAGCAAACATTATTCATTACTAAAATATCTGTGAAAATGAAAGGAAAACGACAACTTTCTATTGAGTATGAAATTGAGAAATTCATTTTTGTCTTTATACATACTGTTTGAAAATCTGTTTTGAAATTTGACTTTGAGCGGCTGAAGAATCTTTGTACAAATTAACTTCCTATTTACACGGAGTTTGTGCTTAGATGGAGTGGTTAAGTTCTTGAAGATGTTCCTTTACCTTTGTTACAGAAATTGTTGGAGGGTCTTAAAAATTAGTTTCAAAATTTCTTGAGGGTAATTTTCTTCGTGTAAATTTAAAACTACACTTTTCTACAAAACAACAACAATTAAAAAAAAATCGACGCTCCAAGAAAAAGTTGTCAGAATGGGGGTAAAAAAAATCAGTGCATGTGAAGAACATCTCTAGGAGAAAAACGATTAAAATATCAGAACAATTAATTGTTTTATTCCAGAATTTGATCGTCACAAATTGAGAAAGTCAATATGTCGTTGGACCCCCAGTGGCCTGGATGTAGGCTGTCACCCAGCGTGTCATGGATGGTGTGCTGCGGGATTTATTGCCAAATTGTCTCTAACTGCCAGTCTAAATAGCCAACATTCCTGGATGGTTTCAATCGTTTTTCCATCATATCCCAGATGTGCTCTAATGGGTGAGAGATCAGACAACCTTGCTGACCACTGAAGAGTTCGGCAGGATTGAATACAATTCATAGTAACATGTGCCGTGTGCGGCCGGGCATTGTCTGATTGAGGAGTAAGCCTGGGATGATGTGAGAGGAACGGCAGCAGACCAGACTGCAGAATGTCATATACTTGTACGTACTGTTATGCTGTCAGGGTGTCAGGAATCACTACCATTGGTGTCATTCAATCAAATGAGATGGCACCCCAGACCATAACGCCCTGTTGTGGACCTGTGTGGTGTTCGAAAGTAAGGCCAGGATCCTCACAATGTCCAGGAAGTCTCCGAGACACGTTTAGAACGGTCGTAAGGACATAGTAATAAGCGGGACTCGTCAATAAAAACTATACGTCCCCAGTCAGCGCAGTTCCAAGTTAATCGCCCCGACACAACTGTAGTTGGACATGTCGGCGTACGAGTGTGAGGGGTAGGCATTGTAACGCTCGGCGAGCTCTTAGATTCCACTCTCTCAGTCGTCTGTTGATGGTCATTTTGGACACTTGTGTGCCGGTCACACGGTGGATGGTAGATATCATCGAATCCGTTGTTGCGACAGCCGTTCTGACAATCACTCTCTCCTCCCGGTCTGTTGTGTCCCTTGGTCAACCGCTGCCGTCCTGACGTCGCATTCTTCCGTTGCTGACCCACTCTTGCCAACATCGTACAATAGCCGCGTCGCTTCGACATGTCGAGCGAATAGTCAATTTGATCAACCAGCCTCTTTCAATCCAACGGTATCACCTCTTTCAAACTCTGACATGTGTTCGCAATGAGCACGAATCTTTCGGTGAGACATTGATACGGTAGAAAAAGGATTACTGCAAAAAAATTAAACGAAATTTTTAAAATCATCTTGTGCCGCGCCAAATATTAAGTCTAGAATACTCGTGCCGGGTGAGAAGTTCAGATGCGTTGAAGCTCTTGCTTTGTATAAATCGACCATCAAATTTCAATCTATTGCATGTTTGGTCAAAACGCCCTTGTATTCATATGAATCGGACAACTCCTTCTTGGTGCGTCGAGAATAGAGTGTATTCCTATAAGTGTATGTCTCGGTAACTTTGTTCAATTAAGTTCTTCGATATTTATACTCTCAGCTTATTTAAAAACAAATCGAAAGAAACACCAAAGAATTCTTCAGCCACAGAATCATATTTTGGTGGAACTGAAGAGAATTCAATTTTTCAACAAGATATCGAAAGTATAATCTAGTATTTGGAAACCAGAATAAAAAAATTGTAGATTGTTGATACTTTTCTTTCATATTGTGACCAATTTAAAGCTTCTAAAACGGACGTTGTGTTTTGAGAGCACTTGGGCCATCAAAATCTTTCATCTTTTCCAATTCCACAAAAATGTGGACAAATTGGCACTTCATAAATTTTATTTAAAATTAAGAAGGAAGCCCTGTAGTATTCGGTGTGAAATATAGAAATTGGCTATTTTTACATCTCTTGATACATTATCCAACAATAAATAAACTTCAAAAATATGCGAATTCATCCAAGAAACTCCCCTCTGTATTTTAAATAGAATTGACAAATATTTCATTCATAACAATTTTTGAAACATCTATAATTTTCTGATATAGCAATAAAGAGAGCAATGGTTCCACGTCCCGTAAAAGGTTGGCGTGTTAGAAAGCAAAAACAAGAGTTAATTTTAATAAAGTTTTGTCTCCAAATGTGTGAAGGATCCCGATGTCTTGGTGGACACTGCTGGTTAAAACAGGTTGTTTTTTATCCAAATTTAAAATATCCTTGGGTGAATACAGGTTCTATATTGACTGAGCTTTCTCCAGTTATAGTACCATATTATAATAACATACCAAGGACGTCCTTAATATAAGTCTGACGACTCGTTTATCCTTTGATTTCGAGATTTTAGCTTGGCTTCGGCCTTTTGGACTAAATTATCCCTATCACCAAGCATTTAGGGAAACTTAATTTCAAAGGTTAGCCATAATGTAAGGATCTCTTCCACATTTGCATATCAGCACTCAGCAGTTTCTTCTATAACGTTGGCGAGACTCAGGGAGTCGTCCCACCCATGTTCCAGCGCTGTGTCGCAGTCCTTCAGCCATTGATGAGGGATGTCTTGCCAGAAATGTTAGGAAGATTAATGGGCTGTTGAAGAGAGGTGATGGGAATCCTAGGGGGTGATTGAACTTGTTCGTTATTAATGGACATATTTCTTCTTCTTTATTTCCCACCGGTGCTTGTAGACGTTTGGATACAAACAGCAACTCCACCAGAATGTCACGATGATCGAATCAACATCTATTGAATCGCACTTAGAAGATGAACAAAAATGACTAAACATGCCAACAAGAAAAAAAATATATAACAACTACGTTTACATATCTTGTTAAAACAAAAATGTTGCATATATGTAGCATGAAGTTGCCGGAGGATGATATTCATTTATCAAAACTCTTCCTTTAATTGTGCATCAGAACGATGCATCACCCTGTAACTTTACTTAGTGGAACAAAAGTAAAACTAAACATAGATTTCTTAAAATTGTTTCCTGATATTTGGCCAACCCATTTTGTTGATAAATCAAGAAAACCAACCACGACGCGTTTCGGACTGTTGGCCTTCGTTAGCGTGGTGCAGGCTGTACCTCAACGACCAAAATTTTGTTCTTAGAGGCCTCCTGAAAAATTAAGATCGGCCCTTGTCACTTCTCCAGCTTAAACAACTGTTTGGGAAATTCGACCGATTACATAACTCCTCTCGTAGGATGTTATGAAATCGAAGCCGCCCCTGTACTGATGAGGGCCAAAGCCTGAAACCATGATATACAGGTTGTTGTCTTTTTGTCTGAATTTTCCAAAACTGGTGCTGAGGCTCATTCTTTATCGTCACTAGTGATGTTTTTTCTACTAGGGTTATGCACAGTGCATCGTTCCGATTAACAATTAAAGAGAGAGGTTCCTTTTTTGGTACATAGATAAATATCTATTTATTAAAAATAAAAGAGGCATATTCTGACCTCTCACGTGAGCATTTTAGATGGCAGAGCGCTGCCTAGTGAAACAAAAATCAACTAAACGTTAACTTAGGCTTGTTCCAAAATATTTGGCCAACCCATCGCTCGATAATCAACTAAACGTTAACTAGCTGCATCGCTCGATAAATCAACTAAACGTTAACTTAGGCTTGTTCCAAAATATTTGGCCAAACCATCGCTTGATAAATCAACTAAACGTTAACTTAGGCTTGTTCCAAAATATTTGGCCAAACCATCGCTTGATAAATCAACTAAACGTTAACATTGGCTTGTTCCAAAATATTTGGCCAACCCATCGCTTGATAAATCAACTAAACGTTAACATTGGCTTGTTCCAAAATATTTGGCCAAACCATCGCTTGATAAATCAACTAAACGTTAACTTAGGCTTGTTCCAAAATATTTGGCCAAACCATCGCTTGATAAATCAAGAAAAACCAACCACGTACGCGTTTCAGGTTGTTGGCTCTTGTCAGCTTGGCGCAGGCCGTACCTAAACGACTGAAAATTTGGGCCTAGAGGCTTCCTGAGAAATCAAGAATTGGGTATTTAAGGCCAAATATTTTCTATTTTTTTTTCCATATATATATATATATATATAAATTGAATGGGTAGTATGACATTTAGCACGATTGCAAAGAAGTACCGCACACATATTTTAAAATTGTTTATGCTAACTTTAAGAGACATCTATACTTTCTGTGTTTAAAAATGTACCGAATAAAGTTGAAAAAATCACTCATGTTTACCAGTATTTTATTAAAGATTCACTGATCTACCTTTCCAAATTTATATAATTTATTTTAAATCATCTAGGACATCTCTATTTCTTGATTTCAATAATGTATACCCTAGAGACCAAGGAGGGACCAGACCAGAGGAGACTCTGGCTTTAAACGCCATTTGGCGCTCGCCCAAGACTTCACGCCAATACCCTTCCTTATCTTCGATGGCAGTTAGCATTGATTGGCCCTCCATGCACCGCTCATGTCCTGACTTAGCAAGTGGTGGTCCGCTAAGTCTCATAAACTCATCCTTACTCTAGAAGTGTAGGTTCAATATTTATAATTTACTGATCCATGAAGGTTATTGAAGACGGGAGTATAGTATGTAAATACATGTAGATAAGGTCTATTATCACGCTGCACCTATTGCGTTTCTTCTAAGGAGAGAGAGAGAGAGAATAGTAAAGGAAATCAGTATTAAATTTCCAAATGGGACCAGTAAGCAGTATTTGCATACCAAGAGAGCCAAAAAATATAGGAACGAAAAGAGGAATAAAAAAATCCATTACGTCTTGGTGTTTCCTCCTAATTACCGCCCTGTAAAATCCAATGATTTTTGCGCCGTTCTTCCAAGGACTGGGTCCGTAGACCTCGTCGGACCCCAGCGCAGTCGCTTTCTTTCTCCCACACTTCGACAGCCAGTCCACGTACAGGGCACAATCTCCCTGAAATATTTGATAGGATTTTCCTGGAAAAAACAAAACATAAAATGATCCTAAGTTTCGAAAATAAACTCTGGAAATGAAAAAATTAGGCGTTTATAAAGAGATAAAATATGGAATTAAGTATATATATTACACTAACATAATTTCCAATAGGAAAGTTTTAGCTATTTTCCTTGAAGCTACTGAACTATACGTAACTACACACACATAACAAAATATATTTTTTTCCTTCATCAAACAAACTGGTGTTTATTTGTAAAATATTACTAAGCATGGTTTATTTTCAGTTTATTCGATCGAAATTTATAAATTATCTTTATTTATATGAACCTGTATCAAATAAATAATGAACAAACAGTGTTTTTGGTTGTGAAGTCTTTAGCTATCCGAAGATACCCAACTACACATATATAGCTATATACGAAATATTCACTTTAAAAATATTACTTTTATTAAGAAAAAGTAAATTTTGGGATAAAACTTTAATAAGACTTTGGAGGCTATAGATACGTTCGTTGAACGGGCAATCGGCTAGATTTAATGTATCCGTCTGAGAGGCTGAAGATTAATCAATTGATTCTTTTTTATGACACTATAATATATGCATATTACACATTTTGTGTGTAGGGTAAAATAAACTTGGTACAAAAGAAAGATGATGATAAGTGAGGTTGCCTAGTGTTTGAAAAATTGTTTTCGAAACAATTATTATCCTTGCCTAGTCAAATCACCAGGCCTGTTCTATTACTCGATGTTCTAATTTTTGAGGGAATTAGAGAAGACATTTATCACCAACGCGCTTGACTCAGGAAAAATTCCTGTAGAATTGAGAATATTGACTACATGAAAGCCAAAAATAAATGTTCAATTCTTGGCTTCTTCCCAAAATTGAAATGAATTTATTTTACCTTATAGAGTGAGGGAGGGTTTAAACGGCTGTATTCCATCTACAGGATTCTAAGCCAAAACTGCACCGCGTCATCTTTATTGGATCCATGCTGAATCCACATTCCACACATACGACCGGAGTTATTTCAAATACGGCACATAGATGACATTGTAGTTGAGAGCCTGGGTAAATGTAGTTGGAGATCTTCAACCACAGAATGTATTTTCGGATTGAGAAACGGTCGATATCTATTACGGAAAATCATTATTTCGGACTTGAATGTATTGAACTGTTTACTTCGATTATTGATGTTTTGCTGCAAGTTTGTTTTCGAACATCCTAAGTGCACGATTCCATCAAGTACAGAAGGAAGTGAACAATATCTGGGTCAGATTGTTGCGGTGATTGATTAGCTTAATTCCCCCCTCACTCATGTCCTGCATATGTCCCGAGCGAGTGTCAACAAGCATACAAGAGGTTAGACAAGTGAATAATAGGCGGTCCAATAAGGATATCTTTACTCCTCACGTCAATGTTAGAAGAGTTGTGACACACTCAGTGTTGAAAAATATAAAGTATAACACATAATTTCTGTGAATTATATATATAAACTAATTTTAATTAATATTCAAATTAAAAAATAAATAATAATATAAAATATTGTAAAACATATGTGCATAAAATATAAGTATGATGTAACATTATATAGTTATAAATCAGAAACTATCCATTAGAGGTCATTGAGAAACTGTGGAAGGATATGGCAGAGAGACCTCCCTGCACGACTCTTGAAGACTTCAGTGAGGGAGCCATCAAGTGTGATAAACTCAGACATCAGCCAGTCAATCCCATAGTGGAGATATGAACCAAAGGCTTCGGTTGATAAAGGAGGCGAATATTTTCTATTTAATGTAAATTGAATCTCCGTGAATTCAAGGTGACAGGAATTTCTTAATCCAATGTGGTTTTCCTGTATGGTTCTTCTATCCATTTATTCAGCCTAGTTTGATATGAATAGTTGAAAGAATTTGTTTAGTGGGTCGATCCCTTTGTAATTTGAGGGATATCTATAAGATAGCGAAATTTGAAAATATGACTGAATGACTGATAAATGACTCAGTGCCTGGATTGAGCCGCTATCTAGAGCCCCATGTAGAGATAATCAGATATTTAGAGACTCACCTAGTAGATAGTTGATATAGCACACGGATATGGATGCGCACAACCAGGAGCCGCGAGCACGATTTTCTATTAAAATATAACTTGGGGGAAAGAGATTTCAATGAAACGCCAGTCGTTGTATTTCCCATATTGAATACATATTGGAGGCCGGGGTTTTTAATTTCGCCCAGGTGCGGCCTAACATTTTCTCCCGGGCAGGGATTTTCCAATATAGGCAGTCGGTGGCATTGACCGGCCGGAGGGGATTATATTTAGTATTATATATAGATTATATATATATATAGTAAGAAGATTTTTATAACCCTTATAGCTGCATGTTGAAACAAGTTTTATATATTTATTTTCAAAAATAAATGTTATTGCCAAAGATATCTATCGTATTTTATATGTTGTAGATAAAATATTGTGTATGGAAAAAAAACAAGAATCACCACACGATGAAACTTAAAATGACGTCAAATAAAATACACCACCGGCGGCACCCAGAAAGTCGAATTGTCCAAGCACCTCAGGGATAATGTAAACATATTGGCCATGCCAGTCCTTGATTGGACAACAAAATCCGGCTTTTATTACGTCACGATTAGCATATAAGCTGGGTATTTCTAAGCACAGAAGGCACCCAGGGGCACAGACAGGAGAGCAGCAGCTGTACAGTAACAGAAGAAGATCAGGTGGAATTAGGCCGCCATACTGCCCGGTTGACCAGCGGTCCCAGGACATCCCCTTAGTCCATCTCACCTTCCCGGGTGTCGCTCTACACCGAGGTAACCGTGCTGCCATGAATGTGGCACTTCGCGCCCACGACTGCAAGTAAGATGAGGAGCCTACAGCGACGGTGTCAGCTCTACATTTTAAAACATATATTTCAACTTGATGTTATATTTGGCCAAAATTAACATACATATAACACACACATCGACTGTGCGGCCACGCATAGCGCGAACTTCATGTTCTAAGTCTCGCTCTATATTTATAGATATATTCATTCATATATTTATCATTATATAATCTATTTTTTCATATTTTTCTGTATTTAACCTTATATAATCTTATATGGACATTGTAATAAGGTAGTTTCAATCTCTTCTCTATCTCATTTTTCATAATTTATTAACTTACATGAAATTTAATTAAAGTATATTTTTATAAACTTCAATTTCTCTGTCCTCTCTTCGATAACGTGCATAAATTTTCTCTATAATAAATTCCAAGTTTCAAGTAGAAACTTCACCATTGTCACCATAGCAACGTCCAAGTTGGACGTTGTGTCATCTATCAAGTAATCTCCATCTCATCGCTCATTGGCGGAGTTCAGCCAATCACCGTCAATGAAGCATCCTACATTTTCTAGAAATATGTATTTACATAATTTCTAAATCATTAATGGAAGAAAAATTTACATACCTAGAAAAAAATCAACAATCAAACAATGAATTTAATTAAAATACAAGTATGACTTGACAAAAAAAAAAAAAATTGTCAAAGAAATGAATGGAACAAATGAAAAAAGGAAATCAAAATATAAGAACACAGCCACCGATCTACCCAACACTCACTTTAGCATTACAAAAAATTATACTCAAACATAATATCGTTTACCCCAGATAGCGAAATGAAAAAAAAAAGTTTCCGAAATATATATAATATAAATATATTTTGGGAAGATTATTAAAATTAAGCCTATATATATCCCATGTCCAACTAGAAATTCAAATTTGAAGCACCCTGAAGTCTTGATCAACCTAAATGAAAATGCCCTTCCCCAGAAACTTCGTCCCTTCGTGCGAGAGGCAAATCTATGCCATAAATGTCAGTGAAATTGAAGGATGTAAAAATGGAGAAGACATGGGCATCACCAAGAGAGAAAAATAAAATTCGAAAAATGTTAATTATTTTCACCATATAAATTTGAGAGGAAATTTATTTAAAAAAAAAAATTTCCCTGGATAATTTTTCCTCTCAAAAATAACGATGCTCATGAGGCCGATCAAGCAGAAAGCTCCATGAATAATTTGAGTACGACCACCAGCTCAACGGCAAATCTTAAAAAGAAACCCACTAACCCTGAGGAAATTCACATTACCAAGGAGAACCCTGTTAATACAAATCCGAGACCTCAAAACATTTCTCAAGATCTATTCATAGAAATCAAACACGTTCAATTGAGACAGACCTCGCACCTCAAGAACAGAGAATTGAAATAGAACAACTAATATCAAGAGAAAAATAAGCGACAAAATGGAAGCGAAATAATTTATTTATTTATGCTTATGAGGTGATACAGCAGCGTATTTACAATTAGAGAGGAGACAAAATGAATTAAATCTAGAAAAAAGAAGTGAAGACATATAATGTAGCTGCTGTATTGTCCGTGAGGTCAAGAGACGTACGGACCTCTGTGGTGTTGATCTCTTGGCGGAACGACTTGAAGAGACAGAGCGAAAGAAGAGACATATTAAACTGAAGATATAAACGTGAAAAAATAAAACTTAAAAGAAGAAATTTTGAAAAAAGAGCGTAAGCTGGCAACATTACCCATTGAGACCCGCCTAAAACAACTAGAACATTAACAGAAAATGAAGAAGTAACTGTCAATAGCTCAGAGGATGGTTCAGACATATCAAGGCTGAGGGTGCCGAGGGACTTAGTATTTTTAAAAGAGGCCATTAGGAGGATCCCCATGAGAAAATAACGAAATAAATCCTAGAAGAAAATTGACATAAATCCCAGACGTAGAGCAACGACTCTAGGAATACTTAAAATATCTGGAATGTGTATACTATCCAAGTAGCTAGTCTCAGAAAAGGAAAAGTCATTTTCTCAGCTGTAAAAAATTAAAATTGTTATCAACAATTTTAGTAAATTAAATTTTATTGCCCTCTATCGTTAAAATTTTACACAAATGAATTTTCTGGCAATGCGTTTCTTTTAAATCTCTACAGACCTTACTGCAATGATATGATTTAATGAATGAGCCAAGCCCTCTCATTCATTAAATCATATCATTGCAGTAAGGTCTGTAGAAAATTTAAAAGAAACGCATTGCCAGAAAATTCATTTGTGTAAAATATCAACAATTTTATTGAGAATTCCAGCCCTCAACTTTGCCCTAGTCTATTTGATAAAATCTTCATCTCGTTTTGAGATGAAAGCGCCGAATTTCGCGCGAGTATAACTGATAATGAACTTGGCGACATTCGACAAGGAACTAAGACTTTCAAAAGAGAGAGAGAGAGACTCTGGGAACAGCCGGGGTGTAGTGCCATGTAGAAATAAAAGTGGGAACAGTCGGGGTATAGTGCCATGTAGAAATAAAAGTGGGAACAGCCGGGATGTTGGACAGCCGGGGTGTAGTGCCATGTAGAAATAAAAGTGGGGACAGCCGGGGTGTAGTGCCATGTAGAAATAAAAGTGGGAACAGCCGGGGTATAGTGCCATGTAGAAATAAAAGTGGGAACATCCGGGGTGTAGTGTAACGGCGACGTCGGAAGAAGAGTAGGTAACAGTCGGGAGGAATGTAGGTGCAATGGGAGATCTATCAAGATAAATAACACAAACTTTTATTGTTCCTTTAAGAATATATTTCTCGAGTTTTCCATTTTGTGAGAAGTTGAGTAAAACAAATGTAGTCTGGCGCTGAGCTGTGGTATTCCTTCAGGCGTCGCGACCATCCACCTCACTTAGGTCCACACTGCAGCACGAATCGCTTTCTTTTCTCGCCCCGGTAATACGTATGTTTGGATTATCCGAGAGATGAATAAATAATCCTCCAAATATAACTAACTACTGTGTTCTTCACTCTGATTGTATGGATGGGAGAGAGATTGGTGATTTATGGAATATCATCTACTGAAGAGTGAATTACCTGTAGAGCGATATAGCGAAGGACACAGAATCTAAGTGTCTCACAAAACGATTGTAATTATAAGACCAAATACCAAGGAATGTGTTTCATTGCTCGATTCTGCAGAAATTGAATGTTTCCTTGAAATTGAGTCTTAATTTGTGTATTTCCTACATGAGACCTAAATTACATTAGGATTCTATCTTTATTTATGTGGACATTACGACACAACTTGGCCGTAAATAACGCGGCGCGGACAGCTGTTAAAATGCTCATCCTGAGGGAAAACTGCCATTTTTATCGATCTTGTCTGGCAGAATTATTTGAGTGCCTTCCATTATCAAGATTGAGTCAGACTTTTAAGAATTTCTTGAGTTTTATTTTTCAGCCACCATATAATATGGTAGCTCATTATAAATTATCTTGTTCTCTTGAACTATGCTATGCAAATATTTCATCTGTAATAGTCCTTAAAATTTGCTATTGTGCACACAAATATCTATTCTAAATTCAAATTATAGAAGTGTAAATTTAATTCTAACTCATATTAATGATATCAATCATAACAAACACATTATCACACATCAACTTGCTCTCGTTCTATAAATTCTAGGGCGCTACATTATGGTTCTATAATAGCTTCATGTTTTCCAATTTGAATTGCATTTCTATTTTGTGGATAGTGTGTGGAACGTATATATACATATCTCTACATATATTTATTGGGGTTTCACATCCCTGTCTCCACAATACTTGACCAATCCGGTTTAAACTGAAATAGAGATAGATCTGGAAGAATTAAATGTAAACTTTCAAATTGTATTTACACACTTTACAAGATGAATCGTCAAATGCCACTCGCGCCCATCGCGGTGAAACATTTTGTGGCATATTATCAGAATATATACCACAAGAGTATATTTTTAAAATATAGAAAAATTGTATAAGAGTGAAAAAATAACGTTATTTTAAACAGAATTTCCAAATGTTACACCTGGAATACACTTACCGGTGAATTAACCGTGGCCTAATGGCAAGCTCAGGCTTGATACTCGCGACGACCTGAGTTCGAAATCCGGTGTTAGATATATTTTCCTAAATGCCCGATTTTTGACACCTATTTCCTTATACACTGCGTGACATTGAAAATGGAACACCAGGAAATAGTGGCCAGAAGGTGATGAAACTCGGCAGACAGAGAGAGACAGGGACGAACAATAAGTGATCTTTATTTCAAAATGATAGTCATAATACAGAGCGAGAACGGCGTCGGCTTAGTAACAAGTAGGACCACCGCGGACGGCGATGCACGCAGCAACACGTCTAGGTAGAGAGTCAATCAGAGTACGGATGGCGTCCTGAGGGATGGCTCTCCATTCCCTCTCAACCATTTGCCACAGTTCGTCTTCTGAACGCGGCTGTGGCAAGTCATGCAAACGGCGTCCAATGATGTCACAGACGTGCTCGATTGGTGAGAGATCAGGAGAGTACGGTGGCCAGGGAAGCATCTGTACATCTTGCAGAGCTTGTTGGCTAATGCGAGCAGTGTGCGGTCGGGCGTTATCCTGCTGATAAAGGGCATTGGGTACCCCCTGAAGGTAGGGGAGTGTCACATGTCGCAGAACATCATCAACGTATCGTTGAGCCGTCATAGTGCCCTGAATACGAAGTAAAGGTGACCTGGAATCATACGCGATTGCGCCCCAAACCATGATTCCACGTTGTCGCACGGTGGGGCGTTCCACAATTGCTGCCGGATTGGACCTTTCTCCACGTCGACGCCACACGCGTACACGGCGACTATCACTGGACAAGCAGAAACGCGACTCAACTGAGAACACGACCCGGTGCCATTCCGTCATCCACGTCGATCTAACCCGGCACCATTCCAAACGTTGGCGCCTATTCGGTGGGGTCAATGGCAGTCTTCTTAGCGGACGGTATGAGTGCAAGCCATTAGCAACCAATCGACGGGAAATGGTTCTGGTCGAGATGGAATGATCTAGGGTGTCTTGCACATGTTGCAGGATGGCGGTACAAGTGGCTTGTGGGGCCGCCACTGCTTGTCGAAGGATACGCCGATCCACACGTGCTGACGTCACTCTAGTTGCACCGGCATTCCTATAAATTGCCACATTTCCTTGTTCCAACCATCTTCTCCACAGTCGGTGCACCGTGGACGCACCAAGGTGTGTATCAGCTGCGATTTGACGTATGGACCAACCTGCCCTTTTCAGTCCGATCACCATGCCCCTCGTAAAAGCGTCTGTCTGCTTGAACTGCCTCCGTTTACGATGACCTGGCATTCTCTGTTATTACACGTGTCTTTTGACACAAGAACAAAATTTCTACAATGATTTTCCTTGAAGAAATAACGACACGAATACTGTTCTTTCTGCAAGTTCCTTCCCTTATATCTTACTCCATGTGCGCACGAGAGCTGCGCATTTTACATCATTTGCATAACTCGGTTAGGCGCGTCTACCCTGAAATTTGCATAATTTTCTGCCCACTATTTCTTGGTGTTCCATTTTCAATGTCACGCAGTGTATTTTAAGACCACACACGCGTTTTTTTACATCTGTCTGCAATTGTGATTGGAGGGTAAGATATAAATTGAGTATTTTTGAATCAGTTTTTCTTAAATATTGACTTATTTAATTTTATATAATGGTGAAATTTGTTAAGGAAAGACAGTCATGAGTGAAGAGAAAAATCAAGGTCGATATTTCTGCTAAACTGCAATCCTGTGTAACAATAATTTACAAAACATTTGAGATATGTTGATCATATTTACAATTTTCAAATAAAAATATTATATGGACACAATTTTAAAGAATAATACTTGTGCCCACATATATTTGGGTTTTACACACTTAAGACAACAGTTCAAAGTTTAATGGAGGCATTTTGTGGTATAATATTGTAACATAGTATTTATTAATTTTATTATTTTTTATTAACAGAGTGGTCATTTTTATGTTTATATCTTGCGACTCTGTAAATTTCCCTCGTGGCTTATCTTTTGTTTACAATTCATAGTTTGTCCTTCCCTGAAATAAATTGTTGTCTCCTCCTGAAGTTTTTGTCTTCCCTAATTTTCCACGTGGCATTTTGGTGGAGATGCTGGGTACGTTAGGGAAGACAAACTGAATATCGCCGAGAAGAATTTGAAGCCATGGGTGCTGTAATCCACATTTTTAGAGATTGGCTCCAGGATTCCACCGCCGTGTCAAAGCCAATACTTCCTTCCAAGATGACGATGTCCCTATAGACGACGATACGACGACAAAGCCGCTCTTCACACGCCGCAAGAAAATGGACGCAAAAGTACTAGGGACAAAGTTCCAAGACTTCGATGGAATCCTTGGCAGAAGCACGTCAAATCCACGTCAGTATCTACAATAATTGCTAGCTGTGGGTCACAGCTCCCAAAGGGAAGAAGCTATGTAACATAATATTTAATAATTTTATTTATGTAACATAGTATTTATTAATTTTATTATTTTTTATTAACAGAGTGGTTATTTTTATGCTTATATCTTGCGACTCTGTAAATTTCCCTCGTGGCTTATCTTTTGTTTACATTTCATAGTTTGTCCTTCCCTGAAATAAATTGTTGCCTCCTCCTGAAGTTTTTATCTTCCCTAATTTTCCACGTGGCAATATAAACAATTTAAAATTGAAAAGCGGACGTTTCAAATTTTAAAAATAACATTCTGAAATGTCGCTGCCAAATTTCCACATATTATTATTAAATATTGTATACACTCTATTAAACTTCAAAATATTTATATTATACGAAAAAAAGGCAGTGTTATTTTTAACCTTTAAAATGTCTTAAATGTGTGAAAATATATTCAAAAGAAATAAAAGGATACTCGTATGTATATTGAAATAAAACATGTCCTAAAAAAGCAAGCATGTATGCGGAAATTGCAGTGTCGTGTACGTGGAAGGCCTTGGGGGAAGGGATAAAGCACTCAGGATAGAAAATGCTTCCGCACAAAAATCTTGAAAGTCGAGGAGAGAGAGCGAACTCACATGATGCTCGGAGATCAGACACACGATGGAGAGAACACTCCTCTGGCCACTACTGCCCTCTAATGATGATTCCAGGCATTTTAGACAGACAGAGCCCGCATATATATATGCGGTGCGTGCTTGGGCTCTGTTGTGAACGCTAATAAAATAAAAATATTTTATATTAAAATTAATTGTTTTTTTATTATAGACCAAAATGGAAATAAGAAAGTAATATTGAATGTTTTTTTTTTATGCAACGGTGCGCGCCCAAAGTCCTGGCTGTGCCTTTCCGGTCGCGCATGCGTAGAGAGGTGCTTTCTTAACTCGCGCTTGCCGAGAAGTAGTGTGGCCACCACACTACTCCTCCTCCTGTAGAATTCTCAAAACCATATGTGGACGTAGAAGGTTCCTGCCTCAACTTACCGATGGCCAGATGTAATGATGGTGACCATTTTGATGGCTTGTGGGGACACGATGAGTTCCTGTTACCGAAACGTCACACATTATTTATTTATTTGGATTTGGTCTTATTACCTTGTGTTTAATAGGAGTTATGTCTAATAGAAAAATAATGTCTGTTTAAGATAGTTTTGAAGTTGACGATGTTATTGTATCAAAGTTTGGGCAGGCTGTAAGTGGTCACTGTTCACTTGGGTGGAGAGGTGGAAGCTGGTGTTTGGAAGAAGTTGTGGAGAACGCTGAGGAGTCAAGAGACAACGAGTTACTCAGAGCGATAGCGTGCTGACGCGTGAGAGGGAAAATATACGGTAGAGCTTGAGTTGGTGGCTTCAACGTTCTAGACGGTAGTTGCTGAGGCATTTCTTGTCGCAGTCTTGCCACCGAGAATCTCAGTCTGCTCCAGCTACTGCAGGCTATTGGAGATGGACTTACAAGGACGACTGCGCTGAAATGGAAGTGTTTTGGATATCTTTAGCTCGTTGGCTAGCCTTTGAAGTTTTTGATTATGGATTGTCATCTGCTGAGGCAGAGTACTGCCGCGGTTTGGGTCCATTAGGTGATATTCGCCTATGGTTGATTTTGTGGCTTCATAAATGTTATCGGCCAATTCCATATTGGCCAAATTTGGTTCCTGTGCTTCCGACAAAACTCTTTGTAGGGACTAAAAAAGCGATTAGTCCACTGGGGACTTTTAGAACTTTTCGGGGAAACTACCGCCTGCTGAGTGTCGCATTTCGGCTAGGATGGTCAAGGGTTTCTGATCTTCCGTGGGCCTTCCTTTAACAACAACAACATCCGCCCCAAAATGAGGACGGGTTACACTTACATCGCCCGCTTAAGTCCATCTGGGGACTTTTCTGGGCTCATCTTAAGAAGGTTCAGTGGTGGGTCTGGTAAAGAGAGCAAGTAAAGAGGTGAGTCCTGGATATGTACAGGTTATAGATGCTAGAGTGCGCAGATAGTTAAAGAAAGGTTATGAAAGTATAAATTGGAAGGGTACATTACAGTTATAATACAGTTCCAAGTTCATGGGCAGCCAGGGGAATGATGAGGGGATTTAATTATTTTATTTATTTACTTATTAATTTTTATTTATTTATTTATCATTGTTTTTTTTCTCGTTTTTTTTTCATAATATCTTTATGGTTAAAATTATGACCATATTGCCTTTAGTGTTTTTTTTTTTGTTCAATTTATTTTATTTCAGGTTTTTTATTTATACACACACACACACACACATAAGCCTTTTTTATTGAGGCATCCAGCCCTATACATGATTCCCCTCTACAGGATTTAGTAAAGGAAGATATTTCAAAAGTAAAAACTAGAATACAAGAGGTAATAAGGAAAAAGAAAAGAGAGAAGAAAGAAAAAAAACAAACAAAAAGAAATATAACCATATATACAAAAAATAAACATACAGAGCAAAAGGAACCATACATGATTAAATATTTAAATTAAAGTACCAATGTTTAGGATATGTCAAGGTTAGGATATCATTGAGAGGGCTAGTGTGGAATCAGCCGCGTTCAATCTTCGCCTTCTTCCTCCAAGCAAACCACGACATTCGGCGAATCCATTATTCTCCAACGGGCATTGACTGCGGCCTTGTAGAATTTATATAAACCGAGGGAGAGACCCTGATCAACCATCAGTGTATTCATCCAGCTGCAAATTTGTTGGCAGTCAGGTTGAGACCAGGGTAAGTCACCCAAAATTTCTTTCCTCTGTTTCTCTAAGCAAGAGCATCCAAATATTATATGCATAATTTCGTCTTGGACTCTGTTTTTTACACAGATCGCAAGTTAGAGTCAAATCAATCTTCCAGCGCTTTGAACGATTTTCTGGGAAGATCGTCCATAGGAGTCTCAGTTGTGCAAAAAACCTTTTAATTGCTAGAGGAATAGTTGTGAATAAATATCGTTCTGCTGTTATTGAATTTTTTAGGTATTTGAAGTGACTGTAATGTGAAGTATTTAGGATTTTCGCCATGTCGCTTTGGATGCTTTGTTCGGTTGCTATTCGAATAATAGCAGGGATTTCAGTCAGTATTACAGTGTAATCCGGACAACCCTTCAGGAACGAAAAACCGTTTGAGTCTAAAATGGTTGACAGGTTTTCGACAAAGGTTAAACCAGCCCTTTGATTGCTGTGTAATGTCCAGAGGTGTGACAAACATGCCCGGGGCAACCTACTCTCCTCCATTTTCATAATCCTCACCCAAAATCTCAGGACCTGTTTAATTACAGGTTTTTTATTTATTTATATTTTATTTATTTTTTCATTTATTTTATTTTATTTTTGTTTTATTTTTTATTTTCCCAAGGGCTGAAAATGGAGGGGATAGAAAAGGAGACTATATACAGTTAAGGAAGGCATCATTATGTTGAAAGGAAGAAAGTGATTTGATGGAGGAACATATGCGGTTGCAGTGGACAAAGCAAAATGATCTAAGTTAGGTTGAGGTCGAAGCTGTTATATTAGAAGGGACAAATCTACCGCTGACATGTGCAAATCTTAGAATCAATTTCCAAAGTTTGTCCTTCCAAAAAAGGTCCTTCAAGGTTAGAGGTATGTATCCAATGGTCCTGAGGCAGGCTGTATACAGTTGTGATCGTTCAGGATCAAGATTGGGACACTCAAAGAAAATATGTGAAATTGTTTCTGGGGAGAAGAGACAGTGGTTGCATGTTGGGGCACGTATATGTTTGGTTTTGTCAAAGGACCCTATCCATGTGTGTCCAGTAACGAGACCTGTGGTTATTGCACAATCAGGTATGATGTGTTTGTGGGATGAAGATAAAGAACGAGGAGAGATACCCAGGTTATTGTAGATTGTAGGGTTGGCGGTGATGAATTCCTCCTCCCATGTGTCCCAGAAGGATTTGCTAAGATGGTTAAAAAGGGTGTGGCGTGAGGCTAGTTTGTATTGAGCGGGAAAGGCGGTGTTCGCAGAGGCATACTGTTAAAATTTCAGTCAGATTAGTTACGTATTGTGGACGTGTATAGCCGACATAGGAACAAACACACATGCATACATACCCTGCAGGGATATGTGTGAGCTCTGAGAAGTTCACACAATACACAAGTCAGACTTGGTAGAGAATAAAGCTGGGAGGGTTCAACACTGATGTGCCAGGCCCTCTGGACAATACATATCCCCAATTGTAGAAATAGGTATCGATAAATATGTAGCGTGGAATTCAAAACTTCATCTTTATTGGTAGTAGCGAATGTCGTTCTTCTTATTCTACTAACTCTCTCTGGCCTCTGTCTGTCTGTCAGATTGAGGAACTTCTCTAGATGGCTTTGGGAATATCTCGACTGAAAAGGAAACACTTATTCCTTATTTTTGTCACATATGGATACATATTAAAACAAATGCTGAAACATGAAGGACGCTTTCGGCTCCAAAATTTGTACTTTAACCATCGAAAAAAAAAATAACACGAGACTATTTATTCTTCAAATGGAAATACGATAATAATAATAATATATCAAAAATAAAAATTATTCATCCTGCTTATATAGTCTGCCTTTGGAGATTTATTATTGGTAATAGTGTGCAACGAAATAATGAAAAAAAATTATATAATTGGAAATTTTCACAAATAATTAAGCCTCAAGCACAACTCTTAGCCTAAAGGACTAGACAACAATACAAATGCCTTTGTAGGCAACATTAGGGAACATAACGCCATCTGTGGGTTGGTTATCCAGCATGTCTCTTCTAATATTTCCACAGCTAGTGAACCGAAGATCTGGGAGAGGCCAATGTGAAGTTAATTAGTGCACGTTGCTATTTGGACAATAGAAAAGCCAACCCAAGGGATAAATCACTATGGAAGTTGATCTGAGGAGCCAATGTGAGAGGAAATGTCCCTCCCGGTCGATCGACAGCCCGAAATGAAGTTTTTTCTGCGCTGCTAATGCGTCACATTATTGATGTCAGCCGAGAGAATTAAGATATATGAGAGCAACCCTTCCTCTCTAATGCGTGCATACAATTTATTTTACACTAGGAAAGGGACATATGAAGAAGGAATGGAATTTTTAATGACCCATTCCTTCACCATAATTGATCTGCTCCTATTTGCATCATCCTGGATTTACTCTACCTGGCTGTTGGGGCGCGCGAAGATCGATGGCGAAGCTGCTCTGCAACTTCCAACAACTTCTGATTGGGCAAAGATGGTCAATGGAGCACTGACCAAATGCTGCTTTTATATGTTGTTTCTGTTGTTGAATATCGGACAAATTAAATGCGTAATGTCTGTATGGGAAGAGCACAAAATATTATTTGGCGTATTGATCTTTTTGTTTATAGAAAAAGAAAGTCCACAGGATGATTACTGAAGGTGGAAGATGTTAAAGGGAAGAAGGAGGCACGAACAAATAGTTGGCCAGAAGAATACTGTGGTCACGAAATATAAATTCGACCGTTTCCTTTCGTATTACTGTGTGGGGATGTGTCTGAAGTATTGGGCAAAACCTGATCATTTCAAAGAAGAACGTGTCCTTTTCAAAGAAGATAATGAAAGCTCAAGCATTAACAAGGTAATCGAGGAAGTAAAAAAAAAACTTTCCTAACGACCGCTACTGAATACTGAAAGGAATAATTAAATTGATAAAATAATTTCAAAACTTTTATTAAAATGCACTAAAAAGGATAAAATATATATTTCAGCTACACACCGCCACGTTATATTTGTCAAAATAAAAGCGGCCAAAGACGATGATCGTATATTGATTGAAGAGGTTTAGTGACTTTAAAAACTTCCTACTCAGTTGCTTCACATCATATCGTATAAGTTCGCTATTTATGATGGTCGTTCCCTGCCGCTCTTATTTTTGTTCAATCTCGGTAGCTGAAATATTGAATTTTCTAATTTTTACGTGCATTTTAACAAAAACTATAAAATATTTTATATTAATTATTTATTTATTTATTTTTAGTGTCATGAGTTCTAAATCAAATGCTACCAAAGAGTCTAATCTTGGATTAGTGGGAAGGGAGTCATTCGGGGGCCGGCATTGAGGGGTGTTGTCCTCATGAAGTCAAACTCTCTTGTTCCCATCT
Organism: Cordylochernes scorpioides; assembly: GCA_030710605.1. NCBI lineage: Eukaryota > Metazoa > Arthropoda > Arachnida > Pseudoscorpiones > Chernetidae > Cordylochernes > Cordylochernes scorpioides. Next base: position 95,514,080 of record CP092867.1, read on the forward strand.
CGCCCAGCGCTCAATAAATGAAGCGTTAAGGCGTCATAGATCCCCAAGACACCAGATGTGTGTGAGGAACAGTTTGTTACTTTTCACACAATATATGTTTATCGTTATTGTTGCCGTTTATTTTATTTTTTACTCTATAAATCCAATAGTTCAATGGCTGTCGCTGAAATTTTTAAAATTTTATTCTCTAGTTATATCTATATTTTAATATATATTTATGTAAATATTCTCACATATATAAATTAAGGAGGATCAGAAGATGAGTTTCTTTTATTGTATGAATGCTACGAGCTTTCGGGCAAAAGCCCTTCGACAGGTAAAAATATAACTATACAAAGAAAGATAAATAATGATTTATATATGTTAATCTTAACTGAAAACCGATTTTGAATAAAGTAAATATTAAATCTGCTGTCTGAGACCACGAGACGGCGCATGGTTTGGGCTATTGAAATAAACATGTGGGAGGTTTAAATGTAGTTTGTGTAGGCTGCGGGGATGTCTATTTTTCTATTTATGCTGTGTAGCTTGGATGAAACTATGGATAACCCAACCATTCACTATACCAATCTCTAACCAATCTCTGGTGTAGGTTGGAGATATTTTTGTAGTGAATGGTTGGGTTAGCAGTGTCAAAGGAATGGCCATTCCTACACAAACTACATTTAAACCTCCCACATGTTTATTTCAATAGCCCAAACCATGCGCCGTCTCGTGGTCTCAGACAGCAGATTTAATATTTACTTTATTCAAAATCGGTTTTCAGTTAAGATTAACATATATATAAATCATTATTTATCTTTCTTTGTATAGTTATATTTTACCTGTCGAAGGGCTTTTGCCCGAAAGCTCGTAGCATTCATAAAATAAAAGAAACTCATCTTCTGATCCTCCTTAATTGATATACCTTACTAGAAGAGTCTTTACCCTTAATCGATTCTCACATATATTTATGTAAATATTCTCACATATATTTATAGCTCTAGTTTCATGCTACCTACTCTTTTATGGAATGCCAGGCGCTCACTACGCCAAAAACAGCTACGCCTCATTTCTCCTAACTATACAAGTATACAAATTGTATACAAATTCTGTTCTATAGTCTGTTATAGACCATCGCGGTCACTTAGAGGTCTGATATTTTGTACAGTTAAACTGTTAGCTGAATTAAGCCAGTTTAAAATTTCAGACTTCTATATGTAGTCTGGAAGTATATTATAAAATTGAACACAAAAATTAAACGATAGCATAGAAATTATTCCATTCCCAACCACACCAACCAAATACCGTTAGATTGCCAGCCCCTCAATACGCCAGAAAAACGCGCAGTGTGCCTATATTTATTCGTTTAAAAGGAAATATAAACATTCTATTCTCCAGTGTATTCCCGACTACCACGGCCACCTAGCAGTCTGATGTTCACTGCAATGTTAGTAGGACCAGGCATGGAGGCAAGTTAATAAAATCTTTGAAACCTTTGGTCTAGGAGACCACTTTGAGATTTTCCCTCTACGACAAGGAGGAAATCCATGTTACTTCCTGCTAACGTTTCCTTTGTGCCTATAACCAGGCCAGTACTCTATTGTCGGGTTCGATAATACAAATTGTCGACATGTCTCGTTACAAATAATTCGTCCAATCTTGAGGATGAATTCAAAATATTCTCTTGAGAATTACCTCTCTCTCATCTTGGTCTTGAGTTGGGCAACCTCCCCATCGACCTACTCACTCTCTGGGGAATAAATCTATCTCCACGGTCTTTTCCACGGTGAGAGAAACCAATGAAGACTCTCTCTCTATATATAATATATAATCGTATAATTATATATATACTAGCGGATGTGCCCGGCTTCGCCCGGGTTTTACCCGAGTGAATGTTTGTCTAACGAACATTTGTTAAAACAATTCTCTTTAAACTTATAAAACGTACTCGGCTTCGCCCGGGGTTTTACCCGAGTAAAGGTTTGTCTAGCGAACATTTGTTAAAACAATTCTCTAAAAACTTATTTAAAAATAAAAAAGATATATTTTGATAATTTGAAACTCGTAAATTTGATTCTCTCGATAAAGTGAACATTTTTTCCCGGTCCCTGTGTGCCTTGTCATCCTGAATTTTGTCTTTCCTAATTTTCTACATTAGAAAATCATAGTTTTATCTAGTGAACATTTTTTCCCGGTCCCTTGAGAAATACTCGATAAGTTGAATAAAATCAATATTAATTGGTTCCCTCGGTAATTGGAAGTTAAAGGAATAGTATCTTCGCCTTGGAATTGTATCATTATTCTTGTCGCAAATAAATTGCCGTGTCATCCTGAGATAATCTTACTTTTGATAAATAAAATTTAAGATAACAAACTTAGTGATAAGAAAACTTGTTATCATCGTCACAATGGGGGCGCTGCTTGCGAGTTAAATCTACAAATCTGCAAATAACTCTAAGGATAGTAAAGATATTCATGAAATTATTTTTCAAAAACCTTCCCGGTGATATACCTAATAATATCCCAAAATTTCACGGCGATTGGATGTATGGTTTTTGAATCTATAGAGTACAGACAGACATTCAATTTTATATATATAAGATAATATAAATGAGTTTTAAAAATTGTATAAAAAAAATGCATCGGCCGGGAATCGAACCCGGGCCGCCCGCGTGGCAGGCGAGCATTCTACCACTGAACCACCGATGCTTTAAAAAATGGCCATATTTAGGTATTCATTCCATTCCGGATTAGTCCGCGTAAAAAAAAGTTCTTCAAATGAAAAAAAGAAATAGCCAAAAATACTAATCAAAATGCAGCCGAAAATTTTCCTCAGGTTTATAAAAAGCGACATGCAAAATTTGGTACCAATTGGTTCAGTAGTTTTTGAGTTTATCGCGAAACAGACAGACAGACAGAAATTGACTTTTATATATATATATATAGAGATTTACTCTTCATTGTTGGCTTTTTATCTTACATTCATTCTTCATTGTTGGCTTTTTATATTACATTCACTCTTCATTGTTGGCTTTTTATCTTACATTCACTCTGTTGGCTTTTTATATTACATTTACTCTTCATTGTTGGCTTTTTATCTTAAATTCACTCTTCTTTGTTGGCTTTTATATTATTATCTTACATTCATTCTTCATTGTTGGCTTTTTATATTACATTTACTCTTCATTGTTGGCTTTTTATCTTACATTCACTCTTCATTGTTGGCTTTTTATCTTACATTCATTCTTCATTGTTGGCTTTTTATATTACATTCACTCTTCATTGTTGGCTTTTTATCTTACATTCATTCTTCATTGTTGGCTTTTTATATTACATTCACTCTTCATTGTTGGCTTTTTATCTTACATTCACTCTGTTGGCTTTTTATATTACATTTACTCTTCATTGTTGGCTTTTTATCTTACATTCACTCTTCATTGTTGGCTTTTTATATTATATTTACTCTCCTTTGTTGGCTTTTTATCTTACATTCATTCTTCATTGTTGGCTTTTTATATTACATTTACTCTTCATTGTTGGCTTTTTATCTTACATTCACTCTTCATTGTTGGCTTTTTATCTTACATTCATTCTTCATTGTTGGCTTTTTATATTACATTCACTCTTCATTGTTGGCTTTTTATCTTACATTCATTCTTCATTGTTGGCTTTTTATATTACATTCACTCTTCATTGTTGGCTTTTTATCTTACATTCACTCTGTTGGCTTTTTATATTACATTTACTCTTCATTGTTGGCTTTTTATCTTACATTCACTCTTCATTGTTGGCTTTTTATATTATATTTACTCTTCATTGTTGGCTTTTTATCTTACATTCATTCTTCATTGTTGGCTTTTTATATTATATTTACTCTTCATTGTTGGCTTTTTATCTTACATTCATTCTTCATTGTTGGCTTTTTATATTACATTTACTATTCATTGTTGGCTTTTTATCTTACATTCACTCTTCATTGTTGGCTTTTTATCTTACATTCATTCTTCATTGTTGGCTTTTTATATTACATTCACTCTTCATTGTTGGCTTTTTATCTTACATTCATTCTTCATTGTTGGCTTTTTATATTACATTCACTCTTCATTGTTGGCTTTTTATATCATATAGAAAATCATAGTTTTATCTAGTGAACATTTTTTCCCGTGTCACATTGCCGTGTCATCCTGAGATAATCTTACTTTTGATAAATAATATTTAAGATAACAAACTTAGTGATAAGAAAACTTGTTATCATCGTCACAATGAGGGTGCTGCTTGCGAGTTAAATCTACAAATCTGCAAGTAACTCTAAGGATATTCAAGATATTCATGAAATTATTTTTCAAAAACCTTCCCGGTGATATACCTAAAAATATCCCAAAATTTCATGGCGATTGGATGTATGGTTTTTGAATCTATAGAGTACAAACAAACAGACAGACATTCAATTTTATATATATAGATAATATATATGTACATTTATAAATTATTTTACATATTTTTATATTTATTTTATTCATATATATATTATATCAGTATATAATCTTATTTATACATCTATATTTATAAAAGCCTATAGAGGGCGCCTCTCCCGTAAATTACACAATATGTTACGGCACAATAAACCTATATTGATATTCCAGGCCAAACTTTGGAAAAATTCCGCCTGTGCTGAATGTCGAGACCGATATAATCACTTTGTCATCTCTTGGATCTGTGGATTCACCTCTGGCCAAGTCGATTCAGACTCAATTGGCCTCAGCCAATAGCGCCATTTATCAATATTTAACAACTGCATTTTCATTAAACGCTAACATACAATACAGGACAGCAAAGTTTTTATTGTTCCGTCTCAAAAATAGAGTAGTTAGCAATAAAGGCGAGAATGCATTTTCTCCTCTGCCTTGATTCTCCCCGACTTAGCTCGAAATGAGGAAATAACGCAGGAAGTGCAAAACCTTGTTCAACCGAACTTAACAAATTCCCGATAAAATATTCGATGAGAGAAATCTTTCCTCCTTAGTAGCCATGTCCCATTTATATCTCTTAGAGGATCTCTTACGGTGTCAAAATAAATTTATTTTCAGTGACAATTTTTATTGGAACTTGACCATGTTACAATCATTGTGTACTTTCTTGGAGAATTTACACGTTGGTAAAATATATTCTGTCCGTTTGTGTTAAAAGTATATTTCAAAGTTAGATTTATCTCTTCAAAATAGAGGATATAACATTTGACCATAAATACAAATAATAATAACTTCTATTAAAATGCACTAAAAAGGAAAACATAAATATTTCAACTTCCACGCCATTAAACAATTAGACTTATAAGAGTCAAAATGATATCGGCGGGGGACGATAATCTTGTATAATCACCTGGAGCAGTTTATAATCAAAAGAACAAAATCCTGAAGCCAAGAGTTTCTTGTAAGGTTTCTAAAAAATGTATTTCTGTTGATTGACAGAAATGCTCGCGTATAAAAATTTAAAAACTCTACAATAACCTTTTCGCTTCACGATTTTGTTCTTCTTTTGAAGATAATCGTATATTGAATGAAGAGGTAAGTATTCAGTTGAACATACGAACTTGCTATCAAATTAAATATATCAAGTTTGAAACTCATGATGATTTCCCCTTTTATTTTGACTCATATAAATTTATTTGTTTAATGGCGGAAGCTGAAATATTTTTTCTCATTTTTAGTTAATTTGAATATAAAGGCTTTACAACAACTATTTTGTCAATTAGTTTTTATTTAATATTTAGTCAATAATTCTAAATTGACAAATTTTGAAATATTTATCTATAAAATACGATGTCCGTCTTCCGGTGATGCGCGGTTTCAACCGGGAAACTCCCGGGAGTTGAGATTTGTATTTGTCAGCGATTTTTATCACCTGAAAGGAAGAATATATTTAAAAAATCAGGCTTCTATCTCGAGCAACAGGTGAAATCTTATGATAAAAATATCAGGCTTCCAGGGATAAGTTTCTTTCAAACAGCTTGGAGTAAAATCACATCACTTTCTAATGTTTTACCGCGTGAAACCTATTTAATCTTCCAAACAAGTAGAAGGGTGCCAGGTCAGGGGAACATGTGTTCCAGGAGTTTATCTTCAGCTTGTATTGCTCTAATCACATTTTAAAATATATTTAAAACTTCGAATTATTTTGTTATTGTGTCATCAGAATGATACTCCGTTTCAATTTGAGTTTACTTGACTCTGATATATTGTTACATCATGATTAATGGCGTATTTCTTATATTATTTTTAATATATTTGAAATTTAAATTATATATTTATTTATTTTTATATTCTATGATATTTATTTAAAACAGATTATTTAGATTATAATCATTTGTATTTAGGTACACTGTGACTTCACAGCTCTCTTTGATGTGAGAAAATAAATAAAGGATTCTGGTGGCTACTTAAAGAAGACTTATCTCGTTATTCCCTTTTATAAATTTGTAGGATGGTTGAAACACGCTCTGGTAAGATGCAAGACCCAGCACAGGAAAGAATCCAGGCTGAAGAGTCTGCCAAGCCGCAACCTGGTGCAACAATTGGTAGAGATGCTAGTTCCGACCCAGTTGTCCTGAATCCCAACATCGACATCCCCAAGTATGATGGAACGGAAGACCCTCGCCCATGGATTGAATCTCTTGAAGAAATTGGCTTCTTGTACCATTGGGCAGACTACATTATCTCTCGTTATGCCGCCATGAACATGACGGGAAGCGCTAAAACCTGGTTGAATTTACACAAAACTAGTTTCACGAGCTGGGAAAATATTAAAATCCGCCTCATTCAGGATTTTTCTTTGGACGCGAATAAAGAAGAACTTAGAATGAAGCTCAACAGAATGCAACACTGGAATGAACCAGCAATCAGGTTCGCGGAAGACATTCTAGTGTTGTGCAACAAGGTTGACCCCGCAATGGAAGAAGAAACAAAAATTGAACATGTTATTGGAGGACTGAAAAAAGAGTACTCATTCGCGCTCTACCTGAACCCTCCTAAAACGACCGATGACCTTCTTGTCGTGTGCAAGAAAATGGATTCTTTTGAAAAGAAGTATCGGGAACGTGTGGAGAAATCCAGAAACCTATATAACGGTCCACGCTATTCTAGACCCCAACAACAATCGAGGTACGTGCCGCCGACTGCCGCACGAAACTACCAGACCACTTCCAGGCCCCAAGCCCCTGTTTCCAATAATTACAAGAACGACTCCCCTCCTACCCCCAGACAGTATCGAAACAACTTTCCCCAGCCCTCTACCCTAGACGTCCTTATAATCCTAACTTTGTGCCGAAACCAAACCTTCAGAGAAACACTTACAATAAAAGCCAAGAAGTGAGCAAAAATAGGACGGAAGATGGAAGACCAATCTGCTTTAAATGTAACAAGCCAGGGCACGTGGCCCGTTATTGTAGGGTCAAGTTTATAAGAATCCTAGAAGAGGATCCAGCAGATACCCAAGAGAAGGTCGAAGAAAAATGCCAAATGAATGAAATATCAGAGAAATCAGGACCTCGGCTTTATGCTGATGTATGTCATAGCACACAGACAAATGTTCCTACCCGGAATAGATATTCCGTGTTGGAAGATTTAAACTAAGCGTCGCGCCTGAATCTCTCAATCAAAGCAAGTCGACCATAAACGGAATCAAGAAGTTGGACCCTAAATACAAATTAAAAATTAATGTGGACAAGATAGGGACTTTTGAAGCTTTGGTTGATACAGGTGCTGACCTCTCAGTGGTCGACCTCAGAACGGCCCTCGATACAGGCCATGGTATAAGTAAACTCGCAAAAATTTGTGCAGGACCCGATGGAAAAAAATTGGACATGGTAGGAAGTATATTTTTAAATATAAAAATTGATGACGAAACATTATCACACAACTTTGTGATATTGAAAACGCATTTACGGACATTAATTCTTGGGAGAGATTTCCTTAAGAAAATGAACGCAAAAATAGATTGTAAGCAAGAAACTATAAAATATGATTTGACAAATAATCATGACGAAATCAATTTTGAAATGTTGAAAATAAAGAGTGCCAAGGATTCCATTGTACCGGAATGTTCCATGAAATTGATCAAGGCATTGGTAGAAACAGAGGATGGAGAATATATTATCGAGGAGAGCAGCAAAATGTTTCAAACAAATGGACTTCGTCTAGCAAGAAGCTTGATCAATGTTATAAATAGGGAAACACACATCTGGATAACTAATCCGTATCCTCGACCGTTAAAAATAATGAAAAACCAAACATTGGCTTTTGGAAGTAGTCCAGCGAAAATAAATGTGAGTCGAGAAAGAGAGGTAGAAAAGAACGAAGAACCTAGATTCCAAATAAACGAAAATCTTTCACCAAAGGAACAGAAGGAGTTAAAACAAGTTTTAGAAAGGTATGGAGATCTTTTTTCATCGAGATTAGGGAGAACCAATTTGGCAAAACATCGGATAGACACAGAAGACGCGAAGCCAATTAAACACAAGCCTTACCGGGTAAGTGCTAAAGAACGAGATATTATAAAAGAGCAAATTGACGAGATGCTTACAGAAGGCATAATTAGGCCATCTTCTAGCCCCTGGTCTTTTCCAGTAATATTGGTCAAGAAGCGAGATGGTAAATACAGATTTTGTGTGGACTACAGAAAACTGAATAGCGTGACAGTAAAAGATGTCTATCCGATCCCTAGAATAGACGAAGTTATGGATACTCTCCAAGGATCTACACACTTCTCAGCAATAGACCTCAGATCTGGATATTGGCAAGTTGAAGTCGAAGAAAGAGACAAAGAGAAAACAGCTTTCACTACAGCGCATGGATTATATGAATTCAACGTGATGCCTTTTGGACTTTGTAACGCGCCTGCTACCTTTGAGAGAAATATGGAGAATATGCTTGGAAATCTGAGATGGCAAATTTGTTTGTGTTATCTGGATGATGTTATCATATATAGCCCGGATTTTCCAACGCACCTCAAAAGACTTGAAGCTGTTTTTAGATGTTTTCGTGAATCTAATTTAAGGTTAAACGACAAAAAATGCCGATTTGCTTTTGAAGAATTGGAGATTCTCGGCTATATAACGAGCAAACATGGTATAAAACCCGCGGAACATAACATCAAAGCTGTCAGAAATTTTCCTCGGCCCAAAAAGGTCAAAGAAGTACAATCCTTTTTGGGAATGTGTTCATATTATAGAAAATTTATCAAAGACTTTTCAAAAATTGCTGACCCTTTGACCAACCTTATAAAAAAAAGTGTATCATTTACCTGGACAGAAAGACAAGAGGAAGCGTTTCAAACCCTAAAAACAGCACTATTAAGTCCACCAATTTTAGGTCACTTCAATCCAAATGCACCTACTTATGTTCATACTGATGCGTCCAACATCGGCATAGGTGCAACACTTGTCCAAGACATCGGTGGTGAAGAGAAGGTGATCTCATATTTGAGTCGTACCCTAAGTAAAGCGGAGCAAAATTATTCAACCACTGAAAAAGAATGTCTGGCCGTTGTCTGGTCAATGTCAAAATTACGACCCTACCTTTATGGAAGACACTTTAAAATAGTAACAGACCATCACGCCTTATGCTGGCTCAAAAACTTGAAGGATCCAACAGGTCGATTGGCAAGATGGGCATTGAAAATTCAAGAATATGACTTCGATATAATACATAAATCGGGAAAGAAGCATCTGGACGCCGATGGCTTATCTAGGGGGCCCTTACCAGAAACTGATTGGGATGAGGATTTTGAAAGGCTATTTTTAAATCAAATAACAGACGAAGAGGATAAATTTATCGAAAGTGTTAAGAAAAACCTTAATGGAAGCAGGCGATCAATTGCGCAAAACTTTAAAGAAGAAGATGGATGCCTCTTTAAGAAAAACCCGAACCCTGAAGGCAGGGCGTGGTTGCTTGTGGTTCCAGAGAATAAAAAGAGAGAAATTATGAAGGAATATCACAATCATATGTCGAATGGCCATCTGGGCGTCGCCAGAACCATGTACCGAATAAAGAGTGAATACTTTTGGCCATCCATGCTAAAGGATGTCTCAGAATTCGTTAAAACGTGTCACCTTTGCCAAAGTAGGAAAGGCTCAAACCAATTACCTTCTGGACTACTACAGCCCATCCCCCCAGCCAACTTTCCTTTCGAAAGAATTGGAATTGACTTTGTTGGTCCACTACCATCTACGAAAAACAGGAAAAAATGGATAATCGTGCTGACGGACTACTACACTAGATATGCAGAAACAAGAGCAGTCTCGGAAGCAACAGTGAAAGAAGTTTCTAAATTTCTAGTAGAGGATATTTTTCTTCGTCACGGGGCCCCAAGGTTTCTTATTAGTGACAGAGGTTCACAGTTCACTAGCAATTTGATGAAGGAGGTTATGAAAATATGCAAAGTTAAACACTGCTTCACGACGAGCTACCATCCCCAGACTAACGGACTAACGGAACGGCTAAATAGAACTCTAATCAACATGATAAGCATGTATGTAAATACAGACCAGAAGAACTGGGACGAAATCCTCCCTTTCGTCACCCACGCGTACAATACCACGATTCAAGAAACCACAGGCTACTCTCCATTTTTCCTGTTATTTGGGAGGGAACCCATGTCCCTCTTAGACGACGATAATATCCCAATTGACAGTAACATGAACGATTATGATGAATATATAGAAAATTACTTAGATAAAATAGCAAGGACGAAACAGGTAGTCATTAACAACACAGAGAAGACTCAGGAAAGAATGAAGAGAAACTATGACAAAAAACACAACGAGAGAATCTATGAACCAGGACATTTAGTGGCAGTTTGGACACCAGTCAGGAAAATCGGAAAATGTGAAAAACTATTGAGAAAATATTTTGGCCCATATCGAATATTAAAGAAGCTGTCTAACGTAAATTACTTAATTGAGCCGAAAGATAATCCTGGCCAAGACCCATTGATTGTCCATGTCTCAAGACTCAAACCCTATTTTGAGAGAATTGATGAGGTAACTCACGAGGACGTGACGACCTCTGGAGAGGGGGAAGTGTTACATCATGATTAATGGCGTATTTCTTATATTATTTTTAATATATTTGAAATTTAAATTATATATTTATTTATTTTTATATTCTATGATATTTATTTAAAACAGATTATTTAGATTATAATCATTTGTATTTAGGTACACTGTGACTTCACAGCTCTCTTTGATGTGAGAAAATAAATAAAGGATTCTGGTGGCTACTTAAAGAAGACTTATCTCGTTATTCCCTTTTATAAATTTGTAGGATGGTTGAAACACGCTCTGGTAAGATGCAAGACCCAGCACAGGAAAGAATCCAGGCTGAAGAGTCTGCCAAGCCGCAACCTGGTGCAACAATATAGAGACTTTCCTTCCTTCCTTGAATATATCAGAGTTGAGTGAGATATTCTACTGACTTGATGATTGTTGTGTGATATTTATCTCAGCATATGGGATGGTCAAAGTTAGATATATTTAGAGCAGAAATATGTGGAATAGATTACTTAAAAATATCAGATTGGGTTAAAAGAAGCTCAAATGGCTTCATGTTTATTACTGTCAATCCAATCAATCAGCTGTGCCAGTTCACATTATGTGATATGTGAAAAATAAGAAAAAAATATTAAAAAGGTCGGGTGTTGATATTAAAGATAAAAATAGCATTTCCTGACCGCTCACATTTTAGATGGCAGAGATGGTGGAATTAAAATATCAAGAAATTGGGTTAGCCAAATAAACGTTAAAGAAACGTTTAGTTTTTTCCGCTAGATGGCGCTCTGCCATCTATGCTCATGTGAGCAGTCAGGAATGCTCTTTTTATTTTTGATTACGTGATACTTATCCAATTTCGGGCTATCTGGATGGATGTGTTTCAAGATTTAGTGATCAGGAGGAAGGAGAATCAGCTTAGTGAGCTGTGGTCTTCATTATTAGAGAGGCGACACCAAAGTTAACATCCGAGATTGACCCACGAGTTGGATTCACACATCTGTTTTAATTGAAATGTCTTCCGGGAATATTTCTAGGATAGCCGTATATAAGAATTCTTACCTTTTAAATCTTCAACATATCGGTATATAACTTCACAATAGATATTATTGTTTTAATATATATTTGATTTACTCTTTTTCTTTCTTTTAAGTTTGTGCCAGTATTTCCCGATATCATTAAATATTGAATTAAATCAAAATTTGTAAAATTCTTCATATCTTTTCTAATTTTCAAAGTAATATTTTAAAAATCATTTTCGCTCTTATTTATTTTATTAAATGAGCTTATTTCAGTTATTATTTTATCATATAAAACAGAGGAAGAATTAATTGCTTTGTGTGTTGTTTCTGCCAACGAAGGTTTCCCATGGTCAAATTTAATTAAAACCATATATAAGGATATATCAATGAATATATTTTTAAAAAATTGATTGGATTAAGATTTTTAATTTCTTTTTGTTTCATTCATAAAGTAAACATTTAAAATAATTGGTTTCTATAATTTAGATTATATGAATTTAAAATTTTATTTTTAGAGAGATAATTATAGATGGTTAAATTTATCAATCTAAAAATTAGCTTACATTCTCCATTGTTACACTCAAACTATTAATTTTTATTTGAATAGATAAAATTAAAAAATAAATATACCATTCAAAATGTATTTTTGTAAGAAATATCATTTCAATATTAAGAAACAGGGAACTATTTATCAAAGTTCCACCTTGGATTTTTACCATCTATATATTCGCCCTCTTGTAATGGCCTACAAAATAATGTTTGATATATTATGATATTTTAATATACTTATTCATATATAATACAAATGATATTACTACGAAATGAAAGGGGGATATATTCTAATAATTAAGTGGAAAACTACGTTCACAAACTTTCGCTGAAATTTGGTGTATTTCAACTCGAGAAACTCCTCACTGGAGTGACAATGTATTACAGGATAGATAAAGCATTTAGATAAACACCCCATAATAAGCGACTTCAGTAGTTCAGCGCCAAAAAGCTGCGGTTAGTTGTATGGGGCGGAGGTTCAATAAAGTCAATTGATTCTTTCTGACGCATTTGTAGTGGTTTTCTTTTTGGACCTTCTATCAATAGCTTTCAAATTATAGGTATCTCCATTTGTACATGTTTTACATGTTATTTTCTAGGTCATCTCTACCTAATGTCAGAGAGAGATATATACGGAAAGTTTCTGTTTTGCAAGATAAAATACAAGTCGCACACATACAAATCGTGTTTTTTCCATCTCTAATTAAAATTTTGAAAATAAATTTATTATGATATTAAAATTCAAATTTTTGCTTGGAGCTGTTTCAGTTTTGTAAAAGGGGATCAGCGAAGCATAGTGATATAAAGACGTATACTTTCTACGATAAAGTTGGTAACGTGGCGTTGCCGAAAATTCACAGCGTACATTTGGCGCTATATTACACCGAAACATTGCGCTATCTATCGAGATTGCTTGCTAAAATACACTCAAATACACAATCTATCGAGATTGCTTGCTAAAATACACTCAAATCTTCACGAAACCAGCTAGGATAAATACAGAAACTCAGCCAAAAATCAATGATTTGAGGTTATGGCACTTTCTAGGCGCCTTCAAGGTATCTGCATAATCGTATAAACTATTGAAAATGTTCGAATAGTCGAAAATCGTTTAGCTGAAAGAGTAGCTGGGTCTAATACTCGGCAAAATTAAGACAAAATGTTTTTCAAAAGATAATAAAATACAGTGCACTTTTTCTGTCAAACTCCAAGCAATGCTCCAATATCCCCTGGGAACTTTGCTACACAGTTTGGACTAACTAAAATACACGTCGATTCTATAGCAATGGCCCTCTCTAATACCGTTATGAATTTTGATCCTTTGATGGATTTTACACTTCAAGATTTGGCGAAAACTACAACTGTGGTTTTCAGATCTAGTTGTGGCAATAACTCGAACTGATCTCCCAAACATGTTTGCTGTAATAATTATATTTGATTATACTATGGGGGAAAAAAAACAATATAACGCGCTACGAGTATATCATATAAAATAAAATCCTAAATACAAGATTCCAACCATGTCCAAGACTACATAATTTCCTCTATAAAGGAAAGGAGTTCATAATTCGCTCTGTCTTCCCACCAGACTCTAGGTGTCGACCAAGGCTAGGCGTGGTTCTCCAATCGATCCAAGTGCTGCCAGAGTGTTGTGAACTGGCAGAGAGAACAGAGCTACTGGAAAATCATCTTAAAACTCACGTTGAAATGTCATGATTTAAACCAAATCCCGACCAAATGTGTTAAAATACATTTTAAAATTATTATTCTGAGATATAAAAACGATAAGGACAAGTTAGTTAATAGGAAATTCTCATAAATATAAATTGAGACTAATGTAACTACGATATATAGCTATTAGAATAAATATTTTGTTTTAAAATACAAAGTGAAATATTTTTGCAACGAAGCCTATTATAGCCACTACCTTTCTATAACGTACATATTTCAGTGTTTCGTGTTATTTTAGATAAGAACATACTCAATGATTTTAACATTTTAAAAATATATCAGCTTGTATTTCTTTCCTAGAGAGCGCAAGCACACAGATGCACAAGGTTTGTCCATTAAGTTCCCGGCGTGAGACTATAACAGTAATTGTAGCTGATTTCTTCTGACCGAAATGTATCCTGGAGAACACGTAATAAGCCGTGTGATGGCACCTTTCTCGAGATGCTGCACTTGCACAATTCATTAATCCTATTCTTTTTTAAAGTTGGTACTAGTGCAACGGAGATTTTCCAATGGAACGGAAATTTAAACAGCGGGTATGTGATGAATTGCGCCTCAAACTTCAAAATTCAACATTCAAAACTTGAGATTTTTTAAAAAGAGCATTCTTAGAGTATAACTATTCATGAGTGGAATTCACCATTTTTGAAAAAAAAATTGCAGAATCTCTATTGAAGATAATTCTCGTCAAGGTCGTCCTACTCAACAAAAGACTGACTAACATGTGACATAAATCAGTAAGTTGATCAAAGAAACCCCTCGATTCTCTCACTTTAAGGGAAGTGGAGGAAAGGAACATTTTCTACAAAAAAATCAGAATTGATATGAAAGAATATTTGGACCTAAAAAAACACCCGCCTAATTCTTCCCAAGCCTCTGTGCCGAGCACAAGTTGACGGCACGGAATGGAAGATGACACCCGGAGATTGTTCGACCGTCCATCCGCCGAGGTCAGCGTGAGTCAAGTAAAAATTGAGGATATTAAAATCCGAAATAAGGTGGTGCTGGTAGCTATTTTGTAAAATAAGGGAACTCCGAGTTACATCCAGAAAACCCCAAAGTTAGCAAGGCAGTTCACTTGGACATTCTGAGAATTTTAAGGGGAATAATTCGCAAACAGCCAGAAAATGGGCAAATGATAAGAAAATAATACGCTGTGATTATGCCCACTCACACATGGCTTTATATATATTGAATTCAGTACATTTCTTGATAATAAATAATAAATCGTGGTATTGTAAATGGGTTTCTGCAACGCCTCCTCCGTTGTCGCAGCCAGAGTGACTGACTCCCCCGTACAGATTGTTCGATTTCTTTTGAAGTAGCCGCCCTGTCGGCCAACCACTGCGCATACTCACGTGACTCGAGGAGATTCTGCGGAGCGGGTGAGTTGCTTTATCGTCTGCTGTAATATACTACTTCTATCACACACATATTCTTCAATAGCTATATTTATATACGGATATACTTTTAGGTATTTTAATTGGAATATTTAATTAAATACGAATATGATGTTATTAAATTAATTGATCTTTCATCCTTTAGCTTTTCCTGCCAGCTAAGAACTGTGAGCGCTACTGTTGTGTGGAACTGCTGTGAAATATTTTCAAATTGAAATTCTAAAGTTTTTGAAATGTTGAGCCACTTGAGATTGAGCGACTATTTTCCACGGGGAGATTTGTTAATTTTATTATTGTAGATATATTCGGAATAAGATATAATTTACATTTAGAAATCCTCTTCTATTATAATAAATATTGAAAAAATATAATCCTGAGAAATGTATTGTTTAAAAGTAAGAAAAAAAGTTTTTTTGAATTAAAAATTTCATAGATCATATCTTTGGTCTATTTTGTGGGTCTTATTCAGGCATGATTGTATAAATATGATATTTAAACATAAAATTAAGCGTCATATTTTCTTTCTTTTGTGTTTGCCTATCACCAGTACAATATGTAATATTGTAATATGGAGGTTTGGATAAAGATGATCATATTTTGATTAGAAATTATACGCCTAAATATAAAAATAAAAGTAGTGTTTATATCGAATCTAAGGAAATAGAGGAAACAATTTTAAAAACAAATATTAAAAAAGCACCGGGCCCTGATTACATTAGTAACAATATGATTAGACAGGCTAAAATAAAAATAATCCCAATTCTGCATAAATTATTCAATAAATGTATAGAAATGGGATATTATCCGGATGAATGGAAAAAATCATTCTTAAAAATAATTCCAAAACCAGGCAAAACGAATTATGAAATAAATAAAAGTTATAGACCTATATCATTGACATCTAATTTATCTAAAACATTTGAGAATATAATAAAAAATAAATTAAGTAACTATTATTTAGAGAATAATTTAATGAGCTCAAGGCAGCATGGTTTTATGAAATCTAGATCAACAATTACTGGAATGGATAAAATTATAGAAACTATATTGAAACATAAACAAAAAGAATTGACTTCCTTGATAGCTATAGATATTGCGGGTGCATTCGACAATGCATGGTGGCCTGCTATTATAAAAAGAATGGATAATGATGATGTTCCTTCAGATTTAATACGGATCATAAAATCTTATTTGAATAATGAAAGGGAGGTGAAATTTACATACGAATCAGAAACCTTTTATAAGAAACTAACTAAAGGATGTCCACAGGGTGGACCT
Organism: Cordylochernes scorpioides; assembly: GCA_030710605.1. Classification (NCBI taxonomy): domain Eukaryota; kingdom Metazoa; phylum Arthropoda; class Arachnida; order Pseudoscorpiones; family Chernetidae; genus Cordylochernes; species Cordylochernes scorpioides. Next base: position 95,531,083 of record CP092867.1, read on the forward strand.
TTATCTCCACTTCTATGGAATATTTTGCTAAATGATTTGTTGATAAATTTTGATTCAATGAATGCAGATATTATATGTTATGCAGACGACGTTACAATAATTTGCTGGAATAAGACTATTGAAGGACTAAAAACCGCAAGTGAATACACCTTAAATTATGTGATCCAATGGTGTAATAGAAATAAATTAACGATCAGTACAGAGAAGACTAATATGCTATACCTACATAACAGACAAAAAATACCTATTAAGGTTAATAACAATATAATAATGCCGGTCAAGCAAGTAAAATTCTGGGAATGAAATTTTCTAATCACAAATGGAAAAACAAAGTTAACTTTACACCGCATGTTAATGATATTCTGTGTAAGGCAGGACGTATGAAAAATTTATTATGTTCACTAAGTGGCAATATGTGGGGTTTAGACACTGAAAAGAGGTTAACTTTATTTAAAACAATCATTAGGCCTGTACTTACATACGGTTCTGAAATTTGGTTCAAATATTTAAACAATCGTTGTAAACAAAAACTGAACTCCATGCAGTACCAGATCATTTTATGGGCAGTTAGAGCATACAAAACCACTTCATCAAACTGTGTGCATAGCTTGGCAAAAATTCCACTCCTAACAGATTATATAGAATCCAGAATAATCAAATTTGATCTAGCTCAAATGTCCATTGAAGATCTAATTACTTACGAACCCCATGCTCCAAGTATAGTCAAATCATTCTTACACGCAAAAATGAATGAAATTTTTGAGAACACTAATGAAATTTTCAGAAGCTTTTTCGTATTAGGAATTCCAAGATTTTTCCGTCCAAATTTTTATAATATCCAATTCATTACAGATCATGGCAATTTTGGGAAATTTTTGGCAACTATCGGCGCCGTGAAGGAACCAGGATGCTTCTGCGGAGGTGAAATTCAAGACGCGAGACATCTACTTCTGGAGTGCCCAATTTTCCGGGATTTTAGGGAAAATAGATTTGGTCGTATTGGACAGCTTGATGAATTTGTAGACAAAAAAGAAAAGTATAAAAATTTTGATCAATTTTGTAAATACATATACAACTTTCTCTTGAATTGGAAAAAAGAGAAGGAATCTTAGAAAAAAAAAAAAGAACTGCGATGCTTGCTCTGTGTGTTTTGCTTTGTTGTTTGTTTTTCTCTTTGGACAATTTTCTTTAGTTAATTTATGTAAAATAATGAATTGAACAGGATTGTATATAGCCGAATTGCTGTAATGCAGTGAAATGTATTGGCGCAAATATCCCTGAGTTTGGGATATCGCGTTTCATGATGTTAATAAAGTTAATTAATATGTAATATACACGTGTGTGTAAAATTATTTTAAAATTTTCTGAAATACTTAAAATCGATATTCGAAATGTTTGTTTCTCAACCTCAGTGCTGGCAAATATTCAGCATTCTTGACCAAGAAGGGATCGCTCTCGACAGAGCGGCCGTTCCTCAGCGCCAGTATGTAACACTCCAAGTGTGCAGAGTTGGAGTTAAGCAGCCCACATGAGAGAAGGTAATTATGAGAACTGCGTTAATTACATTGCGACTGGAATGACGTTGTGCTGTAAACTTATTTTAATTAGCCCAACTAAGAGGAATTAGTTTTTACAATTTGTTTGTTTTCCCGAGTTACCTATTAATTAGAGAACCCTCTCTTGTGTAATTTCTTGTTTAAGACTTTTTCCAACGTTTTTGTAATAACCAGGACTTTCTGGCAATTGTCTGTGGCAGGCTGGCTGCGATTTGGCTTGTGGAAGTTTTATAATGAAGTACATTTAAAGTAGGTCAAAGTAGTACTAGGAATGTTTTAGAGAGAACTCACTATTAGCCATATACATTGATTGATTAACTATAATTCTGTTTGAACACTCAACCCGAACACTGCCAAATAAAGGAAGCTGTTGAGAGGTAGAGCCGGTCTGTTGTTTAGTCAAATTCTCATTGAGAGACAAACATAGTTTGGAGAATTTACTGGAAAGATACAGCAACGTTCATACAATGGTCCTTCAAATTATTGATTATTTGCAACATTTAAAAACTATTGATGCTTTTCAATCATTTTATTGTAACTCCGATCTATTTGATGAAACAATTTAAATGAAATATTTTGAGCTATTCAAATTTAAGTATAAAACTAATAAATAGGCATTTTTATATATATGCACAAATATTTACTTTAATAAATACAATATTTCGATAAAGCGCTTCCCTTCTTCAAGATTTATTTTTCAAATACGAACACGTAATATGCGCGGAAGAAAACTACTTCTGCACAGGTTTTGTTGGGGGGGGAACACTGGTTCCTTCTCTTTTTTAAAAAAATATTTAAATTATCAAAATCTCAAAACTCTGGAGAGATTTGTCATTTAAAATCCATATAGTGCGAAGTCAACCAGCTAGGAATGTCTAATGATATATTTTGATAACGATGAACCTCTACTCCGCCGCTCATCCCGTGCACAACGAGCTGCTCTTGGTCCGTTCTGCCAGCCTTGAAGGTGTTGCGTGGGACGGCCATGTCATTAGCACAAGCACTGCGGATCGAATGCCGGAGCATCTCCCAGTCTCTCCGTCACGTGTTGGATGTGCCCTCTGGTGGCCGTACTGCAGACATCGTTCTCCGGCCGATCCTTCCTCATCCGTCCCAGCCTGTCCCCCGAGGCATCTGCTCATCCTTCGCTACTGGTCGCCGTCCACCCGCTCATCCGAGAAGCATTTTCCATTATCGGGCGGCCGCCGGATCTATAGTCCTTGAACTTCTCGATGATCATTATGACATCACCGTCACTTCGTCGACAAAGGACACATTCTGGGTCTTCTTTTGTCGAACGAGAGGGCTCGGTCAGCAACCTTGCCAATGAACTCTCGGAGACGCCTGTGGGTGAATGGTCAACCCCATGGAGCCAGACCTTAATGGCGGGCGCGAGGGGCCTACCAATGGCCGCTCGGTGCATGGAGAATGCATCATTCTTTTTGGCTGTGTGACCTGGTGGCAGCAAAGGTATTCGGTTTATGGGCCTTTGAGGCCTGGGGAACTATTGCTCCTAGAATATCTCTCCTGGTGGTCATAGATTCTTCCTCATCAGTTGGAATATCCGATGGGAGACCATCTCTTGGAGAAACAGGTTTAGCCATGTTTCAGGCGGTCTCTATGTGAGATCCTGTCATTGAATACAAACATATGTATATCTCTATCTCCATTGTTATCAAATATAGAATTTTGTCTGTGTGTTTATCAATAAACTCCTAAAACTCACTGTGGTTTCAAAGTAATTTTTTAGAAACCTACCTTTTTCTGTGCATTTTATTTAGAGTAAAAATCAAGAAAAATATAAATAACAAACAATTTTAATTTGTAAAACCTATATATTATCTCTATTTCTATAAATATCCATTTGTCTGTCTGTTTATCGATTTACTCCCTGTGTCAGGTGATAAAGTACAATTTGTGGATTATAGATGAGAAACACAAAGTAATAAGACCAAATATAAATAAATAAATAGTGCATAATAAGACCAAATCAAAATAAATTTATTATTACAAACAATTTATCTATTTGGATTTGGACTTATCACTTTGTATTATTGTGGAAATTATCAATTCCTTTTTTATTTTATTTTTATTTTTATTTATTTATTGTTACAAAAGCACGAAGTCCAAAGGACTATTGTGCTGTGCTAGTATTATTTACATATATATGATTAATTATTTACACGATGGATTAGTATTGTTTTGTAAATTATTGTACAAATAGTTCTAAACTTAACAAAGTTCTCATAAGATAGAGTATATACACAAAGAGAATTTGGCAATGTTTCAAAGTATCTACATACAATTTGATTAGTCAGAGGGCAAAATAAAAGAAGATGCTCTGGTGATTCAACATCTAAGCGGCATTCACACGTTGGATCATTGATAGCATTCAGTTTGAACAGGAAACTTAAGAAGGGTCCTTTGCCAGTTAAGAATAAGGTAGTGAAATTATCAGAAGAAATGAAATTTGGGACAGCAATTGGAAAGAATTTCTTGAACAGTTCATTAGATTGAGAAAGATAAAACTTAAATTTTAGATCCATATATAGTTTGTTTAATTCTTTTTGAAGGGGTTTTTTGAGTGTTCGATCTGTGAGAGAATTTGTCATATTATACTTTGTTTGTAATAATTCAAGATAATCGGACAGTAAAGGGGTTTTCGCTAGTATATGTGTGATGTAAGAAGATGAAGTCCTATAAGCATGAATGCATCTAATAAGAATTTGATATTGTATAGAATTCAACTTGGATCTTTTTGCTGCAGTGATAAAAGGAAACCAAATATTTGATGCATAGCTTATTGTAGAGCGTATCATAGCTTTATATAAGATCAATCTACGTCGAGTATCAATGCCCCAAGTACGTGCACATAATGAGAATAATATATTCTTAAGTTTCGTAGCTTTCATAATTATATTGTCAACATGTGTTTCAAAATTAATCTTATTCCTTTGTCTATGATTTTTAAAAATAACTCCCAAAATTTTAACAGTTTCTGATGGTTGAATTATTTTTCCATCAAAATTAATGGGCAATTTTTCATAGTTATGTAGATAGAGTATACCTGTTTTGTTTGGACTTAGTGAAAGTTTTACCTTTTCACACCAGGCTTTGATTTTTATTAAACATTTGGTAATATTATACTGAAGATCATAGATGTTTGAGCTCCATACCACAAATGTCACATCGTCCGCGAAAGCAATTACTCTAGCAAAACTTTCGTTAAAAGATAAGTTGAAATCATTAAGTAATATATTCCAAAGAATAGGAGAAATAATACCACCCTGGGGACATCCCTTATTTATCTTTTTTATACACTTTACATTAGTATATTTAAACTCTACACTCCGGTCTTCAAAGTAAGAATTAATTATTTTTATAAGTACCGCTGGAAAATTTGCCTTGTCCAATTGTTGGAGAATTGCCGGATGCCATGCGTTGTCGAAGGCTCCGCTGATGTCCACTGTTACTATTGCCGTATTTTCTGTTTCTCTTTTCAGAAGACTTAATTTAGTTATTTCTTGTAAAGCAGAGATTGTTGATTTTTCTTGTGTAAATCCATGTTGAGCAGGATGCACAACATTATTACTATTAATATGATTTAAAAGTTCAATATGAATTAGACTTTCAAAAATTTTACCTAAATTAGAAGACAAGCTTATAGGGCGGTAGGCTTTCGGATCTTTATAATTTTCTTTATTAGGCTTTTTTATAATCATTACTGCTGACTTTCTCCAGGCCTCCGGATAATAATTAAGTCCAATACAAGCATTGAACAATTTTGTTAACACAGGAGATATATGATGAACTGCCGTTTTAATCATCTGATTGCTTATATGATCTATTCCTGGAGCCTTGCCATTTTTAAGTTTTTTAATTATTGAACAGATTTGAATATTATCAAAATAAATGATTTTATCATTAGAAAAAGTATAACTCTTGTCTCTGATTAATTTATGATAGTTTGTGTCAGAAGATTGACAGTCATTCGGAAATAGAGAAGATAAAAGATTTTTCATTTCTGATTCGAGCACATCTTGAGATACATCTAGAATTGGTAAATCAAAAGACCTAGGAGAAATTTTTTGTTTAAAAGTTTTGTAAGTATTACCAAAAGGAGATGTATTTTCAACTTCCTCCAGGAATACCCTCCAGCTTACATTTCTTGTTTTTTCAATAATATTCATATACTTATTTCGTATTTCTTTATACATTTTTTCATCAACTAGCTGTCTATTAGACCGTTTACCCCGATAATATAGATTTCGAACATATTTAAAATGATTTTTAAAAAGTTCCAGTTCATCCGTCCACCAATTAAATGGATTATTATTTAAATATTTTGGTTTTAATCGTAGAGATGCATATGCAGCTTCAATTAATATGTCAGTTATGAGAGAAACTACACAGTTTATATCGTTTATATTTACTATTTTACCTAATTTCATCATTGCCTCATTTATCCTAGACACGTTGATTGCCTGCTCATATTTTTGCCAATTGGCTCTTTTTTCTTGTGAAAATACCATGTATAATTATTTTCATGTAATAAACTTTCTGTTTCCAGACTAATGTCGAATGAGATTGCGTGATGGTCTGTGATTTGCGAAAGATTTAACGTTTTCCATCCATTAACAAGTACATGAGCATGACTATTAGTAATAGTAAGATCTATTATACTTAATCCTCGACATGTTTTGTTTCGATTGTTATGTATGAGCATATTGTGAAAATCAATTATAGGTTGAAGTCTTCTACCGTTTTGATTAATAATATTATCAAACCACATCTGACTTCGAGCGTTAAAATCTCCAGCTAAAATCAATGGATTTGTGTTAAAATTTTTAATTAATTTATCAAGGAATTGAACATGACAGGTATCCATTTTATTAGGGTGTATATAAATGTTTGAAAGAATAATTTGCCGTTTAGTAGTTTGTACTGATATAGTGGTTGCAAATGAATTTGAAAACTCTTTAATTAATTTACATGATAAGAAAGGGTTTGTGACGATTGTTGCGGTATATATTGGAACTCCCGGTATATTTGCATAATATATTTTTGAACGCATATTAAAGATTACTTCATTATTTATACTATATGGTTCCTGAACTATAATCATATCATATTTTTCTTTAGAAATAAATTCCCTTATTTCATTATTAACCAAATTGCTTTTCCGCGTGTTTTGTTGTAGAATTTTTAATTTGAACATTGACCAAAAAAACAAAAAAAAAACAAGAATAAGTCTATTCTAATCCAAAGTAACAATAGCATGATCTAAATCTACATAACATGTTCTTTGTATCTCATATTTCATTTGTTGAAGGAACACAGGACATAATTTGTCATTAGAACGATGATTATTGCTATTCCTATATTTAGGATGTGTAGAGCAATTTATGCACTTGGGCAAGGATTGACAGTTAACATGTTGGTCATTGTCTCCGCAATTTTTACATTTTATGATGTTACATGAATTTTTACTATGACCATAACTAAAACAGTTTTGACATTGACGTACAAGCACCTTATCCTTCATATATGTAACCTGTATGTCTGTATATATACGTTGTAATTTCTTCATAATTTGGTATGTTGCCGGGGAAATGCGGAGAACAACATCCTGTACATCAGTATTTGATCTCATAGCGAACAGAACCTTTATCTTCTTCTCTCGACCTTCTAACTCTGGGTTCATATTGCATAAAAGCGAAGGCAATTCCTTAATATCTGTAGATTTAGTAATTGACTTAAGAACAATTGTAGGATCTAGTGGTTTTGGTGCATAAATTAATGCTTTTTGATTTACCTCATCAATCTTTTTAAAGTCTTCAATCAATGTATTCAAATTTTCACCTGAATCAACTTTAAGTATTACGCCAGATTTTGATTTTATTATTTTATTTATTTTGACTTTAGATCTATCATTTCTCATCTTTTTAATACCATTATTTACTTCGCCTAATACTTCAGCCGGGGAAACATTTAACTTGGATTTAAATATTATTGTTTTATCCGTTACGTTTTGATTTTGCATAACTATTTTATCGTCTTCACTAGTAACTCTCGTAGCTTGAGCATATGACCTATTATAAAATTGACTTGAAGGAGATATTTTCTTTATTGATTCGTCCAGATTACCAAGTCTATCACAGATAGAGCCATTGATTACAGCGATATCTCCCATTGTATCCATCAATATATTCAATTGCTTTAGCAAACCCTGTACAATTGTAAGATCATTTTGATTTATGCTTTTATTTGTAGATGAGTACTTTGATTTTAAAGTGTCAGCAATTTGTTCCGAGATGATCTTATGCTGAATCCTACATTCCTCAGTACGTTTTTCAATTTTATCGATCATATTGTTCTAACAAGCGGCAAGCGGTCGCGCCGCGCCGTCTGCTGATATGCAAATCAGCTGTATCCTTGTAACCTCTTGGGGATGAGGATGGTTTTAGACTTTTTATTTTCAGCAAAATCACTTTTTTGTTTCAATTTTATAAAAAAAAAAAAACAAGTAAAATGTTAATATCTGAGAAATTTATAGTTTTGAATCCATACTTTATATTTATCTAGATATTTATTTATATTACCACTCTCTTTTCATGTGACCATTTAGAAACTCGGAGAAAGTTTTAGGGTTGTTGCTCTTAAAATTTCTTTTTCGTAACAATTTTATTGCTAAAATTCCAAGTTAAAAATACTTTTAAAAACATTCCTTATTAAGATGCAGTTAATCACAATATATTCAACTGATTAATTAAAAGGTTTTTTAAATATGGCTCAGTGTCAAAGTAATTAAATCTTTAATCAACCCAGGTTCTGGAGCGTGCACATAGCTGCCAACTATCCAAAGCCTATAAACATCAGATTTGTACGTTTATCCATAAACTCCTGAATTAAATCCGCAAGTCTATACAAATTCTCCATGTATCCATTTTGTTCCTGGAAATTGTTTCAGACTAATTCTCTTTCTAAGTCATTTTTCGCTGAAAATTTATTCACAAGAGTTTAAATAAAATTTCATGAACTAAGTATGTAAAGAAACCTATATATCTTGTTTATATATAAATTTATGTATCAAGCCACTTTCATTTGATCATTTAGAAACATTGGGTTGTTTTTAGAGCTATTTTTTGTGAACATTTTCAAGTAAAATAATTTTTAAAAAATATATTTATTATTACAGTTTTATCTTACATAATTATATCTAGATTCATATAATCAATTAAAAGTTTTGTAAATATGATACTGTAATATGATATATAATGGAACTGTTTCAGAGCTGTCATAGAATGTGTTACTCACACGAAGGAAAAGTAAATTATCAATAAATATCAATAAAAGATTGAAATGATACGATTTTACTAATTAAAAAGCGAGCATGTAGACAGGATTGAGAATATTTACAGTGATTTAAAGGACATGTCTTGAGCACAGAACAATGGAGCAGGGTAGATGCTTTAAAATACTGAGTAAAAAGTGGCTAACCCAGCCTCTCCTAGAAGTGGTCTCTAATCAAAGATTCTTTCATGTCGGGCAGAATCTCCGATGGGAGACCACCTCCAGGAGAGTCCGGTTTAGCCAAATTTAGGAGGTCTCTCATGAGAGAGCCCCTCTCTCTCTCTCTCTATATATATATATATATATATAGATGGAAAATTTGCCGGGAGGAAATTAATCCATAGAAGCAATGGGCGCCTCTCCCGTCAAAATAAACGTCAAAAACTGACGCCATCCATTGACCGTCGCCGCAACTAGCGGCCTCGGGTCGGTGACAAAGCCACAACACCAGCTTTGGCAAACTGAGAAGCGTCCACCTAGAGACCATGGTTTCGGGCTAATGGCCCTCGTCAGTCTAGGGCGGACTTTATTCCATGAGATCCACACGGGATCTAATGGAATCTTCACAATCTACCAAAGAGGTGTTTTGCTGGCAATGTGGCTGGGCCAAATCTATGGCTAGAATATAGATGGAAAATTTGCCGGGAGGAAATTAATCCATAGAAGCAATGGGCGCCTCTCCCGGCAAAATAAACGTCAAAAACTGACGCCATCCATTGACCGTCGCCGCAACTAGCGGCCTCGGGTCGGTGACAAAGCCACAACACCAGCTTTGGCAAACTGAGAAGCGTCCACCTAGAGACCATGGTTTCGGGCTAATGGCCCTCGTCAGTCTAGGGCGGACTTTATTCCATGAGATCCACACGGGATCTAATGGAATCTTCACAATCTACCAAAGAGGTGTTTTGCTGGCAATGTGGCTGGGCCAAATCTATGGCTAGAATATAGATGGAAAATTTGCCGGGAGGAAATTAATCCATAGAAGCAATGGGCGCCTCTCCCGGCAAAATAAACGTCAAAAACTGACGCCATCCATTGACCGTCGCCGCAACTAGCGGCCTCGGGTCGGTGACAAAGCCACAACACCAGCTTTGGCAAACTGAGAAGCGTCCACCTAGAGACCATGGTTTCGGGCTAATGGCCCTCGTCAGTCTAGGGCGGACTTTATTCCATGAGATCCACACGGGATCTAATGGAATCTTCACAATCTACCAAAGAGGTGTTTTGCTGGCAATGTGGCTGGGCCAAATCTATGGCTAGAATATAGATGGAAAATTTGCCGGGAGGAAATTAATCCATAGAAGCAATGGGCGCCTCTCCCGGCAAAATAAACGTCAAAAACTGACGCCATCCATTGACCGTCGCCGCAACTAGCGGCCTCGGGTCGGTGACAAAGCCACAACACCAGCTTTGGCAAACTGAGAAGCGTCCACCTAGAGACCATGGTTTCGGGCTAATGGCCCTCGTCAGTCTAGGGCGGACTTTATTCCATGAGATCCACACGGGATCTAATGGAATCTTCACAATCTACCAAAGAGGTGTTTTGCTGGCAATGTGGCTGGGCCAAATCTATGGCTAGAATATAGATGGAAAATTTGCCGGGAGGAAATTAATCCATAGAAGCAATGGGCGCCTCTCCCGTCAAAATAAACGTCAAAAACTGACGCCATCCATTGACCGTCGCCGCAACTAGCGGCCTCGGGTCGGTGACAAAGCCACAACACCAGCTTTGGCAAACTGAGAAGCGTCCACCTAGAGACCATGGTTTCGGGCTAATGGCCCTCGTCAGTCTAGGGCGGACTTTATTCCATGAGATCCACACGGATCTAATGGAATCTTCACAATCTACCAAAGAGGTGTTTTGCTGGCAATGTGGCTGGGCCAAATCTATGGCTAGAATATAGATGGAAAATTTGCCGGGAGGAAATTAATCCATAGAAGCAATGGGCGCCTCTCCCGGCAAAATAAACGTCAAAAACTGACGCCATCCATTGACCGTCGCCGCAACTAGCGGCCTCGGGTCGGTGACAAAGCCACAACACCAGCTTTGGCAAACTGAGAAGCGTCCACCTAGAGACCATGGTTTCGGGCTAATGGCCCTCGTCAGTCTAGGGCGGACTTTATTCCATGAGATCCACACGGGATCTAATGGAATCTTCACAATCTACCAAAGAGGTGTTTTGCTGGCAATGTGGCTGGGCCAAATCTATGGCTAGAATATAGATGGAAAATTTGCCGGGAGGAAATTAATCCATAGAAGCAATGGGCGCCTCTCCCGGCAAAATAAACGTCAAAAACTGACGCCATCCATTGACCGTCGCCGCAACTAGCGGCCTCGGGTCGGTGACAAAGCCACAACACCAGCTTTGGCAAACTGAGAAGCGTCCACCTAGAGACCATGGTTTCGGGCTAATGGCCCTCGTCAGTCTAGGGCGGACTTTATTCCATGAGATCCACACGGGATCTAATGGAATCTTCACAATCTACCAAAGAGGTGTTTTGCTGGCAATGTGGCTGGGCCAAATCTATGGCTAGAATATAGATGGAAAATTTGCCGGGAGGAAATTAATCCATAGAAGCAATGGGCGCCTCTCCCGGCAAAATAAACGTCAAAAACTGACGCCATCCATTGACCGTCGCCGCAACTAGCGGCCTCGGGTCGGTGACAAAGCCACAACACCAGCTTTGGCAAACTGAGAAGCGTCCACCTAGAGACCATGGTTTCGGGCTAATGGCCCTCGTCAGTCTAGGGCGGACTTTATTCCATGAGATCCACACGGGATCTAATGGAATCTTCACAATCTACCAAAGAGGTGTTTTGCTGGCAATGTGGCTGGGCCAAATCTATGGCTAGAATATAGATGGAAAATTTGCCGGGAGGAAATTAATCCATAGAAGCAATGGGCGCCTCTCCCGTCAAAATAAACGTCAAAAACTGACGCCATCCATTGACCGTCGCCGCAACTAGCGGCCTCGGGTCGGTGACAAAGCCACAACACCAGCTTTGGCAAACTGAGAAGCGTCCACCTAGAGACCATGGTTTCGGGCTAATGGCCCTCGTCAGTCTAGGGCGGACTTTATTCCATGAGATCCACACGGGATCTAATGGAATCTTCACAATCTACCAAAGAGGTGTTTTGCTGGCAATGTGGCTGGGCCAAATCTATGGCTAGAATATAGATGGAAAATTTGCCGGGAGGAAATTAATCCATAGAAGCAATGGGCGCCTCTCCCGGCAAAATAAACGTCAAAAACTGACGCCATCCATTGACCGTCGCCGCAACTAGCGGCCTCGGGTCGGTGACAAAGCCACAACACCAGCTTTGGCAAACTGAGAAGCGTCCACCTAGAGACCATGGTTTCGGGCTAATGGCCCTCGTCAGTCTAGGGCGGACTTTATTCCATGAGATCCACACGGGATCTAATGGAATCTTCACAATCTACCAAAGAGGTGTTTTGCTGGCAATGTGGCTGGGCCAAATCTATGGCTAGAATATAGATGGAAAATTTGCCGGGAGGAAATTAATCCATAGAAGCAATGGGCGCCTCTCCCGTCAAAATAAACGTCAAAAACTGACGCCATCCATTGACCGTCGCCGCAACTAGCGGCCTCGGGTCGGTGACAAAGCCACAACACCAGCTTTGGCAAACTGAGAAGCGTCCACCTAGAGACCATGGTTTCGGGCTAATGGCCCTCGTCAGTCTAGGGCGGACTTTATTCCATGAGATCCACACGGGATCTAATGGAATCTTCACAATCTACCAAAGAGGTGTTTTGCTGGCAATGTGGCTGGGCCAAATCTATGGCTAGAATATAGATGGAAAATTTGCCGGGAGGAAATTAATCCATAGAAGCAATGGGCGCCTCTCCCGGCAAAATAAACGTCAAAAACTGACGCCATCCATTGACCGTCGCCGCAACTAGCGGCCTCGGGTCGGTGACAAAGCCACAACACCAGCTTTGGCAAACTGAGAAGCGTCCACCTAGAGACCATGGTTTCGGGCTAATGGCCCTCGTCAGTCTAGGGCGGACTTTATTCCATGAGATCCACACGGGATCTAATGGAATCTTCACAATCTACCAAAGAGGTGTTTTGCTGGCAATGTGGCTGGGCCAAATCTATGGCTAGAATATAGATGGAAAATTTGCCGGGAGGAAATTAATCCATAGAAGCAATGGGCGCCTCTCCCGGCAAAATAAACGTCAAAAACTGACGCCATCCATTGACCGTCGCCGCAACTAGCGGCCTCGGGTCGGTGACAAAGCCACAACACCAGCTTTGGCAAACTGAGAAGCGTCCACCTAGAGACCATGGTTTCGGGCTAATGGCCCTCGTCAGTCTAGGGCGGACTTTATTCCATGAGATCCACACGGGATCTAATGGAATCTTCACAATCTACCAAAGAGGTGTTTTGCTGGCAATGTGGCTGGGCCAAATCTATGGCTAGAATATAGATGGAAAATTTGCCGGGAGGAAATTAATCCATAGAAGCAATGGGCGCCTCTCCCGTCAAAATAAACGTCAAAAACTGACGCCATCCATTGACCGTCGCCGCAACTAGCGGCCTCGGGTCGGTGACAAAGCCACAACACCAGCTTTGGCAAACTGAGAAGCGTCCACCTAGAGACCATGGTTTCGGGCTAATGGCCCTCGTCAGTCTAGGGCGGACTTTATTCCATGAGATCCACACGGGATCTAATGGAATCTTCACAATCTACCAAAGAGGTGTTTTGCTGGCAATGTGGCTGGGCCAAATCTATGGCTAGAATATAGATGGAAAATTTGCCGGGAGGAAATTAATCCATAGAAGCAATGGGCGCCTCTCCCGGCAAAATAAACGTCAAAAACTGACGCCATCCATTGACCGTCGCCGCAACTAGCGGCCTCGGGTCGGTGACAAAGCCACAACACCAGCTTTGGCAAACTGAGAAGCGTCCACCTAGAGACCATGGTTTCGGGCTAATGGCCCTCGTCAGTCTAGGGCGGACTTTATTCCATGAGATCCACACGGGATCTAATGGAATCTTCACAATCTACCAAAGAGGTGTTTTGCTGGCAATGTGGCTGGGCCAAATCTATGGCTAGAATATAGATGGAAAATTTGCCGGGAGGAAATTAATCCATAGAAGCAATGGGCGCCTCTCCCGGCAAAATAAACGTCAAAAACTGACGCCATCCATTGACCGTCGCCGCAACTAGCGGCCTCGGGTCGGTGACAAAGCCACAACACCAGCTTTGGCAAACTGAGAAGCGTCCACCTAGAGACCATGGTTTCGGGCTAATGGCCCTCGTCAGTCTAGGGCGGACTTTATTCCATGAGATCCACACGGGATCTAATGGAATCTTCACAATCTACCAAAGAGGTGTTTTGCTGGCAATGTGGCTGGGCCAAATCTATGGCTAGAATATAGATGGAAAATTTGCCGGGAGGAAATTAATCCATAGAAGCAATGGGGCGCCTCTCCCGGCAAAATAAACGTCAAAAACTGACGCCATCCATTGACCGTCGCCGCAACTAGCGGCCTCGGGTCGGTGACAAAGCCACAACACCAGCTTTGGCAAACTGAGAAGCGTCCACCTAGAGACCATGGTTTCGGGCTAATGGCCCTCGTCAGTCTAGGGCGGACTTTATTCCATGAGATCCACACGGGATCTAATGGAATCTTCACAATCTACCAAAGAGGTGTTTTGCTGGCAATGTGGCTGGGCCAAATCTATGGCTAGAATATAGATGGAAAATTTGCCGGGAGGAAATTAATCCATAGAAGCAATGGGCGCCTCTCCCGTCAAAATAAACGTCAAAAACTGACGCCATCCATGGATCCATGGATGGCGTCAGTTTTTGACGTTTATTTTGACGGGAGAGGCGCCCATTGCTTCTATGGATTAATTTCCTCAACTAGCGGCCTCGGGTCGGTGACAAAGCCACAACACCAGCTTTGGCAAACTGAGAAGCGTCCACCTAGAGACCATGGTTTCGGGCTAATGGCCCTCGTCAGTCTAGGGCGGACTTTATTCCATGAGATCCACACGGGATCTAATGGAATCTTCACAATCTACCAAAGAGGTGTTTTGCTGGCAATGTGGCTGGGCCAAATCTATGGCTAGAATATAGATGGAAAATTTGCCGGGAGGAAATTAATCCATAGAAGCAATGGGCGCCTCTCCCGTCAAAATAAACGTCAAAAACTGACGCCATCCATGGATCCATGGATGGCGTCAGTTTTTGACGTTTATTTTGACGGGAGAGGCGCCCATTGCTTCTATGGATTAATTTCCTCCCGGCAAATTTTCCATCTATATTCTAGCCATAGATTTGGCCCAGCCACATTGCCAGCAAAACACCTCTTTGGTAGATTGTGAAGATTCCATTAGATCCCGTGTGGATCTCATGGAATAAAGTCCGCCCTAGACTGACGAGGGCCATTAGCCCGAAACCATGGTCTCTAGGTGGACGCTTCTCAGTTTGCCAAAGCTGGTGTTGTGGCTTTGTCACCGACCCGAGGCCGCTAGTTGCGGCGACGGTCAATGGATGGCGTCAGTTTTTGACGTTTATTTTGACGGGAGAGGCGCCCATTGCTTCTATGGATTAATTTCCTCCCGGCAAATTTTCCATCTATATTCTAGCCATAGATTTGGCCCAGCCACATTGCCAGCAAAACACCTCTTTGGTAGATTGTGAAGATTCCATTAGATCCCGTGTGGATCTCATGGAATAAAGTCCGCCCTAGACTGACGAGGGCCATTAGCCCGAAACCATGGTCTCTAGGTGGACGCTTCTCAGTTTGCCAAAGCTGGTGTTGTGGCTTTGTCACCGACCCGAGGCCGCTAGTTGCGGCGACGGTCAATGGATGGCGTCAGTTTTTGACGTTTATTTTGCCGGGAGAGGCGCCCATTGCTTCTATGGATTAATTTCCTCCCGGCAAATTTTCCATCTATATTCTAGCCATAGATTTGGCCCAGCCACATTGCCAGCAAAACACCTCTTTGGTAGATTGTGAAGATTCCATTAGATCCCGTGTGGATCTCATGGAATAAAGTCCGCCCTAGACTGACGAGGGCCATTAGCCCGAAACCATGGTCTCTAGGTGGACGCTTCTCAGTTTGCCAAAGCTGGTGTTGTGGCTTTGTCACCGACCCGAGGCCGCTAGTTGCGGCGACGGTCAATGGATGGCGTCAGTTTTTGACGTTTATTTTGCCGGGAGAGGCGCCCATTGCTTCTATGGATTAATTTCCTCCCGGCAAATTTTCCATCTATATTCTAGCCATAGATTTGGCCCAGCCACATTGCCAGCAAAACACCTCTTTGGTAGATTGTGAAGATTCCATTAGATCCCGTGTGGATCTCATGGAATAAAGTCCGCCCTAGACTGACGAGGGCCATTAGCCCGAAACCATGGTCTCTAGGTGGACGCTTCTCAGTTTGCCAAAGCTGGTGTTGTGGCTTTGTCACCGACCCGAGGCCGCTAGTTGCGGCGACGGTCAATGGATGGCGTCAGTTTTTGACGTTTATTTTGACGGGAGAGGCGCCCATTGCTTCTATGGATTAATTTCCTCCCGGCAAATTTTCCATCTATATTCTAGCCATAGATTTGGCCCAGCCACATTGCCAGCAAAACACCTCTTTGGTAGATTGTGAAGATTCCATTAGATCCCGTGTGGATCTCATGGAATAAAGTCCGCCCTAGACTGACGAGGGCCATTAGCCCGAAACCATGGTCTCTAGGTGGACGCTTCTCAGTTTGCCAAAGCTGGTGTTGTGGCTTTGTCACCGACCCGAGGCCGCTAGTTGCGGCGACGGTCAATGGATGGCGTCAGTTTTTGACGTTTATTTTGACGGGAGAGGCGCCCATTGCTTCTATGGATTAATTTCCTCCCGGCAAATTTTCCATCTATATTCTAGCCATAGATTTGGCCCAGCCACATTGCCAGCAAAACACCTCTTTGGTAGATTGTGAAGATTCCATTAGATCCCGTGTGGATCTCATGGAATAAAGTCCGCCCTAGACTGACGAGGGCCATTAGCCCGAAACCATGGTCTCTAGGTGGACGCTTCTCAGTTTGCCAAAGCTGGTGTTGTGGCTTTGTTACCGACCCGAGGCCGCTAGTTGCGGCGACGGTCAATGGATGGCGTCAGTTTTTGACGTTTATTTTGCCGGGAGAGGCGCCCATTGCTTCTATGGATTAATTTCCTCCCGGCAAATTTTCCATCTATATTCTAGCCATAGATTTGGCCCAGCCACATTGCCAGCAAAACACCTCTTTGGTAGATTGTGAAGATTCCATTAGATCCCGTGTGGATCTCATGGAATAAAGTCCGCCCTAGACTGACGAGGGCCATTAGCCCGAAACCATGGTCTCTAGGTGGACGCTTCTCAGTTTGCCAAAGCTGGTGTTGTGGCTTTGTCACCGACCCGAGGCCGCTAGTTGCGGCGACGGTCAATGGATGGCGTCAGTTTTTGACGTTTATTTTGCCGGGAGAGGCGCCCATTGCTTCTATGGATTAATTTCCTCCCGGCAAATTTTCCATCTATATTCTAGCCATAGATTTGGCCCAGCCACATTGCCAGCAAAACACCTCTTTGGTAGATTGTGAAGATTCCATTAGATCCCGTGTGGATCTCATGGAATAAAGTCCGCCCTAGACTGACGAGGGCCATTAGCCCGAAACCATGGTCTCTAGGTGGACGCTTCTCAGTTTGCCAAAGCTGGTGTTGTGGCTTTGTCACCGACCCGAGGCCGCTAGTTGCGGCGACGGTCAATGGATGGCGTCAGTTTTTGACGTTTATTTTGCCGGGAGAGGCGCCCATTGCTTCTATGGATTAATTTCCTCCCGGCAAATTTTCCATCTATATTCTAGCCATAGATTTGGCCCAGCCACATTGCCAGCAAAACACCTCTTTGGTAGATTGTGAAGATTCCATTAGATCCCGTGTGGATCTCATGGAATAAAGTCCGCCCTAGACTGACGAGGGCCATTAGCCCGAAACCATGGTCTCTAGGTGGACGCTTCTCAGTTTGCCAAAGCTGGTGTTGTGGCTTTGTCACCGACCCGAGGCCGCTAGTTGCGGCGACGGTCAATGGATGGCGTCAGTTTTTGACGTTTATTTTGCCGGGAGAGGCGCCCATTGCTTCTATGGATTAATTTCCTCCCGGCAAATTTTCCATCTATATTCTAGCCATAGATTTGGCCCAGCCACATTGCCAGCAAAACACCTCTTTGGTAGATTGTGAAGATTCCATTAGATCCCGTGTGGATCTCATGGAATAAAGTCCGCCCTAGACTGACGAGGGCCATTAGCCCGAAACCATGGTCTCTAGGTGGACGCTTCTCAGTTTGCCAAAGCTGGTGTTGTGGCTTTGTCACCGACCCGAGGCCGCTAGTTGCGGCGACGGTCAATGGATGGCGTCAGTTTTTGACGTTTATTTTGACGGGAGAGGCGCCCATTGCTTCTATGGATTAATTTCCTCCCGGCAAATTTTCCATCTATATTCTAGCCATAGATTTGGCCCAGCCACATTGCCAGCAAAACACCTCTTTGGTAGATTGTGAAGATTCCATTAGATCCCGTGTGTATCTCATGGAATAAAGTCCGCCCTAGACTGACGAGGGCCATTAGCCCGAAACCATGGTCTCTAGGTGGACGCTTCTCAGTTTGCCAAAGCTGGTGTTGTGGCTTTGTCACCGACCCGAGGCCGCTAGTTGCGGCGACGGTCAATGGATGGCGTCAGTTTTTGACGTTTATTTTGACGGGAGAGGCGCCCATTGCTTCTATGGATTAATTTCCTCCCGGCAAATTTTCCATCTATATTCTAGCCATAGATTTGGCCCAGCCACATTGCCAGCAAAACACCTCTTTGGTAGATTGTGAAGATTCCATTAGATCCCGTGTGGATCTCATGGAATAAAGTCCGCCCTAGACTGACGAGGGCCATTAGCCCGAAACCATGGTCTCTAGGTGGACGCTTCTCAGTTTGCCAAAGCTGGTGTTGTGGCTTTGTCACCGACCCGAGGCCGCTAGTTGCGGCGACGGTCAATGGATGGCGTCAGTTTTTGACGTTTATTTTGCCGGGAGAGGCGCCCATTGCTTCTATGGATTAATTTCCTCCCGGCAAATTTTCCATCTATATTCTAGCCATAGATTTGGCCCAGCCACATTGCCAGCAAAACACCTCTTTGGTAGATTGTGAAGATTCCATTAGATCCCGTGTGGATCTCATGGAATAAAGTCCGCCCTAGACTGACGAGGGCCATTAGCCCGAAACCATGGTCTCTAGGTGGACGCTTCTCAGTTTGCCAAAGCTGGTGTTGTGGCTTTGTCACCGACCCGAGGCCGCTAGTTGCGGCGACGGTCAATGGATGGCGTCAGTTTTTGACGTTTATTTTGCCGGGAGAGGCGCCCATTGCTTCTATGGATTAATTTCCTCCCGGCAAATTTTCCATCTATATTCTAGCCATAGATTTGGCCCAGCCACATTGCCAGCAAAACACCTCTTTGGTAGATTGTGAAGATTCCATTAGATCCCGTGTGGATCTCATGGAATAAAGTCCGCCCTAGACTGACGAGGGCCATTAGCCCGAAACCATGGTCTCTAGGTGGACGCTTCTCAGTTTGCCAAAGCTGGTGTTGTGGCTTTGTCACCGACCCGAGGCCGCTAGTTGCGGCGACGGTCAATGGATGGCGTCAGTTTTTGACGTTTATTTTGACGGGAGAGGCGCCCATTGCTTCTATGGATTAATTTCCTCCCGGCAAATTTTCCATCTATATTCTAGCCATAGATTTGGCCCAGCCACATTGCCAGCAAAACACCTCTTTGGTAGATTGTGAAGATTCCATTAGATCCCGTGTGGATCTCATGGAATAAAGTCCGCCCTAGACTGACGAGGGCCATTAGCCCGAAACCATGGTCTCTAGGTGGACGCTTCTCAGTTTGCCAAAGCTGGTGTTGTGGCTTTGTCACCGACCCGAGGCCGCTAGTTGCGGCGACGGTCAATGGATGGCGTCAGTTTTTGACGTTTATTTTGACGGGAGAGGCGCCCATTGCTTCTATGGATTAATTTCCTCCCGGCAAATTTTCCATCTATATTCTAGCCATAGATTTGGCCCAGCCACATTGCCAGCAAAACACCTCTTTGGTAGATTGTGAAGATTCCATTAGATCCCGTGTGGATCTCATGGAATAAAGTCCGCCCTAGACTGACGAGGGCCATTAGCCCGAAACCATGGTCTCTAGGTGGACGCTTCTCAGTTTGCCAAAGCTGGTGTTGTGGCTTTGTCACCGACCCGAGGCCGCTAGTTGCGGCGACGGTCAATGGATGGCGTCAGTTTTTGACGTTTATTTTGCCGGGAGAGGCGCCCATTGCTTCTATGGATTAATTTCCTCCCGGCAAATTTTCCATCTATATTCTAGCCATAGATTTGGCCCAGCCACATTGCCAGCAAAACACCTCTTTGGTAGATTGTGAAGATTCCATTAGATCCCGTGTGGATCTCATGGAATAAAGTCCGCCCTAGACTGACGAGGGCCATTAGCCCGAAACCATGGTCTCTAGGTGGACGCTTCTCAGTTTGCCAAAGCTGGTGTTGTGGCTTTGTCACCGACCCGAGGCCGCTAGTTGCGGCGACGGTCAATGGATGGCGTCAGTTTTTGACGTTTATTTTGACGGGAGAGGCGCCCATTGCTTCTATGGATTAATTTCCTCCCGGCAAATTTTCCATCTATATTCTAGCCATAGATTTGGCCCAGCCACATTGCCAGCAAAACACCTCTTTGGTAGATTGTGAAGATTCCATTAGATCCCGTGTGGATCTCATGGAATAAAGTCCGCCCTAGACTGACGAGGGCCATTAGCCCGAAACCATGGTCTCTAGGTGGACGCTTCTCAGTTTGCCAAAGCTGGTGTTGTGGCTTTGTCACCGACCCGAGGCCGCTAGTTGCGGCGACGGTCAATGGATGGCGTCAGTTTTTGACGTTTATTTTGACGGGAGAGGCGCCCATTGCTTCTATGGATTAATTTCCTCCCGGCAAATTTCCATCTATATTCTAGCCATAGATTTGGCCCAGCCACATTGCCAGCAAAACACCTCTTTGGTAGATTGTGAAGATTCCATTAGATCCCGTGTGGATCTCATGGAATAAAGTCCGCCCTAGACTGACGAGGGCCATTAGCCCGAAACCATGGTCTCTAGGTGGACGCTTCTCAGTTTGCCAAAGCTGGTGTTGTGGCTTTGTCACCGACCCGAGGCCGCTAGTTGCGGCGACGGTCAATGGATGGCGTCAGTTTTTGACGTTTATTTTGACGGGAGAGGCGCCCATTGCTTCTATGGATTAATTTCCTCCCGGCAAATTTTCCATCTATATTCTAGCCATAGATTTGGCCCAGCCACATTGCCAGCAAAACACCTCTTTGGTAGATTGTGAAGATTCCATTAGATCCCGTGTGGATCTCATGGAATAAAGTCCGCCCTAGACTGACGAGGGCCATTAGCCCGAAACCATGGTCTCTAGGTGGACGCTTCTCAGTTTGCCAAAGCTGGTGTTGTGGCTTTGTCACCGACCCGAGGCCGCTAGTTGCGGCGACGGTCAATGGATGGCGTCAGTTTTTGACGTTTATTTTGACGGGAGAGGCGCCCATTGCTTCTATGGATTAATTTCCTCCCGGCAAATTTTCCATCTATATTCTAGCCATAGATTTGGCCCAGCCACATTGCCAGCAAAACACCTCTTTGGTAGATTGTGAAGATTCCATTAGATCCCTGTGGGATCTCATGGAATAAAGTCCGCCCTAGACTGACGAGGGCCATTAGCCCGAAACCATGGTCTCTAGGTGGACGCTTCTCAGTTTGCCAAAGCTGGTGTTGTGGCTTTGTCACCGACCCGAGGCCGCTAGTTGCGGCGACGGTCAATGGATGGCGTCAGTTTTTGACGTTTATTTTGACGGGAGAGGCGCCCATTGCTTCTATGGATATATATATATATATGTCATAATATATGTTCTTCCAGGATTAATAAAACAAATCTACAATCGACCAGAGAGAGAGAGAGAACGCAGCTAAGGCCGGTCACTTGATATAGCAGTCACATTCCAAGGGGGCGACCGCAGGGCTTTTTCTTGGAACCTCAGTTCTATGTTTACTCAGTCGGGGGGGTGGTGGATACACAAGACGTGCATTTCCGCGGTGGTAGCCCGCTAGCGCTCCCTCTCTCCCTCGGTTTGCTGGGTTCCATCTTCCAAACTTGTTGTTTCCTTATTTCTCACTCACCACATTATTATCACTATAGTGCCACATCGAAAGTCGACAGGATATTATCACATATATATATATATGTCATAATATTTGGAAATATGTAAAATAAAATGGCCTGTGTGGGAGTACAAGGAAAGAGGGAAGATAGCGAGGTTAACAAACAACCCCCTTGGTAAACAAGTATCACGACTTCATTATCTCCCCTAGGGGACTTATCTTACTTAAAGCGGCTTATAAGCGGCTAGACGGGATGATCAAAGTTCAGTTCTCACCGAGGTGGCCTCGACGCCAGTTGTTCTAGGGGTTGTTCTGGGACCTTCTATCTTTCCTCCCCGATCTATTTCCTCACGGGTTTTTGCCTCTGGATCCTGTCTCCTGTGTGTCCTTACCACCCATCGCTCAACAACCACGACTGCTTCTAGCCAACATGCCACACTGCATTCATCCAACAGCATAAACTACTACTACATTACCACATATATATATATATATATATACAACACAACAACAAAAAGCCTTTATTTAGGGTCACTGACCCTATACAGGATTCACCAGAGGTATGCATAAGAACAAAGCAGTGAGACAAAGGAAATAACGATATATACAGAAGAAAAAGAAAAAAAAACAAGAAAGAGAAAGAGGGAAGCAAGAAAAACAACACAAAAAGAGTAGCAGTAAGAAAGTGAGGAGTGAGTGTCACTTGGCCTTCTTCTCAGATATGGACTTGTGGAAACCATAAAACGCCGTAGCAATATACTTATTCTGGGTCATATTGTCAATTATTGATGGAAGTGAAGCACAGCTGCCCAGTTTTGAGCATAAGGGTTCTTCTTTCTTCTTTCAGAGCAGAGCAATCAAAAATATAGTGAGTGATTTCATTTTTTAGTTTTGAATTACAGAAGGTACAAATCGGGTCCTCACCGCAGAGCATCTTGGTGTGGTTTTCTCTAAAAAACTTGAAAGTATTCTAACTTGTGCGAGTAGTCTTACAACTGGGAAAGGAAAATCCCCTAAAAGGTATCCCTCCGTCATGAAAGATATGTGAATGTCTTTGTAGTGAGAGTATAGCTTAGATTTATCCATTCTTGTAAGGTCGTTTTGTATAGATTGGTCAGCCGCTGTTTATAAGAGCCCTGTAATCGCGCTCCTCAGCGTTTCAGGATCATCACAGGAAACAAGTGCAGGGGATCCATTATTGTTAAGCAGATTGGTGAGCTTTTTAATGAAACCGATGGGTGTGCCCGAAGCATTAGACAGTTCCCGTGTTCTATTAAAACATATACGCGGCAATCTGACACTGCTCATATTCAACACTCGCAGCCAATACTTCAGGGTTAATTTTAAAGCTGTTACACTCAAAGAGATACGACCGGTTTCTAATCTGATTATGTAGCCTGGAGTGTATCTGGGCAGATTCAGGAACCTACGGATAAATATGTCTTGTATACTGTCCAGTAAGTCTTTATGCTCTGTTGCCCACAATGGAGCGGCATACATCAGGACAGCTCTCACTATTGTATCAAAGAGTTTGATTGATAAATTTATTGACTTTGCTTTTGATTTTATTAATATTGGGTGTGTGGTGTTAATTGCTGTAAAAGTGATTTTCCTTTAAAGTATATATATATATCATTAATATATCTATTATTATAAAAATCAAATATTTTCTGTGTGTCAATTGATAAATTCCTAAACTATATATATTTTTTGACATTTGAAATAGCTTTAGGATAATTGTTCTTTAGAAATCACTTTTGACTTCTATTTTATTTACAAAGTATCAAGTAAAAATGTTGATAACTGAACAATTTTAATTCTTAAATCTATCTCTTACTTCCATCTATATCATTATTTACCTAACTGCTTGCCATGTGACCATTCAGAATCTTAAAGGAATTTTCGGGCTGATTTCTGTAAGATCCATGTAATCTTTTATAACTCTTTAGCTATATTAAGGCTACATTTCAGAAATAATAAAACGTTGAAATTTTATTTTCTATGAAATCAAATATAAAATATTGAAGGTAATCAATTTTAAATTTTATCTCAATAACTTTTCTTCATCTAATTAATTTTTGTGACCTTTTAGAATCTTTGCGATAGTTTTAGGCTTTTCTTTCAAGGTCTCTTCTTTCCTACAATTATGTTAACACATATTTAATTAAAACCCATTCATGAACAATTTATCACAAATAAGTTTTCTTGCATTACCATATTTATAATCATATGCTTAATTAAAGTTTTCAAATTAAGAATGTTATAATATAAAGTGGAACTGAGATTTTTTGTTTTTTGCCAACGAAGACAAGTTTCTAAAACGAAAAGTAAATATTCACTAAACATATAAAGGTACACTGCGTGACATTGAAAATGGAACACCAAGAAATAGTGGCCGGAAAGTGATGAAACTCGGCAGACAGAGAGAGAGACAGGGACGAACAATAAGTGATCTTTATTTCAAAATGATAGTCATAATACAGAGCGAGAACGGCGTCGGCTTAGTAGCAAGTAGGACCACCGCGGACGGCGATGCACGCAGCAACACCTCTAGGTAGAGAGTCAATCAGAGTACGGATGGCGTCCTGAGGGATGGCTCTTCATTCCCTCTCAACCATTTGCCACAGTTCGTCTTCTGAACGCGGCTGTGGCAAGGCATGCAAACGGCGTCCAATGATGTCCCAGACGTGCTCGATTGGTGAGAGATCAGGAGAGTACGGTGGCCAGGGAAGCATCTGTACATCTTGCAGAGCTTGTTGGCTAATGCGAGCAGTGTGCGGTCGGGCGTTATCCTGCTGATAAAGGGCATTGGGTACCCCCTGAAGGTAGGGGAGTGTCACCGGTCGCAGCACATCATCAACGTATCGTTGGGCCGTCATAGTGCCCTGAATACGAAGTAAAGGTGACCTGGAATCATACGCGATTGCGCCCCAAACCATGATTCCACGTTGTCGCACGGTGGGGCGTTCCACAATTGCTGCCGGATTGGACCTTTCTCCACGTCGACGCCACACGCGTACACGGCGACTATCACTGGACAAGCAGAAACGCGACTCATCTGAGAACACGACCCTGTGCCATTCCGTCATCCACGTCGATCTAGCCCGGCACCATTCCAAACGTTGGCGCCTATTCGGTGGGGTCAATGGCAGTCTTCTTAGCGGACGGCATGAGTGCAAGCCATTAGCAACCAATCGACGGGAAATGGTTCTGGTCGAGATGGAATGATCTAGGGTGTCTTGCACATGTTGCAGGATGGCGGTACAAGTGGCTTGTGGGGCCGCCACTGCTTGTCGAAGGATACGCCGGTCCACACGTGCTGACGTCACTCTGGTTGCACCGACATTCCTATAAATTACCACATTTCCTTGTTCCAACCATCTTCTCCACAGTCGGTGCACCGTGGACGCACCAAGGTGTGTATCAGCTGCGATTTGACGTATGGACCAACCTGCCCTTTTCAGTCCGATCACCATGCCCCTCGTAAAAGCGTCTGTCTGCTTGAACTGCCTCCGTTTACGATGACCTGGCATTCTCTGTTATTACACGTGTCTTTTGACACAAGAACAAAATTTCTACAATGATTTTCCTTGAAGAAATAACGACACGAATACTGTCCTTTCTGCAAGTTCCTTCCCTTATATCTTACTCCATGTGCGCACGAGAGCTGCGCATTTTACATCATTAGCATAACTCGGTTAGGCGCGTCTACCCTGAAATTTGCATAATTTTCTGGCCACTATTTCTTGGTGTTCCATTTTCAATGTCACGCAGTGTATTTTTATAACGAATATAATTATTTAAAAAAAGCTTCTTTTTATATTTATACTCGGGTAAAATTCCTCTCGGCATTGCCCGGGTCATTCGTCTAGTATATATACTAAATATACTATATATAGAGGGGTTCATTCAAATACGCCACACATATTTAAATTTATTCTATTCAATATATATATGTACAATTTAAAATATTTACATTGTTTAGACATTATTATATATGAAATATCTATTTTTTCAAGCTATAATCTCTCCACGTGGCGGAGCAATGGTGTCGACCAGCTGTTGCCCAGTACATCAGCTTCTTCTGCTTCATTAAATTACCAAGATTAGGCCCGAAATATGGAGCAGACGCCCAATCAATACCTATTGATTATTTCTGTCGATGACCTCCCGGATTACGTCCATAATCCCCAGCCTCTTTTTGAACCCTGGGCTCGTCTGATGTCTCCTGGTTTACTTGGCGTTCACTATAGACGACACACATGATCTGAAACTACAATTTATGTCGATTCTAAAATTTAATCTAATTTGATTTTTATTTTATTTTATAAGTAATTTACGTTTAAACTCTTTTTATGGAATAAATGCGCCCTGAAAAACTTGTATACAAAGAGTTTCCCCTAATTTTCTTTATAAAATGAAATTTAATGAAGAAAGAGCATTTTTTTATCTATAAATATTAAAATGAAACATTTAATCTCATGGAGGCTATATATGCTTTAATATACCCCCAATTGTGATTTCACATAATCCCTCTGGAAGATGGAAAATACTCTGAGTTCTCCCTGCCTCCGACCAGTCAGTCGCCGTTGTATCGGTCGCCATTGACTGACATTCTGTCCTTCAAACCAACTTCATTGCCGTGCAACAATTTTGAAAATGTTGTTTGTTTTTATAAATTTATAAATCATAGAGATATCTGAGATTCTCTCTCTCACTTCTGCAGCAACACAGAGTCGCGCATCTCCCTCGTGGACAATTGATTGAGAGACGTTCGAAATACTGCGTTTATTGTGCTCTGAATGCTCTGGACCGACATGATTCAATAATTGAATATACAACAATAGTAATTCTGAGCAGCGATTTTGAACTTGTAAATAATACTAATTGCACACATCAAACATTCACTTTCAAAAAAATTGCTAGAATTTTTTTAACGAGTATAAGGCTATTGAAATAGTGCACAAATAAAGCAATTCTAGTTCGCTTGATATCCATGTCCTCCTCGATGTTAGTAGGAAATGTTCTTCTTATCAAGTGCAGAGCTCAAAGTTTGCCGTTTTACTTAGGGGCTATTCATTATAGGTTCAAACATCGGGATGTTAGGATGAAGACAAAGGTCGATAGTAAATTCGAATATAGTTTCTGATATTTCTCGGAATGAAAAAAATATCATTTATACTTTGCTTTTTAGAAGATTGCCAGTAAATAACGTGGCCTGATGCATCAAGGAAGACATTTGCCATCTTTGTTCGTTATGTTGACCGTTTTACCGCCTTTTGAGATTCCATTCTATACTACGGCCTATATATGTATTTCAGCCTTAATTGGTTCAATTGCCCTTTTACTGTTTGGTGGTTTAACTACCCTTTTACTGTTTGGTGGTTCAACTACCCTTTTACTGTTTGGTGGTTCAACTACCCTTTTACTGTTTGGTGGTTTAACTACCCTTTTACTGTTTGGTGGTTTAACTACCCTTTTACTGTTTGGTGGTTTAACTACCCTTTTACTGTTTGGTGGTTCAACTACCCTTTTACTGTTTGGTGGTTCAGGCCCTGACTGGTTCCAAGCGGTTGGTTTTAAATAATTGCCAGAAAATATATATTGGGCATTTGTTATTTCGTCATTTTTGAAATATATGGATGTTTTCATGTAGATGTTTCTATTATTGTATCAACTATCCTTGCCGCATTTCATTACCTGATCAGATGATATTTGGCATATATTCTCAGGCCAGTAAGATAATGAAGCCATTTCGGTAAACCTGCACACTAAGGTCAGTAAAATTTGGCTCGGAATAAGATTTGATAAAATATAAAATACCACCAGAAGACATCGTTCCATGTCTTTCCAGTGGGTCTTGGATTTAGCGAGATTTGCCGTGAGAAAAAGGAAAGATTTCGAAAATTAACTAAACAGATTTATATGGCGATATGGCCAAATCATAGGCCAGAATAGAAAAAGAAAAGTATCGCCGAAGAAACTAATTTTATGGAGAATAAATATATTTTATGTTTGTTTCATGATTTTTGACAAACCAGCCATTTTATCTTATCCCACCCGGCAGTACCCCATCCAATGTCAATAGCCCGGCAAGAACGTTGTTACACGAGGAAGGCGGTGATAAATTATACGCAGCAGGTGATTTCCGCCATACATACAAACATTCATTTTTTCTATTTATGAAAATTAATGGAAGAGCGCCAATGCCAGAAACACGGAATCATTAATATCCGAACCTCTGTCTTGTCTTATTCTTGCTGCAAGTTGCTTGTACATCCATCAAATATGAATATCTTCTCTCTGAACTTTTTATTTTAAAATTTACCTGAAAATAGACTTTCCGCGTCATCCTAGAAAATATTTTGCGAGTTTCCCTCATATAGGTAACAACCTTATACTTTTGAGTGTTTTATATATTTAATAAATTGTTATATTACACTGGCAAACACATATTTTGTTGCCGGAGAACCAGTTTCTTCTTGATTTTGAAATTTATAAAAAAAAAAAATCGGGAAAAGATGTCCGTTTTGCTCTATCAGTTCTCATTTAGAGATACATACTCTCTACCTAGTAGTGATTAGCCTTCTGAAATAACTTTCTCTCTCTTACTATATATTTAATAGTTTTTAAATATTGTATTGAAATTCATGAAAAAGAAGAAAATAATTTAATTTCATATATAGAACTGCTGTGTGTGTGTGAATAATGTGACTGAAAATAAAAGGGTGGATTATTATCAAATTTGAACTTCATGTATTTAAATGCTTAGCAACTGATTATATAATGATGTTGCTTTTAAAAACCGAATTATATGCACAAGTTTTATTGTAAGAAAAATGAAAAAAAAAAATTGGCTCGAAGAAGAACCAACATTTAGGAATTGTAACAAATGTATCATCCGTGGGACAAGTTGAGATGAATGGGTCTTCTGAGTGAGGAAGTATTGCAGAAGGCAGGATAAGTCCACCTGTGGCGATTGTTGAGGTCGATGCCAACAATGGTGAGAGTCCTAAAATAGCAATCGTTAGTGTGGTCTTTCTGTTCTCTCCACAAACTATTGTGTTGTTTTGGTTACTCCAATGACAAAGGCCAATACTTACGTTTAGGGAGAAATCTTATTTTATTTTAAAATAATAAGAGATTACATGTTGTTATCCTAGCTACAACTGGGAGACAGCCTTTTCTTATCTTCTTATCTTTGTTTACCGCGGCGGATACGTCACATCCAGTGACGCCGCGATTCCACATCTTCACCCTTTCCTGGAACACTGGAACCCTAGTCGATGGGGGAACTGTCAGAGGTGGGATGGATTCCTGGATTCCAACACTAGGGCGGAATGTGCTCCCAGCTCATGCCGGGTGTAGGTCCCGGCACACTTCTGCGGGCATTCCACACTTCACCATCTGATAGCATGAATGGCCAAAGTTGTTTGGTTATGGTTAATGGCTCCTGAAATTGGAACATCCATTCATGACGGGATCAGCAGCTTGGACCTATACTTGGTCTCCCACTTGTAGTTTAGGGACACAGCTTTTGATTTACTGGCGCTCTTGTTTTCCTGACAGCAAGCTTCTTCGGGGGTGTTTGGTCCAACTTTCTTATCGATTACGTGCACCAAAGTTCTTCCGTTGAGCAGTGCTGAAGATGTTTGCTTTGTAGCAGTGTGCTGTTGTCTCTAAAAACATGTTTTAATAAGGCTTTGCGTTGACCTAAGGGAACCGAACAAGGCTGTGATATTGGATGGCTACCCAATTCCACTTATTGAAGACATACTCTCATCCTTGCACGGTTGTGAAGTTTTTACTAACTTGGGATCTATCTCAGGCGTACTACCAGATCAGACTTCACCCTGACTGCAGGTACCTCACTGCTTTCATTGCTCATGAGGAGATTTACCAGTTTAAAAGGTTGTCTTATGGTCTGAGTTCAATACCAGGTATTTTTCAAAAGTATTTAAGTGACCTTCTGATGGATATTAAAGATGTAAGTTGTTACCTCGATGACATAATAATTGGTGGAACCAGCGCGGAAAATCACGATAAAAAGTTCAAAAAAGTTCTGTCTAGACTTAGAAAAGTCGAGAAGTCAATTTTATGTTGAATTACGCAAAGTCAATTTACAGACAGAAGTCCTTAAAATTCTTAGGACACATAATTGATCATAATGGGGTTCATCTGGATCTGAATTTGGTGAATCCTCTCTTAGATGCCCCTCCTCCCAAAGATAAGTCAGGTCTTAGACACTTAATCGGAATGATAAACTGGTTCCAGAAATACATCCCCAACAAAAGTACAATTTTGGAAACTCGCCAAAAGTTTCTGAAGAAAGGCGCTCCATTTAAGTGGGGAGGAAAACAAACAAAATCATTGCAATCAGTGAAGGACATTCTTGAAAATAGACAAGTTCTTTATATATTTTGTCCAGAAATTTCCACGGTTATTACAACTGAGGCATCTCATAACGGCATAGGATGAGTAGTCTCACAGTTGTCAGAAAAGGTGGAGGAGCACATTGTGGAATGTGCTTCAAGGACACTTTCTGATGCTGAGAGGAAGTATTCAATCGTTTAAAAGAAGCCCTCGCTTATGTGTTGGCTTGTGAAAAGTTTATAAGATGGATCTAGGGTCGGAAGTTCACTCTGATAACTATCAATCCTCTCTAATGTCATTACTTACAACTAAAGGCAACGATAGAGCAGGACTGAGAATTGCAAGATGGTCAACAAGGCTCATGAACTTTGATTACGAACATAGAATCCAAAAAGGGAAAAGATAAGGCGTTGCCTCATTATCTCTTCAGATCATCGCTATCATCCCATGAGGACTATGATGGTGAAATTAAACTCATTGCATCGATCAATCAAGTTATGTTAGTTATCAGTGAGGAAGAATTTCTGAGAGAAAGTTCACTGTGCCCTGGAATTGTTGCCTTAAAAGAGCAAATGATGAAACCATGGAGTAATAATGAGTCTGCACAGTCAAATAAGTACTTCAGATTGAGTAGGGATCTTTCAGTTGAGGAGGACCTGATCTTAAATGAAAAAGGTGAATTCTGGTACCAGTATCTCTCCGAAATAAATTACTATCCTTTGCTTATAAAGATCGTTCAAGGAATCGTCATAACTAAACAAAGGTTGGGGGAAAGCTATTGATGGCCCTAGATGGTTAAAGATATAGAAGACTTAGTAACCAATTGCTAGGTAGGTAAGATCCACAACAAGAGACTAAAGTCTAGTCGAGTTTCCTTAACTCCTGTTGAAACGCCGTTAAAGTCAGGAATAAACTTGACTTGGACATAGTTGGGCCCTTCATTGATGCCGATATTGGATTTAGGTTTGCTATCACTCTTATTGACTGCACATCTAAATGTTAGAAGTCTTCTGTACGAGCAAAAGATTACATGCGGTTACCCTAGCTGCAGCCGGCGAGGCTTTTCTTAGCTTCTTATCTTTGTTTACCGCGGCGGCTACGTCAAATCCAGAAACGCCACGATACCACTAATCGGTACTGCGAATTTAGGACTTTTTATCCAATCATCCGTCCACGGGGGTAAATATTCAGTACAATTTCACAAACACAAGGTGGAGCTCACATCTTGGTCTCCAAGTGTAACTCCAAAGTAAGCTAGGTACCTTTTTTATGAGGTCGGAAATGGGTTTTCTGACATCTTGTATTGGGAAGGTTGACGTAAGAACTTCTGTTGGTTGATGCCATATTTATTATCGGCCGTAGAGAATTAAAACTTCCAAGTGGGACCATCAAACCCTTCTGATAATTACTCACTGAAATAAAGAGTCTGTTAAATAAAATAAAATTAATTGTGAATTACTTTAATATTAATACAAGGTTGATCGGCCGCTGAAGGCGTCACAGTCCTCACCGTTGTGGAGATTTTGAACTAGAGTTGAACTATGTACCACTGGGATAGGAGACGATCAAAAGGTATAAAACATTAAGTTGGCAACACTTCGAATTAAAAATGGTATATGAAAAGGCTCGTAGATTTAAAATGATCATAACGAAAACTTGTAAAACAGTTTCTACCTTTTTTTGCCAGCAGTAAATCAATATTCATTTACTTTTTTTGATCAGTGTTTTCAATTATGAAAAGCATATGTTCCAATGAACATTCAAAATGACAAAACCTGCTGGTGCCCTGTATTCAGGTGAAAACCTCCTGAAAACAATATTCCATCGATGAGGAGCCAATGCGAGACAAACAATACCTTCGGCGGGCGCTATTTAACCGGCTTAGCGAGGTCAGAATTTCCAATGAGCTGCGCCTATTTACCTTTCATTATCACTGAGACCTTCACTGGAGATAAGTAACTCGGCCAATTATCAACACTCGGGATCTTCACGTTTCATCTTTATTGGCGGCTGTGCTAGCGACTATTGTTAGCAAATTATTCCCCCTGTGACTTTGGGAAAATTCTATACCCATTTTCTTGCCGCATATTTATTTGAGTGCACAATGGACGTTCTATATATTTGATTAGAGATTGGATATTATGTTAATAGAATACGGATTTCAGGAATTTTACATTTGCAAAACCACAACGACGCAGCCTCGTCTATATTTAAAAAAAAAACGTCTCTAATTATATGGGCTGTTCATCGAGCGGGTTTAGACCGACAACCAGTAATTAAGTATTTGTATAGTTTTTTACCTAAATATTTAAATAATAAAGTATAAGTGTGTGCGGCTATATATGTCTTTATAATATATTTTAACCTTTTTAAGAAAAATCTCGGACAACGCCTGCTCGGTGTCCCAGCAGTTCCGCTGTGGTCTACCACTTGATATATTCCCAACTCACTAGTTGCCCCAAGACTGGCTCTTCCTAAGCGCTCACTCGCCCACACAGCATTATATCAACGGGGTCGGATGGCACAACAACGACCCTGGATCGAATCCTGAAATAGGCACTTTTTTCTAATAAAAAAATTGTTCCAATGGCCCCCGATTCAAAGTCCACCCCACCAGTCAGTAAAAGTAACCAAACGGAGCTCTGGCCCACTTGTAAGTGCGAAGGTCGATCTGCTTTAAGATGTCCAGACATGTGGTGCACTTATATTGACAGCACAACTTCTACCCACCTGGTTATTATGGCATGTACCACGTGTGTGTACTAGGGGTATTAACACACTGCAATAGAGTTTTACTCTTTATAATTTTACCATTAGTAATATCAGCAGTGACGATACATAAATAGAATTATACACCTAAGATAAAAACACTTTTTATAAAATACATGGTTATAAAACTTTATATATATAATACTAAAACTTTTTGATAAATGGGCAAAATGATTATGGTGAGATAATAAATTTATTAGAACATAATTTATTTGAAAATTCTTAACTATTGACCAAAATAAAAAGATATATCATATCAGATTTTATTTCGCTCTAATTTGAAACATTGTGTTGTGATATTGGAATTTATAATCAGAGCGAAATTCTTCATGGGCCAATATTTTGAAGTACAGCCCGCACCACGTCGACGAGGGCCAACAGCCCGAGACGCGTTGGTGGTTGACTTTTCTTGATTTATAAAGAAAAGGTGTTAGCCAAATATCTCGGAACAAATCAAATCAACATTTTGTTAATTTTTGTTCCGCTAGATGGAGCTCTGCCATCTAAAATGCTCATGTGAGCGGTCAGGATAAGTTTTTTGTTGTTTTGTTTTTAATATCAAAACCTGACCTTTGTTGTTTATTATTTTCACATATCTGTATCGAGCAATGCTATTGCTTTATAATTAAGGCATGACATTTAGAATATCTAATGACTGAAAATTCGCGACAAATTTTTAAAACGATATTTTGGCTATGAAAAACCTTATAAGAATCAAGACATTTAATGAAAACGAAGTTGATGAATTTCAAGATGTACGTTGAATGGAGATTGTCAGAAAGAATGACATTTCAGCCCGGAGATGGCCACCAAGAAGCGGCGGTTCAGACGGATCGATACCCCGCCACTATTACCGCCCGCCCGGCGTTCTGGAATCGATGGCCGCGCCCTGACCTGGTTTACATGACACCGAGATCTTGTTGACAGCCGCGATATACTGTCGTGCAACATTTGGCCGCACAATCTCGAGCTCGGCTAGTGCACACACCATCCGATTATTGCTAGCAGATTTAGCAGGGTAGCTTGCACCGCTCTATTGTTACAGAAGTTTAAACCCCTAAAATTAAACAGCAAAGAAAAATCTCGCTGATAATAAATTTTAAAAATCAATTTTTATCTTCCGTGGGTACGTGTTTTACCCAATTATTGAAAACAATTAAAATTGAATAAAGCTAAAGTTTTCGTAACTGAACTAATTGTCACCAAAGGAAACATTTCGTTTTAAGCAATACTTCCGAGGAGGTTTCTGCAAACCCAACAATCTCTCTCCTACACAATAGTGCTACAAACTTCATTTGGTGCAAAACTTCATTTCAACTTCCCCAAACTGCCTATTTTCCGAGCCAAGAAAATCGCTTTGGGGAGGTTTGTCGCCTTATAGAGAACGGTCAATTTTCATTACAAAGTTAAAAAAACAACAACAACAACAACAAAAAAAAAAAAAAACAGGACTGACATTGTACTAAAAATAATTTGGTAAATGCATTTATATATTGATGTTTATTTTTAAAATTTGTAAAATATAAATCTAACCAATTAATAACCAATAAATCGAACAGACAGTCTCGGGTTTTATTGAACTTCACTCTCTTAGAACCAGAGATTTAATTGGCAACAACACCATCGGCTTATTTATTTTACAGACTTAGGGCAGAGTTGAAGTCCGTTTTCTACTAATAGCGCAATTGTGTTTTACACTTTTGCGAATTCATAATAGACCAGAACTTTATTTTTTAGAAGAGTAAATATATTTCACCTCAGCCATACGTTGTTGTCGGAGCTAATGATTCAGTAGAAGCTTCCACGGGGGATAAACAAGGAAGTTCCTGGCTGTCTCTCATTGAAGGCTATGTTCTGACATTCCGGACAAGTGGTGGTGTCTCAACAGCCAGATTGGATCTTACCGGAGTTCGTTATCCTCTGCACGAAGTGTTTCTAGAACATTTTAACACCAGCACTCTTCATAACCTCCAGAATATATTTCTAATCGTGGAAATTGTCCCGAAGTAACCTATAAGGAAATATTTTAAAAAAAGTATATTTTTTATTGTTTCAACCATGAAAATATCTTCTTCAGACAGGTATGCATATATTCAAGCTCTATATTTTCATGAAAATCGATAAGGACCAAAGAAATGTGGACGCTTTAGGAAGAATGGTTGCATAATACAGGTCCAGCTTATAACGGTTTAATTTTATTTTTGTCTTCTAGACCTCATATTTAGAACCCCCGGTCTTACTAGAACATATATAATCAGAGATAACTTCTATAAAATGATCTCTTGAACCTTTAAGCGTCAGAGTCTCCTCCTTTTTACTGTCGGCGGAGCGCAAATATTTTGTCCCTATTTCAAACCTCGGGTTTTGTGTATGTTCTACATTTGTCATTATTATTTATTGTTCTCTGCTTCTTCTCTAATCTGTCTTTATTTCATTTTTAAATTTTACTGATTTTTTATATTTTAATTTATAAAGTGTGTGTGATTAAAAAAAATCATTCTTCATCAGAAGAAGAAACAATATCTTCAACAGATTACATCGATGAGATTATGTCAAGTGATGATAAGAATGCCCAACACCATAAGACACTAAGGAAGGATATGTCACGCCTAGACTAGAGCAATCACTGGCTATATATCCCAACCTACACTCACGTGACTTCTACCTCACCTTTAAAGTCATTAATAAACTGCTCTTTTTCGTGATTCATCCGATTTACACGCACATTAAGCATTTCATATCTCTCCCTCAATTCTATTTATTACCTGCACTCCTTCAGTAGAACATACCCCTTTCATGAAGCTAACATAATGTTTTACACTATCTTCTCTCCGTGACCATGACACTGTGACTGCTTTGTCTATTGATTTGACCTCGCTGCGTACTACAGCCTCTCTATACTTATCAAACACATGTTTGTGGAAAATTTCGAACTGTCATAAAATCTGTACTCTACTTTATTTCTAATGGCTAGAAATCTTTCCTTGAAGACCATAGGACTTCCCCCAACTCTCTGCTAAGACCTTCTACTAATTTAAGGCATTCCCTAATACCACGCGCTTTCTTAGAGTACAATATGTTCAGTTTACTAACAATACTTTCGAAACTGCTATCGTTACGGATACCCATCTCCTCTAAGCTCAACTTGACTTCAGGGGATAGAGCCTCGAGCATGAGCAGTGCTTTGGCCTCGGCATCCCATTTGCCTAGTCGCTTTAAGTTCGACTTCGAGATCAACCCCATTGAACACCGGAAAGTTAAAAATAGAGTTCACAAACAAGGAGGAGAAAAATAACTCTAAAACAAAGAAAAACCAAACGTAAAATTTATAGGAATTTACACGTGCAAATATCACAAATGCTGGCAGGGCTCGTCAATGACAAAAGTTACTTATACATGTTTACATACAAAAGAAAAAGTAGCATGGACTAAAGTAAAATTAGCATAACACATCAAAATAAGTACACACAAAAGGAACGACAACAAAAAGGGAGGAAGTAAAAAAACACGATAAGTTATGATAAAACTATTGCTATTATTACACAATAACTCCTGGAAGAATCCTCAATCTACCTATGAACTCCTTTTATGTACAAACATGGCCACATTCGTCCAACAAGAGCGCGTGGGAGGTCAGTTCGCTAATAAAAAAAAAGCACCATTATTTTCATAAAGTCAAATTTCGGTTTTCCACCAATTGAGTTAACTTATAGATTCCTTTTATATGAAACAGAAATTAGATTAAGTAATATTACACAATCTTTCGCCACAATAAGCGGTCAAAATTTGCCTGAATTTAACTGACTCACCCTATTCCATATACATATCGAGAAAAGTATATACATTTAATGGAGTGTAAAACGAAACCATTTAAAATGCCATGGACGTAAGGAAATACTTCAATTATTCTGGCATCAGCCGTCGTGAGGTGAATGTTGTCGATACTGAGGATCTTCTATCGTGTCAAATCACGAAGCCTTAGAACATTAAAGATGGACCGTCTGCCTCCACTTTGAAGAAAAACACGCAAATGTATTCCAATTTTGGTTATGACGGCTTCAAGCCAAACGAGATTCGCATAAGAATGGAAAGCAAATATGATACTCTGTGGCTTCAATATATTATAGACTTTTATTTTTCTACCAATTTAAAATTGGATTTGTATATTCCTTACTTTATATAGTTCTGTCTACTCACATTTCATTGTACCTGTTGAAGGGCTTGACAGCCCGAAAGCTTGTCACGAATCCGTTCATTAAAGAAACGTTTATCTCCTTATTTTTCATCTATTATATTCCTTACTCAATAGAATAATAGCGCGATTTCTCCTTAAGGCGCACGAAGAGGAAAAATGCTGTCGCCTAACGTTGTCTAACCCAGTAGCTACTCCAATCCTCAGAAATGATGCTTTCATGTTTATAATAAATGCATCTTCTAATATTCAAGAGATTTTAAAAGTTTTCATTTGAATTTCCTCTTGTGTTGAGTGAATAAAAAGTTTATTTACTTGAATAAATTTGCATAAAAGTTTTGACATTGAGTTATATGCTCTTTCTACTCTTTCCACTCGTAGTCGTCCTTGGCATTTAAGAAACTCGGTGTTTCCCCTTCCTGTGATAAGAGGGATCTATTAATCGAAATATGTTTCCGGAGTTTTTTTTAACGATTTATAACCTTATTGAATGGGTAATAATATATGCCGTCGTTACATATCGAGAGAATAAATTGTTGTTGACGCAGTCTCTCTGACCTTCATACATAAATATTAATGCATCGTCAAATACCGAGGTTCATGTGGTGGGAGTTATGGTTTTGCACAGATGTAGGTTGTAAGAACTGTCTTAATTTCTTTATTTTAACGCGCATCCTTATTTGCTGAAATAAAAACTCTAGTTATTTGTTCTCCGACTTTACTTTCTCTCGAGAGATAAATATTTTGGGGAAAACAATCTTAAAACGTCTTCAGAAGTTTCACTTTCTTGCTTCTCGCTACTTGCTGCATCAGCAGATTTAGTTCCTCTTCACTGCAATAGTTCTAAAGTGTTACTATATCCTTGATTGTAATATTGCTCTTCGGGTATATCGCCACAATATTTTGCGAACTGGGAAGAGAGAAATTTTACATATTTGGAAATAAATATCTGGAAAGAGCGCTCAAAAGCAGTTTTATTTCTTTTTGACAGTAGTAGATAACTTTTCAAATGATGTAAAACAAACAAAGTTTATATAGGGAAAATACTATAGCCAAAATTAATATTTAATTTCTAGATTATTAATTTAGATATTTATTTTTTTTTTGATACACAGAAATTCCCACATGGCCTTTCTTATGTTGGATTTTCATTTGAATAAATTTCCTTGTCATTCTGATGTTTGTATTTCTTAATTTTCTATGTGACATTTCGGTAGAGATGCTGAGTAGATCACGGAGACGAAGAAGCAGACCACGGGTGCTGTGAACTACATGTTTCCACGACTGACTCCATTATTCCACCGCTGTGTCAGACTTCCCTACAAGAAAACAATGTCCCTCTAGACTATGTGAGCCTCTCTTAATACCGGAAAAAACACACAAAGCTATTAGGGACAAAATTCCAAGACTCCGAGGGAACCCTTGCCCGAAACAAGTCAGATCAATGTCATTGGCAACAAGATTTGCCAGGAGATTTATTATATATATTTTATGGTCAGAATAATTATTTTGATAATAATTATATTCATCTACACAGCAATCTTACCTCATTACCTCTCTGGTATTTTATAAGTTTTCAACTTACTTTGTATTAAAATAAATTGCCGCGCAATTTTGAAGTTTCTTTTTTACATTTTCTACGTGCGACAATATTTTATAATAAATATTTTGAGAATACAGCAATAACTAACTGAGATTCTCCCACTATATAATGATGTTTATAAGTTCTTCCGTCAGTTTTCATAATCCGAGCATAATTATAACGACGATATAATAAAGTTATTTTCAAAGTTAAACTCACTCGCTATCGTCCTAGATCAGTTCGTAGAACGAACATCCCTCTATACGTAATTCCCGGGAGTATAAGAGCGAAGTAAGCATTTTTTTCAAAGCATTAGCAGATCGCCTATATGCAAATTTGTTTAATAGGATTTTCTCGCAGAATAGTCAAAAGTATACATATCCACCCAACCAGTTTTATAGATGTACCACTATTAAGGTGTAGCCAGAGCTCTAGATGGCATATTTTATAATTGTCACTGTTCTAGGATATTTATTGGTGCAAAAGTCCTTGAGCGGTAGCCAAGCACACGAGAATAAAGAAAAAACCTGATCATTTGAAACTTATATAGTATGAGGATTTCAGCAGACAAACAAACCACTTCCGTAAAACTGAAAAGTTAAACTTACGGGTTCACACACAGAAGTACAATGTACTGGGGCCTAAAGTAGAAGTAATTCAACACACAGGAACGTGTACACTCAAAAGTACGACAAAACATAAATACGAAAATAAAGAACACACGGTACGTTAAATAAAAACAGTACTTATATTTTATTGAGGCGTTGATACGGAGTGAACAGGTATGCGAGGAGATCACCAGACACGGACCAGGCCCACAAAACGCAGCAGAACGCTTTAAACATATCCACCCAATAACTCCTATGAACCGCCTTTATGTACAAACATTGCGGCATTCGTCCAATGAGAAGGCCTGGGATATCAGTGTGTATGTTCTCTAATCAAATACAAAAACAGCTTTCTTTTCACATAACTGATAAGCTTAAACTGCTTATGTTTGTCAAATAATTTGACGAAACAAAGTCTGACTTTGATTGTATGTGTCCCAGTACAGAGATAGCTATCGGCAAATATAGTTTATTGGTGTGTTGTTGTATGGAAGACATGTTGAAGGCACCAGACCTGGAGGATTCCCTTGTACTACATTTGTGTCCCATACACACAACTAGAAGATGCTCAAGTCTTATGTACCTCATTAGATATAAAGTTATATATATAAGATGTGCACCTACTTCTGACAATAAACATTTTTAAAGATTCAACAATAATCATGAGCAAGTATGTCTTCTCTGTTCACATTCGCAAATATTTTACTGGATCAAACACTTTAAGTTGCGTCAGGTTTCGAGAAAGCCTATTACTTAGTAAGAATTCCATTGAATAAATCTGGTCTTGTGTAGGCATTGAATTCAATAATGGATACTTATGGAAGTAAATATAGGCATGCTGAACACATAACGTAAAGACAAAAACTGTAATCTGCGAGTTATTTATATTTTCTCGAATGGAAACTCATTTCTGTCTCTTATTGATATAATTAAAAACAAAGAGAGAAAATATCTATCTACAATATAAAATATATTCATATGAAAGAATGACATTTGAAATATAGAGAGGTTATAAATTTAAAATTGAACTATGAGCAACGTGAAAAGATCTATTCCTCTTTTTTTGTGTGTGTGAAAGAAAAATGAATAGGAAAAATAAATTGAATTTCTTTCAATGGCCTTCTCAAAGATTTGAAATCTTAAACGATATTTTCTAAATGCTATCAAGTTCAGCAGAATAAGTAGCTAAGTTTTTATTAAAATGAAAAGAGATT
Organism: Cordylochernes scorpioides; assembly: GCA_030710605.1. Classification (NCBI taxonomy): domain Eukaryota; kingdom Metazoa; phylum Arthropoda; class Arachnida; order Pseudoscorpiones; family Chernetidae; genus Cordylochernes; species Cordylochernes scorpioides. The sequence continues at coordinate 95,571,979 of CP092867.1, forward strand.
TAAAAGTGAATTTTGCTGACATCAGGATCGCTGCAAAAGGTGCGCGCGCATTCTCAAATGTTGACGTAGCAGCACAACCTTGTGTGTAGAGATGGCAACAATCTAATTCCCATCTATACAGCGACGGCTGAAAGTTTTTGAATTCAGTAATGATCGTATTTTCTGGATATGGTAACAATCCAACTCCCATCTCTACAGCGACGGCTATACAATATTTGATATTTCAGTAAATATTGGATATCAATAATGGCAACAACCCAACTCCCATCTCTACAGCGACGGCAATACAAAATTGAGTTCAGTAAATATTGGATATCAATAATGGCAACAATCAAACTCCCATCTCTACAGCGACGGTTATACAATATTTGATTTCAGTAAATATTAGATGGCACTATGGCAACAATCAAACTCCCATCTCTACAGCGACGGCTATACAATATTTGATTTCAGTAAATATTGGATATTAATAATAGTCGCAACCCAACTCCCATCTCTACAGCCGCGACTATACAATTTTTTATTTTATATATTTAATATTGTATATATGTCGAATCCTGTCGATTCTTTTATAATCCTGTCGTTGTGAAATCCTGTCGACTTAATCTATGGTGTGAGATCCTGTCGACTCTCGCTATGCTGTGATAACCGAGGGTCTCTCGCTGTGGTGTGATAACCGAGTGGTACAAACCTATAGTAACCGAGAGGGACAGTCAGGGCGTGGAGAATTTTCCAATATCTCTCTGCACCTTGGAAGACCTTTAACAGTTCTCACAGAGTACAGGCAGTCGTGGTCGACGCAGAGGGGAAAGCTTGGGAATGTCCATACACAAAAAACGAAAAGACACAGTTGTACTAGGAAAGTTCCGTTAACAGATAGGAGTCGAGCTAGGAGCGAAAGATGGAGATAGAAGAATTCATACTGTTCTACATGGTCGATGAGGTGGACCTTGGACACAACCAACGAGGGCACCCGCTGATGGTGAAGCGACTGTTCATTTCTGGCCCTGTTGGAGGCTTATATATCTTTGCCAGGAAGTATTGGGTTTCAGCGAATGCTATAAGGGCGTGGATAGGAAGAGGGTCATTGTATACTGGCAAGCCCAATCAGTTTCCTATCTTTAGGCCTCGTTGTTGGACTTCTATCTCAATCTTTTGCTTTAGCTCAACTCTTAATCTATTACAGAGTTTTATTTATTTATCCTCAGTTTCTACATAGTGCATTACATATGATGATGTAATGACACAAGTCAATCATGCATATAATTATTGACAGAAATGTTTTTATACAACATGACAATCTTGTTATAAGTATTCATGGTAAACGGATTGCGGATTTCGACAATTTAGAAAGAGGGAATCATATATCGCCGCAACTCTTTTTATTAACGCGATTAAGGAAGCTTTCGGGCAAGCCCTTCTTCAGCTAACTATAATGTACAAACAAGGCAAGCGAGAGAGAGATTATATATCGTTTTTAAGGAAGAATCTATGTAAATATAGTACAAAAATATCTTAAAAAATAAATTTACATAATTGAATAAATATAAAGAATCAACTATAGACAGTTCAAAGGATTTAGTGGAGACAAAAATGGAATGGCTATTGTTTTATATGGCTTTTGAAGATTTTTAGGATAGAAGGGGAACGTACTGTGATGGCAACTGTATGCTTTTGTTTAATGGTTTAGGGTGCTTCATGGTTTATATTGCTTCAAGAATGAGTCTTTGGGTTTTAGTTTTGGCATTTGTATGGAGGATTCTGGTGTTATTGAAGTCTGGAGTGTGTCCGGTTTCTCTGACGTGGTCGACTATTAAAGAGTTTGGGTTTAGTTTAGAAATGTTTCTTTGGTGTTCTTTGATTCTGATTGAAAGGTCTCTTGATGTTTCGCCTATGTAGACACTATTGCAGTTGAGGCAGGGAATTTGGTAGACTAAATATTTTTTTTTCTGTTTCTGGTCGGTGCTTTTGGTGATTGGGTTTCTTAGAATCGAGGCCATGGAAGGTGAACCTCTAAAGATGGTTTTTATGCCAAAACTTTTAAGTTTTCGGGCTATTGTAATTATAGGTTCTGTATATGGTAGGTAACAGGTGGAGATGTAATGATTGGAGTTATTTATGGGAGTCCCTGGTTTATATCTATTTCTTTTAATGAAAGGAAGCGGGTATCCAGATTTAAGAAGCTGGTTTTCGATAAAATTAAGTTCTTTATTGTATTCTATTTTTGATGAGCAGTGGGTGAAGGCTCTTTTCGTCAAGATACGTACAACTGTTATTTTGTGGGAGATGGGAGAATTGGAGGCAAAATGTAGGTACTGCGTTGGGGAGGTAGGTTTTCTATAAACTTTTGTTGTAAAACTGGTTCTATTTCTGGTAAATAAAATGTCAAGGAATGGCAGGCTTCTTTTATTTTCTTTTTCTATTGTAAATTGAATAGATGAGTTAAAGCTATTGAGGGTTTCAAGGATGTGATTTTCACTGTTTTCTGTGATTATGCAAAAGATATCATCGACGTACCTTGACCAGATTAATATTTCATTGGGTTTTGCTTCAGTGATCCATGAGTCAATGGTGAAGAGAACTATTTCTGCTAGAATTGTAGAGAGTGGGCTTCCCATCGGTGTGCCTTTTATTTGGTTGTAGTATTCTCCTGTAAATTTAACTGTTGTGCTCTTTAAACAGATTTCGGTAAGTTTCAGGATAGCAAGGTGGTCCGGGTATGCTTCTTTATGTTTGATTAGGATGGTTTGTAGGGAGTCCATTATTAAGTCGTGGGGAAGGCTTGTGTATAGGTCTTTGACATCATATGAAACGATTCGGTGATTGGCTTTCAATTTGAAATTCTTCATTTTTTGTAGAATTTCTTCAGGATTTTTAACAATATGAGGTAGATTTTTGGTTATTTCAGAAAGTCTATTGGCTAGATGTTTGGAGAGAGAATATGCTGGTGATTGGTTATAGGCGACTATTGGTCTGAGAGGGGTGTTTTTCTTATGGATTTTAGGAAGGCCGTAAATATATGGATGGGTTCCAGGGTATTCCAGAATTTGTTTCTTTAAGGACTGATCGATAATCTGGTTTTTAAGGAGTTGATGTATAGAATTTTTAAAAGCAGTTATTGATTTTGATGCTTCCTGTGGCTCTATTTTAATAATGAATTCGGTATTGTTCAGGTGCGTTTTCATTCTAGTGATGTAATCTTCAGTATTTAAGATTACAACAGATCCGCCTTTGTCTGCTCGAGAGATTGTAATGTTTTTATTTTTGGATAGGTTATTTAAGATAAGGATTTCTTTATTGATGCGACGATGGGATTCTTTGCTGTGCTGGGATGTGCGATTACTGGGTGTGGGAGCTAGTGTGGAAGCCACAAAGTTTCTGATCATGTGCATATTATTATTCGATATGTTATGTATGCCGGATTCTATGGAGCTAATGATTTGGGGTAAAAACACATTTATGATCGGACGGTATGATAGACCTTTGTTTAACAAGGATATCTCTGATGGGCTGAGTTCATATTCAGATAGGTTGACAATGAAGTGATTGTCTCCGGGGAAATGGTATTTCTTTTTCCAGTGATCTATTTTCTTTTCGTGTTTGAAATATTAATCTGGTCAAGGTACGTCGATGATATCTTTTGCATAATCACAGAAAACAGTTAAAATCACATCCTTGAAACCCTCAATAGCTTTAACTCATCTATTCAATTTACAATAGAAAAATAAAATAAAAGAAGCCTGCCATTCCTTGACATTTTATTTACCAGAAATAGAACCAGTTTTACAACAAAAGTTTATAGAAAACCTACCTCCCCAACGCAGTACCTACATTTTGCCTCCAATTCTCCCATCTCCCACAAAATAACAGTTGTACGTATCTTGACGAAAATAGCCTTCACCCACTGCTCATCAAAAATAGAATACAATAAAGAACTTAATTTTATCGAAAACCAGCTTCTTAAATCTGGATACCCGCTTCCTTTCATTAAAAGAAATAGATATAAACCAGGGACTCCCATAAATAACTCCAATCATTACATCTCCACCTGTTACCTACCATATACAGAACCTATAATTACAATAGCCCGAAAACTTAAAAGTTTTGGCATAAAAACCATCTTTAGAGGTTCACCTTCCATGGCCTCGATTCTAAGAAACCCAATCACCAAAAGCACCGACCAGAAACAGAAAAAAAAAATATTTAGTCTACCAAATTCCCTGCCTCAACTGCAATAGTGTCTACATAGGCGAAACATCAAGAGACCTTTCAATCAGAATCAAAGAACACCAAAGAAACATTTCTAAACTAAACCCAAACTCTTTAATAGTCGACCACGTCAGAGAAACCGGACACACTCCAGACTTCAATAACACCAGAATCCTCCATACAAATGCCAAAACTAAAACCCAAAGACTCATTCTTGAAGCAATATAAACCATGAAGCACCCTAAACCATTAAACAAAAGCATACAGTTGCCATCACAGTACGTTCCCCTTCTATCCTAAAAATCTTCAAAAGCCATATAAAACAATAGCCATTCCATTTTTGTCTCCACTAAATCCTTTGAACTGTCTATAGTTGATTCTTTATATTTATTCAATTATGTAAATTTCTTTTTAAAGATATTTTTTGTACTATATTTACATAGATTCTTCCTTAAAAACGATATATAATCTCTCTCTCGCTTGCCTTGTTTGTACATTATAGTTAGCTGAAGAAGGGCTTGCCCGAAAGCTTCCTTAATCGCGTTAATAAAAAGAGTTGCGGCGATATATGATGCCCTCTTTCTAAATTGTCGAAATCTGCAATCCGTTTACCATGAATACCAACGCTAACGGCGCTTTCAATTATTTATTTTATTTCGTACAGCTAGAGAGAGCATCCCTCAGTCTTGCCAGATGGCGCTCCCACCTCAAGTTCAACCAGAGATGCAAAACTGCCAAGTTCATTCCCCCAGTTCTACGCCTTAAAGATCCAATCAAAACAGTTTCTCAAAAAAACGGTATTAGAGCATACAGGTAAAAAGCTTCTCGAAGCTAGAATCAAAGGTTGCTTTTCAAAAATATCCTTCCTATCAGCAAAAGTTAAATCCCTTATTGGAATCATTACCTTGTACACCCCTTCGGACATAACAACCAAACTTATACAAGAAATAACTTCGAAAATAAACCTTCAGAATACCTCTACCGCCCTCAAACACGAAAAGAAAATAGATCACTGGAAAAAGAAATACCATTTCCCCGGAGACAATCACTGCATTGTCAACCTATCTGAATATGAACTCAGCCCATCAGAGATTTCCTTGTTAAACAAAGGTATATCATACCGTCCGATCAAAAATGTGTTTTTACCCCAAATCATTAGCTCCATAGAATCCGGCATACATAACATATCGAATAATAATATGCACATGATCAGAAACTTTGTGGCTTCCACACTAGCTCCCACACCCAGTAATCGCACATCCCAGCACAACAAAGAATCCCATCGTCGCATCAATAAAGAAATCCTTATCTTAAATAACCTATCCAAAAATAAAAACATCACAATCTCTCGGGCAGACAAAGGCGGATCTGTTGTAATCTTAAATACTGAAGATTACATCACTAGAATGAAAACGCACCTGAACAAAACCGAATTCTTCATTAAAATAGAGCCACAGGAAGCATCAAAATCAATAACTGCTTTTAAAAAATCTATACATCAACTCCTTAAAAAACAAATTATCGATCAGTCCTTAAAGAAACAAATTCTGGAATACCCTGGAACCCACCCATATATTTACGCCCTTCCTAAAATCCATAAGAAAAACACCCCTCTCAGACCAATAGTCGCCTATAACCAATCACCAGCATATTTTCTCTCCAAACATCTAGCCAATAGACTTTCTGAAATAACCAAAAATCTACCTCATATTGTTAAAAATCCTGAAGAAATTCTACAAAAAATGAAGAATTTCAAATTGAAAGCCAATCACCGAATCGTTTCATATGATGTCAAAGACCTATACACAAGCCTTCCCCACGACTTAATAATGGACTCCCTACAAACCATCCTAATCAAACATAAAGAAGCATACCCGGACCACCTTGCTATCCTGAAACTTACCGAAATCTGTTTAAAGAGCACAACAGTTAAATTTACAGGAGAATACTACAACCAAATAAAAGGCACACCGTTTGGAAGCCCACTCTCTACAATTCTAGCAGAAATAGTTCTCTCCACCATTGACTCATGGATCACTGAAGCAAAACCCAACGAAATATTAATCTGGTCAAGGTACGTCGATGATATCTTTTGCATAATCACAGAAAACAGTGAAAATCACATCCTTGAAACCCTCAATAGCTTTAACTCATCTATTCAATTTACAATAGAAAAAGAAAATAAAAGAAGCCTGCCATTCCTTGACATTTTATTTACCAGAAATAGAACCAGTTTTACAACAAAAGTTTATAGAAAACCTACCTCCCCAACGCAGTACCTACATTTTGCCTCCAATTCTCCCATCTCCCACAAAATAACAGTTGTACGTACCTTGACGAAAAGAGCCTTCACCCACTGCTCATCAAAAATAGAATACAATAAAGAACTTAATTTTATCGAAAACCAGCTTCTTAAATCTGGATACCCGCTTCCTTTCATTAAAAGAAATAGATATAAACCAGGGACTCCCAGAAATAACTCCAATCATTACATCTCCACCTGTTACCTACCATATACAGAATCTACAATTACAATAGCCCGCAAACTTAAAAGTTTTGGCATAAAAACCATCTTTAGAGGTTCACCTTCCAGGGCCTCGATTCTAAGAAACCCAATCACCAAAAGCACCGACCAGAAACAGAAAAAATATTTAGTCTACCAAATTCCCTGCCTCAACTGCAATAGTGTCTACATAGGCGAAACATCAAGAGACCTTTCAATCAGAATCAAAGAACACCAAAGAAACATTTCTAAACTAAACCCAAACTCTTTAATAGTCGACCACGTCAGAGAAACCGGACACACTCCAGACTTCAATAACACCAGAATCCTCCATACAAATGCCAAAACTAAAACCCAAAGACTCATTCTTGAAGCAATAGAAACCATGAAGCACCCTAAACCATTAAACAAAAGTATACAGTTGCCATCACAGTACGTTCCCCTTCTATTCTCAAAAATCTTCAAAAGCCATATAAAACAATAGCCATTCCATTTTTGTCTCCACTAAATCCTTTGAACTGTCTATAGTTGATTCTTTATATTTATTCAATTATGTAAATTTCTTTTTTAAAGATATTTTTTGTACTATATTTACATAGATTCTTCCTTAAAAACGATATATAATCTCTCTCTCGCTTGCCTTGTTTATACATTATAGTTAGCTGAAGAAGGGCTTGCCCGAAAGCTTCCTTAATCGCGTTAATAAAAATAGTTGCGGCGATATATGAATCCATCTTTCTAACTTGTTATAAGTATTATACAATATGGGGTTGTTGGTTTAAATTACCATATATATATATATACTAGCCGAATGTCCGGGCAACGCCCGTGTTTTACCCGATTGAATGTTTTGATTCAAATACTATTTGTTACAATTATAAATTGGCGCCTTAAATAAATGCATATTTTAGTTAATAATTATAGCCAATGTGCTTTATCTGTCTATGTACTGTTGGCCTCCGTAGGCGTCTCTTACAGGGATAAAGAAAGAGAGGATTCCATTTGGTTATTAACTAATATATGCATTTATTTAAGAGCGACCCGCTCCAACACAATAGTTACAAAGACGAAGGTGGCGTGACCGTAGCCAACCAATAGGAGGGCGCCATTCCAAAAAAAAAGCAGTGGCAGAGATGAAAACTGATGACTGATTGATTAGGAGATGAGGAATGACGCTCGTAACTGTATATAGAATGGTATTATTATTATGGTAATACATATTCTTATAATATGACGTGATATTTTGTTATATACACCTGTTATTAATCAGTTAAACAGGGAATTGAAGGCATAATAAATAAACATCAAGGTGAATTATGAAAACCTCTCATAAAAAATGAGCGCAAAAAATTCAAAAATAAAATATTGAGATGTATTCAGCAAGTCTGGCTCGACCTTGAGTGCATGCAAATAGCTGCACGTGCGTCCCAGAAGGTATTTCCAACAGCTTATTGATTGCGACGGCGAGAAATGGTCCAATTCTTGGAAGATTTTTGTCATGGCATCGGTCCAAAGCAGGCTGTAACGCGAGATCTCATTTTAGGTGTAATTGGCTCGTTTGACCTTTGCATATTACCCAATTGTCCACGCTAAATTTTATTATAGAAAAGGAATAAATATTTAATTCTCCCACCACCTTTTTGTCTTCAAGTTAAGTCCTATGTTGTAATCTCTAAATGTAATTGTTTTGTGGTGGACTCGCACATGCTAGGTACTAACATTCCCCGTGTTGTTCCAGAATGCAACAGTTAAAATAAACCCCAAGAGTTAACGTAAGTTTATTTACATATATCTCCTAGAGAAAATTTGGTATGAGAATCAGTAAAATATATCAATAAAAAAATCACAAATGATTTAATAAAATGAGTAAAAAAAATTCCATAATGAAAAGCAGGATTCGAAATGTGTATAGGTGCTTGTAAAAGAGATAAGATTTTCAGAGAAAAACTAATATTAAAACTTCATTATTTTCTCTAACAGAAGATATGATTTGGCTATAAAATTATAGCTTTAATTTCAAGAGAATACAATCTGAAACTTTATATTGGTATAATGTTTTACGAAGTTCAATTCCTCTCTGGTCTGTCGAACGGTTTTTCCCGAGCGTCTCCATTTGCCATGTTGAGTTCCGTGCGAGCTCTTACGCGGATCTTCGGGCGCAGAACTTTATTTTATAACAACAATTTATAGAACTGCATGCTGAAAAATGTATTTGAAACATTTTGTCTTAGTTGAAAAAAATTGTTGCATCCCTTTAGCTACCTGCAAGTTTCAAACACATTTTTAAAATTTCTTAATGTCTTCTTGATGTCTTTTTAATAAATTCTTCCTAAAAATTCAATACAATGTTTGTATCTATAAAAACACTTTACCCCTTCCGTTAAAAGTTCCACTATAAATATTTGGTTTAGTTTTGTTGGCTTTCTTGTTAAATATGAAAATTCAAAAAAAAAAAAAAAAAAATCACTAAACATATTACTAGCAACAAGGAACTAAAATACGCCGGTTACCTTTTTCTAGCAATTAAAGGATGCACAGCCAACAGAGATCTTGACTGGCGGTGAGCTCAATAATTCCTGTGTGCGTCATCTCGGATCTCGCGGCGCCGTACAGGGGGGGATTACGTCGTGGGGCGTCTTCCACATCTGTTACTCACTCCCCTGATACACAGTCATCATTTTTTTTTTCACGCCTCCATGACTTGAGTTGTGCCTTGGTTGATTCACCAGTCGTTGCAGGTTGAATTTATAGACAATTTCTTCTCGTACGGATATCATTGTTTGACAATTCCATCTATCGTAATATCTCTTTTGTACTCCTGAATGACTCAGCCTCTAACGAACATTGTCGACTTGCCATCTTCCACTTCTAGACCCGCGTTGTAAACTCCTGGAACAATGCATATTGATTTTTAAACTTATGTGTCATTAGCAAAATTTGCAATTAGTAGGCCTTGCAATTGAACTGTTTCGATTACTCTTTCTTGAACTCTGCGTGAACCAAATTACTTTCTTGCATATGGGCAAACAGAAGGTAGGTTGAAAATAAAATATGTAAATTGTTACCCCACTATGGTAAATAAGGTAGGTTTGTCCATGTCCTTCCAATCAGAGGCCATAAGGTTGGACATCATCTTTCATAATGAAGACAGATTTATTTTGCTTCGACGTCATCAATCTGTAGATCAACTCTGGCCTTTGCAATAGTTCTAGCAGCTGGTGATGCCCGAGTGACAATGCCGATCAGCTTATTTGAATCTGGCAAAGTATCGACTTAGATCCTGTTCGCCGCCGATTCTATAAATAGACCGTTGTTATTCTATTTATTTTAGTCTATTTCAACGTTCTTTAATGATGCATAAGGTGAAGCAGTATTTTCAACTTGTAGATTGACAACTGGCGCTCCTTTCTCTATTGCTTAACAGTTTATTTCTTTGAAACCTTCCTGACGGAATCTTTGTCGTGTCAAAGTTTTTTTTTTTTAAATGTACAGCTTTTAGCCATATATCCAGAATTGATTAAACACTTTGACTCTCCTTATCTTTTCTAGTTGCGAGTTTGACCGATCTCCTCGAGAAGTTAGGAAGTGTTCCACTGGCTTTATTCTCTGGAGTACTTTTACTTAAATCCTTCGTTCTTTTTTTCAGCCTCGTTGACGCCATGTTGGGTTAAAATTTTGGCATCCTCCTGGTGTGGTGTGTTCCATATTCTAACACGATTCCCTTCAGTTGTTCCATAGGCTTAACGTGAGTAAAGTTTGCTGATTGATTACCCTCCAACCAATGACGCCTAATTTACTCCCTGAGAGCTAGCCTAGAATTTACAAGTCTGAATCGGAAACTTTACGTCACTATTTACGAAGACGTATCATGTTTCGAGATTCTTACATAGTAACTCATTAGTTGAACAACTATTTTGTCGAATATTTTGTACTTTGAATTATAACGCATTAGGACAATAAAATCTATTTGACGATCTGTATAAGTAATATTTAGAGAAAAAAGGCATCTGATAAATAATTAAATTAATGATAATTTAAGTAAAATTGATATATATTTTTAGAAAATTTTCAACAATTCTCCTTCTACATAGAATACGTCAGTTCGGCTGAAATAAAGATTTCCTCAAAAGAATATATTTATAACGATTCAAATTTAAACTTCGCCATCACTCACTTGGTGTAGGTTTCATATTCTAAATTAATTTGACTATAAAATAATAATCGAATCCCAATATAGAAATTCTATATATTGTATGAATGAAATATTCCAATATCCGTTATGTTATATATATTTATATGGAAACTCTATCAAAGGCCACAACGGCCTACTCCGAGGAACCTGACCTTACATCACGCTAGACTTGGTTCGAGTGCTTGAGAGAGAATGACTGCTCTAAAATGCTAAAATCCTTGCCAAGAAAATTAACTTTTTCAAATTAGTTCACAAAGAAAAAGAGGAAGAGAAGGAAAGAAAGAGAGGAGAAAAAAAGAAGAGAGCTTTAAATTCGTCTGAAAGTTTGAGGTTGTTTTACCCGAAACTTAAAATAATTTGTTTTCCTCTTCTGTTTTGTAGCGGGGATCGGGTCGATATTGGTTGAATGGCCCGGCGTTGCGTGACGCCCACAGTAATCTTTCTTGCTCCGACTCGCTAGGCATATGCAAATAGGCATATTCAAATTTACTGGTGTTTGGGACGTGTTTCATTCTATAGTCTTTCTTCACGCTCTTGTAAGTAGAATTTCTTTATCACACACACGATCTCCTTTAGGTAAAGAAACTTTTACAAATCTACTGGAAAATTATCTCTTCAAACATTCTCTAACATTAGTGCGCAAATATTTTATTAATGTTTAATTTGTATGTGTCTTTATATCAAATATTTTTATAGCTTACAAAGACTTTGGTCTAGGCATCTCATATATCTGAGTGCACACTGAGTTACCACACTCCATTAAAGTCTTTGGAAACTGAACCAACCTAATGGCTGTAAGATGACGTGGTTAGATTTTCTTGATTTATAAATAAATGGGTTGGCCAAATATAATGGAACAGATCTAAATCAACGTTTTTTGTTCTACTTGATGGCGCTCTGCCATCTAAAATGCTCATTTTAAACGATCAGAATATGTCCTGTTTATATTTAATATTTAAATCAATATATACTTATAATAGTTGTTTGTCTTGACCCCAGGTATAAGGTCATGATCAAGAACCACTCCACTCGAGGTCTGTATTGATCTCGGGAAACCTTTCCGATCGATCTGGGAATTTCGATAAAAATCGGCGGTGGCGACCTTTACGATCTGCGGTGTTTGCTCCGTGGGTCCTCCGGGAGGGCGGACGGGGATTCAAACATCACATTTCTAGATCACTGCTCTTTGAATAAAATATTTAAATAGCGCTGTTGTAGATATAGAGGCAGCCTATTTGCAAGAATCTTACAGAAACATTAGATTGTATCAAAACATCTTTATTATCTTGAAACGAAGGTCAGGGCCTGCATCTCTCCTCAGCCTTTTTATCCAGATTTGGTTTCGACGTTGGCAACACCTTCGACTTCTTATAACAGTATGACTTTCCACCTGAATTCTTTGACCCGTTGCGCCTAAACAACAAGATGGCGTGCGTGATTAAACGTTTGATTTATTTCGTGTAAGTATTGGAAACAGATGATTTAGCTAGTTTGAATGCTCCTAAAGTTGATTATTCGACTTGGTCATGGTGAGTGGCCAATGGTGAGATAGTAGGAAGTTGTACTTCAATAGAATATTATTTTTTCCTTCCCTAAATACACTGAGGTTCAAAATTAAATGTACAAACACGAAAAGTATATATATATATTTATATATATATTTATATGTGATGAGGTCCTGTTGACTCTTGTAGAATCATGTCGACTAAAAATGTGGTCAGGTATCCAGTCGACTTAAACTATGGTGTGAGTCCTGTCAACTCTCGCTATACTGTGTTGACCGAGAGGAACAGTCAGTATGGGGAGTTTTCCAGTACCTCTCTGCACCTTGGAAGACCTTTTACAGTTCTCACAAAGTACAGGCAGTCGTGGTCGAGGCAGAGTGGAAAGCTTGGGAATGTCCACACAAAAAAACGAAGACACAATTGCACTAAAAAAGTTCGGTGAACAGATAAAAGTTGAGCTAGGAGCGAAAGATGGAGATAGAAGAGTTCTTACTGGTCTACATGGTGGATGAGGAGGACCTTGGTGACAACCGACGAGGGCTTCCGCTGATGGTGAAGAGACAGTATTTTTGGCTAGGACGGAGGCCTTTTATATCTTTTCTGAGAAAGGGAGTATTGCATTTCAGCAGATGTGAAGAGTGTGGATCGTCTGGCGAAATTCTAAACTGGCGCCATCCTGACAGTTTCCAATCTATCTTTAGACTTTGTTGTGGGAATTCTAAATCTATCTCGATTTTAGACGTTTTTTGACCTTTTGCTTTAGCTCAACTCTTAATCTATCACAGAGTTTTATTTATTTATCTTCAGTTTGTACAAAGTACATTACATATGATGATGTAATGACACATGTCAATCTGCGTTTAATCATTTACAGATGTGTTTCTATTATACAACATGAAAATCTTGTTATAAGTTATATACAATATGGGGTCGTTGGTTTAAATTACCATATAAATATCAATATATATATAATAATAAACAATATATATGAAAAACAATAGAAAAAAAAATAAAAAATAAGTAGGTCAGGTGTTGATATTAAAAATAAAGAAAGCATATCCTGACCACAAGCACATGTGCTTTTTAGATGGCAGAGCGCTTGTGGTCAGAATATGCTTTCTTTATACAATAAGTAATAATTCGAACATTATAGGGGTTTTAAAATAAGAAAATATGAAATATTCAAATGATTTCAAATGGTTATAAAAATGTTCAAGTATATATTTTAATGTTACGATGTACTAGAGCGCCATCTGTTATCAAATTATAAAACTATTTTAATATATAGAGGTAATTGGCTTTCGAGGAAGTGTTGAGGCAATAAATCCCATTCCTCTACAAGAGTAGAATGTAGTTCGAGGATGTTCTGGGACGTGCGAGACTACATCCCAGACTTCCTTTTATTGGACTAAGGTCCCCGGCTGGCCAAGTATCCTCTGAATATCTTCACCCTCGAAGAATTCAGCACTGATTCATGTAGACGAACTTCATCGTCCAATATAAATGAACTGGGATCTAAAGACACCCGTAAAATATCTCACATAGGGCTCAATAATCTCTCTGTCTCTTTGAAGGTCAACTACGTGAAGAGGTGTACTCCTGTTAGAAAGGAAGTCAGTCCGGATCATAAGATCTCTTCCTCCGAAACAGTATCTCCCTCTGAAGTTATTGCACGGAAATGGATTCCAAGTTCTTTCCAGATGAAGCGTCAACGGCAATGGGTGTCTGGGCTGCATTTTGATTCACCAGTTAATGAAACATGCGCTCACTAATATAGTGTTTTGGGATGTGAGGGAAGTATACAATTGGTCTACTTGCTTGAAGACCAGTAGCTCTTATTCTCAAAGCAAAGGATACACGATTTTGTAGTTCAATTATATTATATTTACCAAATTGTGTAAGATTTTTTAAAAGAATATATTTAATGCTGTGTTTGTGCTAACCAAGAAAGAGAGGGTTTCTCAAGATTTGATAAAAATTGATATATTTACAAACTTTAAAAATCGAATTATTGTAACGACTGAATTTATCAGGTAATTCCGCCTAGGTTTGGCAATTTTGATCTTTCGCTCCAATAAAATAGTGCTCTAGTTAAAAAGATATTTGTTCACTTAATTCTGGAGGGATAACAGTGACGATTTATAATTCAAATAGAAATATTGATAAAAGTTCGCAATACAAAAATATTGAGAAACCATATGATTTTCATTGATATGGAGGTACAATAATATTTTATTAAGTGCTAAAATATGTGATTATAAAATTTAATTCAATTGTAAATGTGAAACCAAAAATTACATTTATACTAATGATTCAGTTTCGGTTTTTATCGAAAAAAAAAAAAAGAAATAGATATGAAAAATTTTACCAAGTATGATTAAATTTTCCATTGCAGTAAGGGCAGTAGAAATTGTTTAATTTCAAAAAGAATCTTACTGGGTGCATACTTATGAAAAAAGGCATCTCCTTATCGTGCAACTGAAAGTTGCTGATGGCTTGCGCCATCTATCGGAATAAATATCAACTATTCTCGTTGATTTTTAATTACTCCAGAATTGGCCAAATACCCATTCTTGATTAATCAAGAAAAGCTAACCACGGACGCGTTTCGGGCTGTTGGCCCTCATCAGCGAGAATAGTTGATATTTATTCCGATAGATGGCGCAAGTCATCAGTAACTTTCAGTTGCACGATAAGGAGATGCCTTTTTTCATAATTATGCACCTTATCCCAGTACAAAATCAGATTTATACTATTTTTTCACATTGTGTCGCGGTCTCACGCAATTCTGGCCTTAACTACCCGTTTCATGATTTTCAGGATGCCTTGAATGACCAGTTTTTTGGTCGTTGAGGTACAGCTTGCACCACGCTGATGAGGGCTAACAGCCCGAAACTCATCCGTGGTTAGCTTTTCTTGATTAATCAAGAATGGGTATTTTTACAATTCTGGAATAATTAAAAATCAACGAGAATAGTTGATATTTATTCCGATAGATGGCGCAAGCCATCAGCAACTTTCATTTGCACGATAAGGAGATGCCTTTTTTCATAATTAAACAATTGTTTGTTTAAATCTGAGCATTTTCAGCGCAGGCCGTATGCTTGGAGATGTCCTGTTGCTGGGGGGTGAGGACTGGGCAGAGCAATCGACGACTGTGAGAGGACGACCTTAGAATTGATCAACTAGTTGTGGAACGATTATTTCTGTTGCTGCTCATGTCGATGTCCTAGTTAGAAATAAATATTTGTCGGCCAAATATTGCAAAGACACCTTACAGTTATTATATATAGGGAGCTAATAGTATAACGATATATTTCCGCAGTATTCACAGAGATTTCCAATGTCAGTTAACGGGACGCTTTTACGTTACAGAATGAGTAATGGTCACGCTGGCGCGAATATGGTCGTTAGAATAGAGCTCTCGATGTTTTTATAATATTTTATAAATAAGGTTTTAACATAGGTAAATTTGAAATTTCTAGGATTTCCGAAGTGGGAAGCTCCACAAGCCGGAATAGTTTCCAATCAGTCGAAGGAATGGAGCCATTGTTGTATTCCGCCATATACCTAGACACTAGTGACCTAACACTCTCCATGACCAGGGCTGAACAGGCTGGTAGAGAACCAGGCGTCACCGCCATGTTCGTACAAACTTCTAGCCTAGCTAAACCATATGTGTATGGTATTTAGAGGAAGTTTATTTCATAAATTATTATCTTTTTTAAAGCTTCATATCATAAATATAAATAGTGTCAATAAAATATAATTTCAATTAAAATGTCATTGGCGAGAAAACTCATTTAACTTCCAAGATTAAGCCCTTATCTATGCTACGTAAACATGAAATGTTTGAATGTGTGAAGGAATTCTGTATTAAATTTCTCGCCTACGATAACGATTGACTCTTTTCCGCTCGCTGTTCCTTTTTTAGCCGGAGCTCTTGTCCGTAGACTTAGAAATTTGACTTGTGTGGTATGACAAGCCACTCAGTACCTCCTATTGCTGGATATAACAGAAGCAGTAATATCTAATGATTCTGATGCATAAATACATTCATACTTCTACTATAAGTGTTTTGAAAATGTCAAAATGTAGTTAAAGAGAAAATGCCCGATAGCTATTATAATCTCAGTCAATAGACACAAAAATTGCGATTATAGAAGCGTGCAGGTAGATTGGCCCTAGGTAACTGATTCCGGCCACATCAGAAGTTCTTGAACAATACCTTCTGTCTCAGACCCTCGTTTTATTTACCTTTATAGATCACCGTGTTATTTTTGAAATAACTATAAAGTTAATTAGCAAATTTAAGGAAATATTCTTTGGATTCCAAATATCTTGTTTTTTTCTAGAAACATTTTCAAAACAAAAAAAATAAAAATGCTTATCATATATAGCAGCATCGAGAATTAAAAATGAAGAAATCATAACCCGCCTACATTATAGCAATAGTTGGTCAGATACCATTGGCTTGTACATTACCTCCTGTAGTGTTATCCTCTCACATGCTGGCGAGACCTCACAACTTTCTATTCCTACTAATTAGACCGCCCTCTAAAGCAGGGTCAGGTTTCTCCCAGCGCTCTAAAATTAGATTTCGTCTCGCCTAATGGACCCGTCGTCATCCATTAAGCTCTAATTTTCTGCATCTAATTCCTAGCTGAGGTAGGGACGAATTTACTTTTTATTATTTTTCCTAAAATGAAACTCGATATTGATTTTTTAAATTCTTGTTCAATAATTACACCGTCTTTGGCCATTTCTTATGGAGATACGCATGCAGTCACCCTGAAAATATTCGTTGGCATATTTTTAAAGAGAATGTTTGATAAGAAAAAGGAGATCCTTCACGATCCAGCCTAACCTATAGCACCATCTACTAGAGCATGAACCCTGCGACGAAAGTTTCAATAATAATTAAACATAAAAAATGTAATAAACTATTCGCACGCTGCTAAAATTTACCAAATAGGAAAATAAAGCGCCAGATTCATTTAATACAAATATTAAAATGCCTATTACTGATATAATTAATAAATACAATCCTGGAATAAATTTGTTTTTAAAAGGTATTTATACACTCATGGACAAAACTTAAGGCGGTGGAAAGTCTTTGACATCGGCACAGTCGTTTTTTTTAAGGGACAAAGCAACTTTATTCACCCTTGGTTATCTCGTGTGTTTTCAATAAAGGTCATTGTTTATCAAAAATTTGTCCTTTTGAGTCCATGAGTTTTGTCACCGACCCGAGTCCGCTAGTTTGCGGCGACGGTCAATAGATAGCGTCTAGATATGACGTCTATTTTGTCGGGAGAGGCGACCTTTGTCTTTATATATATATGGTAATTTAAACCAACAACCCTATATTGTATAATTACTTATATCAAGATTGTCATGTTGTATATAGAAACACATCTATAAATAATTATGCGCATGATTAATCTGTGTCATTGCATCGCCATATGTAATGTACTTTGTACAAATTGAAGACAAATAAATAAAACTATGTAATAGATTAAGAGCTGAGTTAAAGCAAGATTGAAAAGTTCAAAAACGTCTACAATCGAGACAACTCTAAAGGAATTCGGCAGTCGTTGCCATCAAGGTCAAAGGGTGCAGACGTCCAAAGTTCACATTCTCAGACATCTCCAACCCCCCTCCTCGGGAATGGTATATAAACACCTCGGTTTTAGCCGAGCCGGAGTTAGTCAGCAGTCACCCCTTTCACCGTCGGCGTGAGCCCTTGTTGGTCTTAGCCAGGACCACCTGATTGCCATGTAAAACAGTAAGAACCCTTCTAGCTCCATCTTGCTTAGCTCGACTCCTATCTGTTCATGGAACTTTCCTACTACAGCTGTGTCTCTTCGTTTTGTGTGTGTGAACATTCCCAAGCTTTCCACTCTGCCTCGACCACGACTACCTGTACTCTGTGAAAACTGTTAAAGGTCTTCCAAAGTGCAGAGAGGTACTGGAAAACTCTCCACGCCCTGACTGTCCCTCTCGGTTAGTACAGGTTTGACCCTCGGTTACCACAGCTTATAGCGAGAGTCGACAGGATCTCATCACAGATAAGTCGACAGCAACTCTTTATCACATCTAAGTCGACAGGATCTCATCACAGATAAGTCGACAGCAACTCTTTATCATATATATATATATATTAAAAAAGGCATATCCTGACCAGGAGCACAAGTGCTTTACAGAAGGCAGAGCGCCATCTGGTGGAACAGAAATTAACTAAACATTGATTTAGCCTGTTCCCTGATATTTGGCCAACCCAATTTCTTGATAAATCAAGAAAAGCCATCCACGAACGCGTTTCGCGCTTTTGGCGCTCGTCAGCGTGGAGTAGGCTGAACCACTGCGACCAAAATATATTTGGTCCCAGTGGCTTCCTGAAAAACCAAGAAATGGGTATTTAAGGCCAAACTTGCGTAAATACGCTTAGCACATGAAAAAACGAAAGAAAAATTTATCAAGAAATTGGGTTGGCCAAATATCAGGGAACAGGCTAAATCAATGTTTAGTTGATTTCTGTTCCACCAGATGGCGCTCTGCCCTCTGTAAAGCACTTGTGCTCCTGGTCAGGATATGCCTTTTTTAATATTGATTTCAACACCTGATCTTTTTATCTTTTATTTTTTCTTTCGTTTTTTCATATATACATATATATATATATATACGAAAAAATAATTTCTTGATTTATCTAAACCCTCTTGGACAAAATGAACTATGCAGCTTTCCAAAATTAAAGAAAGTGTTTTTTTGTTGTTATTTTGATATATTATTGATGCTTGTTCGAAATGTGGAGTGTGGCTATTCATTAGGATATGATCTAAAAGCAGTTATGTCGGAATAGAATATTTTAGTGCTGATCAAGAATGTTTAATTATTTCTGATAATGAAATGTTCTGGTGTCTATGATATAGATGGCCTGACAAGATTAAAACGGGATTTTATAGATGAAATTGGTTTTGAAACAAAATTATAAATAAATACTTACCGCAAGTTTACAAACAGCCAGAAGTATGAAACATATAATACAACAACAAGATATCAACCTGACTAGAATTTAATAAACATATTCCGGCATTCCAATAAAAAATGGATTTTTAAACAAACGATAGAACCAATGCTAATCCCGTGTAAATTCTTCCAGGTATATATATCGCAGAAACCGGAAAATCTTTTTCAGAAAGGAAAAAATCATCAATCAGCGCTAAACTGTCATATTCCGACATAACTTCTCGCAAATCAATACACTCATCAGTAGCCCACACTCCAGATCAAGCATCAATAATACATATATCAAAATAGCAAAGAAATACATTGTCGTTTTTGGCTGCATATTTTCTGTATTTGAGATTATTTTTGAATGTATAATGTGTAGCTTCATCACGTACGCTTGATAATTGCACGAACCAAAATGCGCCTATTCTCTAACATCAAATTTGTTTAATTCAGCAGTGACCTTAATCGGCGCACTTTGGTAATCAAATAGTTTTCGACGCCATTTTTAATTATCTGTGTCTATTTATATAGGAGGTAAACCTTTGTCAAGACCATAAAGTGTCTGTGTTCATTCTTTTACACAGTTTACCGGGTTTCTCAAGTATTGCTTTTCTTTCGTATTAAGAAATCGCATCGTTTAACGCACATCTCATCATCGGTTTTATGTTTGACTAGCTTGGAGAGAAGCACGGTCTTCATGAATTTATTTTCCTTTCAAATTCAGAGTTATAAATAGTGTTGACATGTATCAGTGTCATTCAACCCACAATCTGATTGGAGTGAAATATTTTATTGATCGACTCTTGTAGCTGAGGTCATTTGTGAAACAATTTGGTTTTAATCATTTTAGTCTAGCTGAAAACTCTTGAGAGAGAAATAGTTTATTTCTGGGGGTTTGTATTATAAGCTCTGTGAAATAATTTCTAATCTAATCGGAAACTACTGGGGATAAATATAGAAGTTTTTTTTAGAGTTTCTTAATTTTAAAATAAAGGCAACTTGGTCCTGTGAGAATTGAGTTATAAAGGTTTTTTTTGTTGTTGTTTTTTACTTGAATGCAAGCGTTTTTATTTCTCTCGTAAAGTTGAGCATTTGTTGGCTTCGGTTTGATCTCGCACACATTATAGCTTGACAAAGTGAATACTCCAGAGGTGTGTGGGGTACATCTATTACTGAGAGACTATTTATAATTTCCTAGTTCCTGTGTCGTGATTTTATAAGGAAATTGATTATTCTATAATCAAATAATAATTATTTTTAGCTAAATTTTGACAATTTATTCATTGAACATTTGATTTGAGATATAGTGAGAAAAGTCTGCATGCCCGATGTAACAAGTTATCGTTATCCTATGAGAGCTGCAGTCAGCCCTCTCCCTCGAGTAATTAAATTGCCCATTTAGCCTCCGTTTCTAATTAAAGGCCGAATTTTCGTTGATTTGGAGAACTGTTTAAATGCCTCTACACTTCTCCTCTCAGTGTAGGTAGCCTTTTCTCCCTTTAATTGTTTCCAGTTACTTCCCATCACCGTTTATCCTTGTCAATTCGGGATGCTCAACGAATAAATGAATGCAGATACCTTCATTCGAATTAATACTTTAACATTTGTTATAAAAATGGAACTACGACCTATCCTATCAAAATGGTGGACCAATGTGATAGAACTCTAAGATTAAACGCACGTCTTAATATTTTATACTTGAGGTAAACGAGAGAGAAATAAGGGATATAATTGATGTGAATTAATATTTTGTTAATAAATACAACATAGCTCCTGACACTGTGAGCATACAAGTTTTGTCAACTCATACTTGGATTCTCTCTCTCTCTCTCTTTTACTAAAAAAAAGAAACTCTTCACAAATATTTATATTTTTATTTGTTATTCATATACAATTATTTGCGACTTTTTTCAATTATGTCACTTACTAGCGTAGTTAAACCAAGAATTCCATTTGTTATTTCATTGGTTTTCTAAGTATATAGCGATTGGCTTATGTATTCTTGATTGGTGAAAGTCGACGTATGTAGACTATCGTCTCCTCGGATGGAAGTCTTTTGATTCGGACTCATCAATGGGATCCGGGGTCCATTACAGCATGATTGAGCACATCAACGAGGACTGCTCTTTAACTCTCACTTTTACAACTAGGCTTTTCCGCCAAAAGAAATCTTGCGCTCAAAATGAGGCGAAACAAATTCTAGGGTGGTAATAAATTTGGCAACAAATTATTCATATAAAAGAGCTAAAGTCGATAAGCCCAAAGGTTGTTGATATATCAAAAGTGTAATTAAATCCTCCATTTAGGATTCGATGTTAAAAATGACCTCAGTTACATCATTTACCTACCTCTCATTGCAACCTATTAACATTAGAGGAAAAGAATCGAGAAGACGTAAAGGCAAGTATGGCCCAAAGGAAAATTTGCATTCAACAATCATTTCAACACCAAAAAACATGTCTATCTCCCAAAGTGCCTTATCAAAAGCTTCGATTGAAGTTTGCGTGACTCCGAGGCCTGGGTCATTAGACAAACAAAAGACCGATTCATGATATTATCACGGACTGTGAAGATTTCCTAAAGATGATCGAGAAGATATAGGCCTACTGGAGAGGATGAGAGAACCGGCATGTTTGGACATCTTGTCCGACACTCGGAGTGGAACTATTATTGTTGCAGGATATTTAGAAAGAAGGCCAGGAAGGCCGATAATGGAATTCGTGAGGAACCACGAGATGTAATTTGAAGGTTATAGCCGTACTACGGCACTGTACTGCGGCACATCGAGGTGTAATTTGAAGGTTATAGCTGCACTACGCTCCGCACTGTGCTGCGGCCCCCTGAGATGGAATTTGAAGGTTATAGCTGCACTACGCCCCACACTGCGCTGCGGCCCCCTGAGATGGAATTTGAAGGTTATTGCTGCACTACGCCCCGCACTGCGCTGCGGCCCCCTGAGATGGAATTTGAAGGTTATAGCTGCACTACGCCCCGCACTGCGCTGCGGCCCCCTGAGATGGAATTTGAAGGTTATAGCTGCACTACGCCCCGCACTGCGCTGCGGCCCCCTGAGATGGAATTTGAAGGTTATAGCTGCACTACGCCCCCATTCCGTAGCCGCGCTACACCCCTCCCACTGACTGCGACAGTTAGGATAAGGAAATTGTCACCTAAGGTCAGAATGGTGGCGTCGATCTATAATGCAGAAGGTTTTCCGCCCCCAAGTCTGTCGACTAGCTCGTGTCTTGTATCTGTCTGTGGGCGTTGTGCGGACAAACGCTGCGTCACAAGATTGTAGAGAGAACTCGCCCATCAGAATAACCTGATAAACCCCCCGTAGTTTAATCGTTTGTAGAGATTTTATAGAAATGAATAACAAACCTCTGTGCTAATTTTAAAAATATAAAGTATGAACGATCGCAAACAATGATATGGAGTTCTACATAATAGTGAAGCATCTGATATATGAAACCTAAACAAATGGAATTTCTCATGCTTTATTGATGAAAACATATCAATTCTTCAAAAATATTTATTTTAAGGTTATGCTACCATGTATTGGTATATTCATTTTGTTACTTAAGCCGCGAACAATTGGATGAGAATTTTTTCTACACTAAATAAATACACACACAGGTTTTTAAAAAGATCTTTCACTTCAAATGATATTTTCTTACTTTTTAAAGCCACCCCCTTAAATTCTACGAATTTTCTTTAAAAATAAAAAATACTATTTTAAATTAAGAATAATATATTAGAGACACTGCTTTCACTTGGGAACGTATTTTAAGAAATAAACTTTTTAAAAACATTGAGTTTGACCTTCTCTAATGAGGTTGACTAAGGAATCTAATGCCTAAAAGCGCGCACATTTCTATCAAGGTATTATTCGAAAGGAATTAGAAAATATTTAGGTATATTTTCGTTCTTTAAATTTTATTGAATGACCTAAAATGCTTCAAATTCTAAAGACCTAATAAGATACAAAACATTGGTTCTATATGCAAACATTGATGACCTTTGTATTGTCATCTAATATTTACTTTGGGCGCTTTCAATGGGCGCTTTGCTCCAACAATGGAAAGTGTAGAACAGCTTTTTATATGGTGCTTTTTGATACGAAGTAATGCTCCATTGGCGGCAATCCAAGTAGGAACTGGCGCCGTGTTGAGTGGCTAAACTACAAACACAGCGTTGTCCCTCCACGGCCCCAGTCCCAGCCTTCAAGGCCACGCCATCGATCGGGGGGCGTGGCCGGATATCCGGTGCCCTGTACCGATTCCTGCCACGTACCGGGACTCCCTCCCGTACCGAGAATTACTGACCTCGTGTCTCAACCCTACGTAGAGGTGATTTCTCTGGAATCTCATGTGTCATTCATGAACAACTATGGCCATTGCATATTTCCATGACTTCTGCATAGGCGCCTAAATCTTTTAGATTTATAACTTAATAAGAGAAGCGTTTGCATTTTTGAAGTTTGTGTTTGCGCCTACTAAACAGAATTAAAGTTAGCTGATCATAGAATAAGGTATCGAAATATAGGAATCTACTACTCTCTCTATTCTTATTTTCTTTAACTATTCAGAGAGTGGAGTTTTAATATCGTATATATCAATTCACACCATGCTGTATTACATGCTACCTCAGAGGTTATATAGTCAGCTACTATGAACGCATCATTTATTATATATTTATATATACAACGGCTGTCCAATAGGTAATGCACAATATGACCAATAAAAATATTAAAATTATGAATCATAAAAATAACGTTTTATGATTAAATTATATTCGAACATAAATAAGATATATTCCGTATTTTTTAGATATATGCAGCCCGAAGTAAACTCAAGAACCCGACAGCGGTCTGTGTGTAATGGAGCACCTATTTAAGTCCGGAGACATTTCCGCCACTCTAATTCACTCGACGCTAAAGTCTGTGAATGGAGTCATGGATAGAAGCACAATATAAATATGGATTTAGAGTTTACAGACTGGTGATGTTGGCATCAGTGATAAAGAAAGGCCAAGTAGATCAAGCTCTGTAGTGACGGACCCAAAATTTGGCTCTAACGGAGAAATTGATCACCCGACACACAATGACGACTATAATCAAATAATAATTTTTAAAATAGGCATCTCCTATCGGACAACTGAAACTTTCAGTTCAGGAGATGCCTTTAAAAAAAATATGAACCTTATCCCAGTGCAATATCCCATTTGTATTATTTTTCACATTAATCAAATAATGTAAAACTTTCCCTGTCTTAGGGAAGTGTTCTTAAACTTATTAATGCTCTTGAATATCGAAAACTTTGCTCATAATGGAGGCAAAGATTTCTAGCACGAGAAATGATGCAAATTCGGTTAGGTTAGAGATTTGGTTAGACCTCATGGAGGCTTTTTCTGGAGGATATTCTCAGGTGTTTGAAAATATTTGATAACAAATGATAAGATTGGATTTCTCATTATGTTGCTTCTTAAAAAGCCAATCAATGCAATGGACCCATAAAACATCGTTAGTAAAGAAAACCCAAGGCGTTTTACTTTTACAAGGACAAATCATAATGTCTGACTAATGGAACCAAGAAAGTCTGATATTCACGTACACTCTAAAAATAAATTCTTCCATCAACAAGAGAAGGTATTGTAAATTATTAGAAAACAAAAACGAACAATAAATATATGTGGTGAGGTCTGGTAGCCTCTTGTAGAATCTTGTCGACTAAATATGTGATGAGGTATC
The DNA here is from genome assembly GCA_030710605.1 of Cordylochernes scorpioides. NCBI lineage: Eukaryota > Metazoa > Arthropoda > Arachnida > Pseudoscorpiones > Chernetidae > Cordylochernes > Cordylochernes scorpioides. Next base: position 95,597,151 of record CP092867.1, read on the forward strand.
CAGTCGACTTATAAACTATGGTGTGAGTCCTTGTCAACTCTCGCTATACTGTGTTGACCGAGAGGAACAGTCAGGATGTGGAGTTTTCCAGTACCTCACTGCACCTTGGAAGACCTTTAAAAGTTCTCACAAAATACAGGCAGTCGTGGTCGAGGCAGAGTGGAAAGCTTGGGAATGCCCATACAAAAAACGAAGACACAGTTGCACTAAGAAAGTTCTGTGAACAGATAAAAGTTGAGCTAGGAGCGAAAGATGGAGATAGAAACGTTCTTACTGACTACATGGTAGATGAGGTGGACCTTGGGTACAACCGACGAGGGCTTGCGCAGATGGTAAACTGACTGTCAAGTGACTGTATTTTTGGCTAAAGACGGGGGGCCTTTTATATATCTTTCCCGAGAAAGGGGAGTATTGCATTACAGCACATGCGAGAGGGGCCTGGATCGTCTGGTGAAATGGTACACTGGCGGCGTGGCAGTTTCCTTATTTAGACCTTGTTGTTTTGGGACTGCTATATGCTCGATCTCTGCGTTAGCTCAACTCTTAATCTATTACAGAGTTTTATTTATTCATCCTCAGTTTGTACAAAGTACAATACATATGATGATGTAATGACACATGTCAATCATGAGTAAAATCATTTACAGATGTGTTTCTATTATACAACATGAAAATCTTGTTATAAGTTATATACAATATGGGGTTGTTGGTTTAAATTACCATAGATGGGCCCCGGGAGTGAAAGGGTTTATCCGGGTTTAAGCGGGTAAAGCCTCTCTAACACAGGTAAGTAATTAAAATTTCTTTTAATTAATTTAAACTGTGAGGGTTAAAAGGGCTATAACAAGATTGTTTGTTTGGATATATAAAAGTGAAATAAAAATTACATTTTTGTTTGATTTAAAAAAATGATGATTAAAATAAAATGATGACATAAAAATTCACATTCTAAGAGAATATTGGCGGGCGTTGGAAAGGGTTAGTAGTTGAAGAATATGCAATTGTAAGCATTACACATGCAACCAAATAATCAGATCCAAGTGCAAAGCGAGGATATAGACTTGAGCGCCTTCCTTGGCAATGTTTCACTTGCGATCTTATATAAGGGTTACAGTGCTTTGTCACAATTTTAGGATTATTGGGTTAAAAGTTGTTTAAGAAAATAATTAATATGTGTGTGTGTGTGATTTGGAAAGGAGTGAAATAGAGCCATGCGATAAGTAGAATTGTTGTTGCGACAGTAGGTGGTCTGACTTGACTCGAAATCAAAGGTTGATTGTAGTCTGCTAGAGCTGAAAAAAAGTTGAAAGTTGAAAAAAGTGAACGCTTCGTGCATGCGTTGGTGATTGCTCTGCGGATGATTGAAATGAACTCTTGAAGCGTGTTCAGGCCAGAAGTTGAGATTTGTAAATCTGGGGAACTGTGTTCGAAGAATTTGTTGAAATACGAAATAAAAAAATATGTCAAGCAATACTGCCGTTTTTCTACGATGGTTTGGAGCAATGGCTGAAATAGATAGTAATAATAAAGTATAGGGAATTGGTTAAAGAATATGATTGTTGAAAGCGGTTGTTGCATGCCCGATAGTTGATGATAAAGATTGTCATATAATAAAGTTATTTAAACAAATATAAAGTATAGTGAATAAAAAGATAGAAATATGATTGCGGGTAAAAAAAAGTGTAACTGGACAAAATCAAACATGTAATATATAAAAGATATAATAATTAATAAAATAAAAATGATTTTTGAAACAATTGAATGTTTTGCAATGCCAAATTTGTTTACAGTTTTTTTTTTGAAAATCATGTTGGATTAAAAATTTGATTATATAATTGAAAGGTAAAAAAATAAATAATTTTTCAAAATTTTATACAAAAATTAAAATATAATTAAAGGTTATTAATGATTGGATAAATGTTGGTTAGTGGAAAATTGAACAAAAATTGTCTCTTTTGAAGAGAAGTTGAAACTGTGGTTCGTAACTAGATCATATCCCATTGGTAAACATCGGTGTTTTTGACTCTCTGAAGCGGGAATATGTGAAATGATCTTTTCGTTTGTCCACAATGGTGATATGTAGAGAATGAATTCTCTTTTGCGTCATAAAGTCTATATAAGACATAACCAAATTGTTTTAATTGGTGATATCAATTAACATGTAAAATCTTTAATGTATGTTGTGTTGTTGTGATTAAGGCGTTGGTGAGATGTGTAAGAAAACCTAAATGGTTAGTGTGAAACATGTGTTTAAAAAAAATGGCGATCATGATCATGGCGGTCAAATTGATAGCTTTGTGAGGGACGTTGGACGGGGATATGAAACTGAAATAGATTCGGGGATCCTCTTACTGGGGGGTCACTCCTCCTGTTTTTCACTGAAATTGTCGGAGTCTATTTCTGGGATGGTCAAACATGTGGGATGGTTTGCTATGTTTGTCATTTACTTGAAACTTACTTTCTCTTTTTGTTGAGTTTGGCATATTTCTTGCCTATTTGAAAATATAGTTTTCTCGATGTTAGTAAGTGGTTGTGTTTTCGAAGTTATTTAGACTTAGAAAAAATGTTATTCAGTGATGTCAGGTTTAGATGTGTGGTGAAAGTGCGACTTTCGACGTGGACACGCTTTGGGGTGAATGTGTCAAGGCGTGAAGGCGTCTTTGGCCTGAAAAGTGAGAAAAATTTTGTTGTGTTGCCTTGTGACACTTGTGAAGTGAATTGAATGGAAAGGTGTCACGTGAAGTCATAGTTTGGTACAAAATCTAACCTGTTTCACCATAAATAACAAATTTACTAAAGTCATGGGTGGTGGTTGTACGAACACATATCGAGAAGTTTTTATATTGTTAGTGGATGTGGCACGTTTAGTGCGAAATTTTGTTGCGACGATATGGAGCTTGTGTGGCTTGAAATGGGTTTTGTAGCAAAGTCGCGCGCTAAATTGTTGCCAATTGGAGAAAGTGATGTGAGAGGGCGTTGTTTATTTTGTCGAGAGAGATTTTTCGATGATTAAATATGCATGTAAAGGAAAGGACGAGGGAGTGTATTTATCCTCGAATATTAACGATTGTAATAGGTTTGGAAGGCTGTGACTTAATTTAGCTACTGGCGTGGTAGTTGATGGGATTTTTATTTTTAACTCGTTTTGGGAAAGATAGTTGTTTTTTCTAGTTGTGATTTTGAAGATATTGTCTCCTTCGATTTTGAAATTAGGGAAAATGCGTTTCACCTATGTTGATTTATATTTAAAAAATGATTATATTTTTTAAATCGTTGATTATGGTAGTTAAAATAATTCTTTTAAAAGGGCAATGTCATGATAGTGACAAGAATATTTTGAATTGATGCGCTTACATAAAATGGTAATTATGAGAATGATTTTAACATTTGATTAACATTTGAGCATTTGATTAAGATATTGCTATTTTGGTATGAAAATAAGAAATTATGAAAAACAAAAAAAAAAAAATTGAATAATGATGAATTAGAAATTTTGTAAAAACAAAAATAAGTTTTGAATTATGATATGATGAGAATTTTTTTTTATATATAATAATTGGATAGTACCATTTTAGGTAAATTTTGGAAAGACATATAAAATTGGTAAATTGATAAAAATGTTTGATTGGCGATTTTTTAAAGTAAAATTGAAAGAAAAGAATTGAAATTTTATATTTGATTAAAATTAAAGTAAATTTAATAAATGTGAGTGTGAAAGTTTTAAAAATTGAATAAAAAATGATATAAAAAAGGTAAAAATTGATATCAAAATGCTTAAAGTGAAAATATAAATACAAAATTAATATGGGAAATCAAGTTGTAAACTTGAGGATAAATTTAAAGTAGGTTTTTAAAAACTTACAATTGTGTGATGAAAGTTCAGTCAGGAGACTTGGTCTTTAGTTGTCCTACTGTCTTGGAAGTCGCTCCATGTAAAGCTTGTAGAAGCTTGTAACTTCTGTAAAGTTGTTTGTGGCTTGTTGCTTTGAGCATTGTCTCGACGATGTCAGGTCGAAGGTGTGGAACTTGTCACAGGGTTTGGGCCACATCGCTGCTCCTCGATTTCTATGACTTGCGGGCATTTCGACTGTGTCGCTGGGGGTGGTTAGCTTGTTCCTGGCGTTGGCGATCTATTAGCGGGTCTGCGGAGGTCCCTTGGGGCGGCGACGTATTCCGTAAATATCTCTTGTTGGGGAAAGATTGCTTGGTCGTTTCATTGGAATGGCCGGTTTGTTCCTCCATCTTTGCTCTTTCTCGCTTCTATCTGGACAGGCTTCTTACCTTCTTCGTCGTGTCATCCTTCGTTTTGGTCATCCTGTCGACTAGAAAATGTGGTGAGGTCTGGTAGCCTCTTGTAGAATCTTGTCGACTAAATATGTGATGAGGTATCCAGTCGACTTATAAACTATGGTGTGAGTCCTTGTCAACTCTCGCTATACTGTGTTGACCGAGAGGAACAGTCAGGATGTGGAGTTTTCCAGTACCTCTCTGCACCTTGGAAGACCTTTAAAAGTTCTCACAAAATACAGGCAGTCGTGGTCGAGGCAGAGTGGAAAGCTTGGGAATGTCCATACAAAAAACGAAGACACAGTTGCACTAAGAAAGTTCTGTGAACAGATAAAAGTTGAGCTAGGAGCGAAAGATGGAGATAGAAACGTTCTTACTGACTACATGGTAGATGAGATGGACCTTGGGTACAACCGACGAGGGCTTGCGCAGATGGTAAACTGACTGTCAAGTGACTGTATTTTTGGCTAAAGACGGGGGGCCTTTTATATATCTTTCCTGAGAAAGGGGAGTATTGCATTACAGCACATGCGAGAGGGGCCTGGATCGTCTGGTGAAATTGTACACTGGCGCCGTGGCAGTTTCCTTATTTAGACCTTGTTGTTTTGGGACTGCTATATGCTCGATCTCTGCGTTAGCTCAACTCTTAATCTATTACAGAGATTTATTTATTCATTCTCAGTTTGTACAAAGTACAATACATATGATGATGTAATGACACATGTCAATCATGCGTATAATCATTTACAGATGTGTTTCTATTATAAAACATGAAAATCTTATTATAAGTTATATACAATATGGTTATTGGTTTAAATTACCATATATATATATATTGAAACGAAAAGACCCAACTTCAAAAAACCCTGATCAAATTTCATCAGAATAACGCGACACCTCACACCTGACTTTGGCGAAGATTGCAGGGTATGGGCGGACTTTGATGCCCAACCTACGTACAGCCCTGACCTAGCTCCCTCAGACTTCTAGTCGTTTGGAAGATCAAAGAACTTTCTAAATGGTAAAACATTTGAAAGTGATGCAATTTTACACCAAGCTGTTAGACAGTGGTTCATAAAGTTCGAATAGGCGTTTTACCAAAGTATATTTGCAAATTGGCAACAAGGCTGGATCAAATGTGCACAAAAGGAAGGTATTTAATGATTCTAATATATAGAGGGCTGTTATATGTTCTTATATACAGAGTTTAAATTTTATAGTTTGTCAATAAAAAGTATTACAGAGTTTTAGTGGAGTAAAAATATTTCGATTTCATTATGCAATCAATTTTTAGATTCAAGTATTCTTAAAATTTTCCGTCACATGTAAGTAAGGCTAATGCTCAAGTATTTTCGAAAACTATATTTTAAAATACGAGGTGTGTTCAAAAGGTATCGCGACTTTCGAATTTTCGCGGGTTACGTATATTCGAATTTCGATCTTTTTGTGGCTTTATGTTGGTACTCATGCCTCTCACTTATGCCGACAAGCTCGGCCATTTTGAATGCTCACTTAATTGTTAACAGCTGCTTTGCTTGCAGGTGTTTTGGATCGTCTTCGATTCTTACATATTAAAAAAAAAAAATGGATCAAAGAACCTGTATCAAATTTTGTGTGAAAAACGAAATTAAGTGCGCGGATGCATTCCGAATGTTGACTGTGGCATACGGAGAAGCTACCGTGGACCGAAGCAACGTTTATCGGTGGTACAAAATGTTCTCAGAAGGCCGAGAAGATGTGAACGACGCCCGATCACTTCAACAATAGACGAAAAAATTAATGAAGTGGAGAAAATGATATTGGCCAATCGTCAAATCACCGTTAGAGAAGTTGCTGAGGACCTAAACATATCGATTGGCTCGTGCCATTCGATTTTTATCAATGATTTGGGTATAGGACGGGTCGCCGCGAAATTCGTACCAAAATTGCTCAATTGCGACCAAAAACAGCATCGCATGAACATTGCTAATGAGATGTTGGACTCTGTCCGCGACGACCCAAATTTGTTCCAGAGGGTCATAACTGGTGACGAAGCGTGGGTTTATGGTTATGACGTGGAAACCAAAGCTCAATCATCTCAATGGAAGCTGCCGCACGAACCAAGACCGTAAAGCGCGCCAAGTTCGGTCGAATGTGAAAGTTTTGCTGACAGTTTTCTTCGATTGCAGGGGCGTGGTGCATCATGAGTTCTTGCCACAGGGTAGAACGGTCAATAAGGAATATTACCTGCAAGTTATGCGCAATTTGCGCGAAGCTATCCGCCAGAAACGCCCGGATTTGTGGTAGAACAAAATTTGGCTTTTGCACCACGATAACGCCCCTGCTCACACATCGTTGCTTGTGCACGACCTTTTGGCCAAACACAACACACTAGTGATGCCGCAGCCACCGTATTCCCCAGATCTGGCCCCCTGTGACTTTTTCTTGTTCCCTAAACTGAAGAGGCCCATGAAAGGACGACGTTACGCTACGCTTGACGAGATAAAGACGGCATCGAAGAAGGAGCTGAAAAATATTTTTAAAAAATGATTTTTTGAAGTGCTCTTCGAAGATTGGAAAAACCGTTGGCACAAGTGTATAATATCTCATGGGGATTACTTTGAAGGGGACAAAATAGGTATTCATGAATAAATAAATAATTTTTGCAAAAACACAAAAGTCGCGATACTTTTTGAACACACCTCGTAAATAGAGATAAATGTGAAAAAATATTTATAAATTAAACTATATTAAAAGGTTTTTATAAATATATAAATTAATAAGATATCCTATATAATTTAATGTTATTGACGTTCTATAATAGGGTTTTGCCGTAAAAATAGCTGTGGAGTCTATTTGTTGAGATGAAATTTCCATTCGACCATGCGCCTATAGAAGGCAAGAGTATCTTATATCTTGATAGGAAAGATAAGATTGTTATTCGCCTCTATATGGAGCTCACAACCACTGTTACATAGACAAATAAGTGCGCGACGCTAATTCAATAATAAAGGAAAGAGAGACAGAAACTCGCGATAAGAAGGCGAGAGTACTCCCCATTAAAATACAATAATTGTAAAAGCCTCTTAATTCGGCTGCGGCGTTCTTGTTTAAGCCAACAGAGTTAAAATTTCCCGGAAAACTCTACTTATTGCGCAAGAAACCAGTCTTTATTCTGAGAATAGCTTATACGCCTTTCGTTCTAAATTGTATTGTTCTGTCTTTAATACCTGTGTTGTTACCTCTCGCAGTGTTTCACCCTATTTTACAGTAGTTGGATTATAGCAATTATTTCTGTTCAGAGCGCTACGTATTCTCGAATTAAGTCTCTTCGTATGTCTAGGGAGTGGCCGTCCTGAACTCACAAAGGTGTGTGGCGTCATATTGAATTTCCGTTCACATCAAATTCTTCTGTTAATTCAAAATGAAAAATATTTGAAGAATCTCCTTAATCCTCATTTATTGAAAACTCTGGTAGGATGTTGATTGGAACTGTGCGTTTATCACACATACAAATATTTAATTAAAAAGGGATATATTGGATCAAAATATCATTTATTTTACCTATATTTCAGTTGGCTCTACACCAATCTTCATCAAGGTATTATAGCATATTAATCTAATTATTTTGATCCAATATATGACTTTTTAATTGAATATTCATTTATGGATTGCTCTATTTTCAAGACATACAAATATATGCCCGGGTGAAGGAAGAACGCCTGGAAATTGGCTTTTGTCGCGTTGCGCATGAGCTCTCTCCCGGCAGGGTCAGTGCTTGACTGCGACAGCTTTAAAGGCATCTGAAATCCATTCCCTAACTCACACCTTTTCTTCAAATTTCGATACTGGATCACTATTATGATGTAAATAATTTGACAGTCTTGTTGTTGTGGGTTAATCTATAGGCAACATTTTTTTCCAAAACATTCCTGATAAATAAATTGAACATAAAAATATAGAATCTTATGATGGAGTAGGTAAAGACAGATATCTAATGAAGATGTTGATCAGTTTATATTGAGCAATCTCTCCAGTGAATTATCAACTTCACGCCAGAGTTAAAAACACACTCTTTCCCACAAGAATATTTTCAAACTTCGTGAATCTAAATAAATAAAAAAATATCGATAAATTATTTTTCGTGCAAAACCAAAATATTCTCTGAATTATAAAAGTAAGCTTTTTTATTGTGGGTCTTCTTTATGATGTTAATTCTTTTAGTCATAAATTCTAATTTTTACAGAACATAAAATCTTTCAAAAGAGTTATTTTCATAATGATGTTATTTAAGTGAATGAGTGTTTTGGCATAATTTCGAAACTCTCAGATTTTTATAGCTGCTATAAACACAGGATTCTCAGTGCTCTGAAATGCCCAAAAAACTGGGATTAATTGGACTGCCTCCAATATTAACGGGCAGCCTGTCTTACCCTTGTTTAGTTTTCAGTAACTTTCTGAGGTTCATCCTTCTAATTAATAAGATACATTCACATTTACTTTTTACCAGATGCCTATTTATAGCTTTATTTAATGGACATTTAGAATTGTGCGTGGACCTTAGAGTTTATAAATATCGCGCACAAGGTATTTTCAAATCAGATTTTACCAATATGGTAAGATTAATTAATTAATTTGCGTCTCTCGTGCTTCTTTGAATACTATCCTGAAGAAAACGCGATATATTTCACATTTTTATTACAAAATAAAGATTCGATGTTTTTGGTACTCTAGATAAAACCAAATATTTGACAAGCTCTCAGTAAAATTGAATGCTTGATAATTTTCAATATATTGAATGTATGTTGTTATGTAAATAAATTTATTTCTAAAGTCGTCTTTTGAAAGGTTTGCAAGGTGCCATCTATTGACTCTACACATTATAATATTCCAGAATTATTTCTGAATTAGTAATATGTTATCGATGGGAAAATATATTTTAAAATATGTTTTTTTTTATATATAAACCTTCGTCTGTATCAATTAAAGTAAAATATTATTCTTCCACCCATAAGTCATATTTCAGATTTGCTAATTCTAGATTTTTGAATTCTCTTAGGGCGGGACCAATAGGTTATTTCTCTAAGAACATTAAGAGGACACTCTCCAATAAAAGCACATTCTGGGCCTGGTAGTTTGGAAAATCACCTGAACATGAAGGCGTTCTGAAAATAATAAATTTTTAACCATTTATTCCAATACAAAGAATATTGAGGATTTCCTCCTAAATGAGATGGGTTTCTGAGCACATGGAATTAAATTTCAAGATGCCCATAACATTTGATTTAAACCGGAATAATTGCTCCGGGCATCATCACCAGAGCTGGATTAACCCACGCCATCATTCCATTAGGATTGACATTCCCGACTGTCGTAGATATACTTCGGGACATGGAGACCTTCCAATTACATGTCGGTGATCTAAATGGTGAACATTTCTTAAAAGATACCTCTATGTAGAAGAGGCTGTTTAAATCAGTTTTATATTCTTATAAATATCTACGAATGTGAATACATGCTTGTTATGATTATAATGTTTTGATGTTGGAATCATAAAGAATTGGAGGTGCAGTCGTGAAAAAGGAAAGATAGTTATTTACTTATAAAGTAGTTTTTATTTTCAATTTTACTTGAAAATAGTTACACATTAAATATTTTCACAGTAATATAAATTTATAAAATTAATCCTACATTCGTGAATTATTCAAAGGCATCTCCTTATCGTGCAACTGAAAGTTGCTAATGGCTTGCGCCATCTATCGGAATAAATATCAACTATTCTCGTTGAATTTTAATTATTCCAGAATTGGCCAAATACCCATTCTTGATTAATCAAGAAAAGCTAACCACGGACGCGTTTCGGGCTGTTGGCCCTCATCAGCGTGGTGCAAGCTGTACCTCAACGACCAAAAAAATTGGTAATTAAGGCATCCTGAAAAATCATGAAACAGGTAGTTAAGGCCAGAATTGCGTGAGAACGCTACACATTGTGAAAAAATAGTACAAATGTAATATTGTACTGGGATAAGGTGCATAAATTAAGAAAAAGGCATCTCCTTATCGTGCAACTGAAAGTTGCTAATGGCTTGCGCCATCTATCGGAATAAATGTCAACTATTCTCGTTGAATTTTAATTATTCCAGAATTGGACAAATACCCATTCGATACCCCACGATAAGGAGATGCCTTTTTCTTAATTTATGCACCTTATCCCAGTACAATATTACATTTGTACTATTTTTTTCACAATATATTCAAAGTGTTATGTTCTAAATCTATGGTCAAAAATAAAAGAATAGGCAATGATGAAAATAAAATACATATTTTTAAAAATAAAATATTTGCATTTTAGATTATATAATATTCCCCCCTGTGAAAAGAATTTTAAAAGTTAAAATATAAAAATAAAATTGGAAATTGCAAAAATAATTAATTAAACGAAATGTCTATAGAAATAATTACTAATTAAACAATAAAAATCAATGTCCATATTTTTCAAAATATACAAAAGAAAGTTTGAAACTATTTTAGACGCGTAAGATTCTTTTTGAAATTAAAAAATTTCTACTGCCCTTACTGCAATGGAAAAATTATGGGAGGGCCTGGCTCATCAGTGGTGAACCCTCCCAGCGGTTACGCCAGTTTAATCTACCATACCGCTGTTATATTGCATTTTTCGGTCTTCCTTTTATAGTGATACTGATGCTAGACTCTTGGAATGAGTATTTTAAATGAACTATGGACATAAGCTTTAAGGACAGTAGAATTACATACAATTATATATATATAATATGCTTCGAGCAATCGCTCTTCCGCAAATATCAAATTGTGTCTTTTATTAGAACATTTATAATATGATGCACTAGCGCGCTATCTGTTATGAAAATTCGAATTTTAATATAAACTATAAACTATGATACTAACAGTATCACTATAAAAGGAAGATCGAAAAATGCAATATAACAGCGGTATGGTAGATTAAACTGGCGAAACTGCTGGGAGGATTCACCACTGATGAGCCAGGCCCTCCCATTAATTTTTCCATTTCAGTAAGGGCAGTAGAAATTGTTTAATTTCAAAAAGAATCTTACGCGTCTAAAATAGTTTCGAATATTCATAAAAGATGGCGCGCTAGTGCATCATAATATAAAGAAAGTTTGTTCACAAATAATTTATATAATTATAAAATAAAAGTATATTTAAGAAATGATAGATTTATATAAAAATATAGAATAAAATAATAAATAATATATAAAGGTATTTCTTAATAATGGTTGAGTAATGAAATGCAAATAGAGAGATATATGGAGTGACATTAAGTAATTTGTGTAGGCATAAGAATTAGGGTTGATATTTGTTCTTCATTGTCCATGTCCAAAATATGGCCTTCCTGTAAAATCATGGTTTATCATCAATATCTATTAACTTTGTGTTAGAATTTTGGTTTACTATCAAGTCATTTTCTATGTTAGTGCTATTTCGAAGTAAAAAAATCTGATTCTGGGTAAAATAATTTAAGTTTTTTTAGAGTGTATAATTTTTGTTTGTTTTCTTTGAGGTAAATTGGGTTTATTTATTTTATATGTGACTGGAGAAAGTTGATTTAAAATAGTAAATGGCCCTATATATCTTTGATTTAATTTACCAGTGTTTAGATAAATAAAGGTTTTACCAATACTTGATCTCCTTCTTTAAAAAATGGGTTCTGGGTGTTTAATATCATAATGCTGTTTGCTGTGTTCATGGGATTTTATTGTTCTTTCAATAGCTAATTTTCTTGCCTTTTCTATTGGTGTATGTATTTCTGTGTCATGTTCTATTTACTGTGGTTGCATTCCATTGTATATGAACCTAGGGGTAAAGCCTGTTATAGTATGTACTGTGTAATTATAACTTTCACTAATTTTTGGAATAATATTTGTCCAAGGGATTTTTAGATTACTATTATATTCACATCTTAACCTATTAATGATAGTGGACTTGAATCGTTCTACTTTTGCATTTGTTTCTGGGCACTGGTGAGTAGATGTTTAACATTATTTCTTACTAAAAATGTTTAAATATACTGCTAAGAAAATCTGAATTTCTGTCAGTTATTAATATTTCAGATTTATTAATTTGGAATAAATTTTTCAAGCAAGTTATATAAGAATCAGTTGATACAGATTTATATATATAGTAGGAAAGGCCCAGAGAAATCTACTATGGTGATCTACTATCATATGGATACTGTGTCCTGTTGTCCCATAATTACGTAAACCGCCCATTGTATCTAGAGAAAAAATGTGATTGGGGTGTGTAGCTATTGGCATCTGTTGTAGTGATCCATAAACAATTCTGTTATCCCTATTGAACTGGCAAGTTTCACAATGTTTGGTGTAATTATCCCTAGTCATATGAGTTGTTCCAAAATGTCCAATTGTTTGTTTGTACTTTGTTTAATAATTTGTGTCTTAGTGTCCGTGGAACATAAGCTCTTTTAAAACACTTTCTATTAATTTTATAAAGACCATTTTGTATTTTAATTCTACTATTGTTATTTTTTCTGTTTATTGATGTTCTTTTAGCTTATTATATGTTAGGTAAAATGATACACTTGATAATATTATCTGCTTCTATATTATTTAATCCTTTAATATGTTTTATGTCAAAGCTATTTTGAGATAGAATTAAGGACCATCTAAATAATATACCATGTGTGTTTTCAACATTTTTGATACATTTTAAAGGTAGGTGATCTGTGTGTACTGTAAAATGTATATTATGTAGATTCCTGACTCAATTCCCTGGCGAAATAAGTACCTTTATTGCTGCCACAGGTGGTTCTTCTGAGCACTTCTCTCAGGATTCTTACCTCCAAATATATTGAAGATTTAATCACTCTTTATTAGGAATATGTATTTTTCAAAAATATAATTTCCAATTTTGCATTTCTTCCTGGTGTTGTAATTTTAATGGATAGTAATGTAGGATGTATGTAACCTGGTTAATGCAATATTGCCTGGGGAAACAAACATTCACTTGGAAAGATCCCGGGTCCCCAGCATGTGAAAACGTTAAGTCCCCAACCACAACACAAGACCCCCATTTATATATGTGGTTCTAATATGATATAGTATCATTATATAATAATATGTTGGTTTAAATTTTCTTTCATATCGTATAATTGTAACCGATATATATCACCCGTCATATAATTATCTCAGTATATATCATCTGGATAAATTAGCTAGGGCAATAATTTAAAAGGTTAAAATGGGAAGAAAAAATGGAAATAAAATATAAAGCTTATCAATTAGAATTTCAAATAGACTATTTCAAGATGTAACATGCGATGTATATATTGTATAAAAATGGAGAGGGAATGAAGCACTCTCTAGGCTAGAGGTGACAGGCCCTAGATGACGACGACGTCTCGAACAATGAGAGTGCATCTCGCTCGGAATCTAGACCCAACTGTCTTCAACAAGCTCCCAGGCTCTGTTATAGCCGGGGTGTTCCCTGATGGTCGGATCTTTGAAGTCCCGCTAGGTTAAAGTGATATAGGACCAGGCCGTCACGTCTATATCTGGGGTCGTTAACATTCCTTTAACTTTATTGGTTCCGTTAAAGTTACAATAATGGGGGTTGCTTTGATTTTGTTTTATAGTGTTCCCCTTTTTTAGAATTTTATATATGTTATATGAAATTTTGAGAAAAATAATGTAGTTTTAAAAATTAATTAGCAAAATGTGGGGTGGAAATAAATACCTTATTATATGCCAACATTGGAAAGCATAGCAAGATATAAACTTTCTAAAGTATTTCCATTCAAATATTTATGTTTTAATTAGAGGAGGCAGACGACAAGAGGGAATATGAGAGTGGGATGGCAATGAGGCTGCGAACTTACAGACAAAGACTCGGAGATGAAAAGTTAAAAGTAAACCAACGCGTAGTTTAGGATGCGCGCGCGTCGAAACATGTGCAGGGCCGGACAAAATATATACAGCCCTGGCGGACATGGTTTTGCGGACATGGTTTTGGCCTTGGGCGTAGCTGGAGTTGAAAGGCGAACACGTTTGATTAAAACATGACCCTCTGATGGTTCTTCGACCTTTTTTTTTATATGAAAACATAGAAGCAAACAGGTGGGACGCGTCTGCGTGAATAATCTGAATAGAAGAGGAGACTTGCTAAATCGAACAGGTGGAAAGATTTGATACACGTGGGCCGAGAAGTCCTCTGAACAACGAATAAATAAATATCTTTTGATGTAATTGTAAAAATAAAAAATTGAAGTTTAAAATATATAGTTGATAAGGAAGAAATTAGGATGTAAACTTGCTTTATATGCCGCCACTATGCGAGGAAAGGTAATTAGAAATAGCAGGAGTAGTGAGGTTTGGTCGAAGACATTTTCTGCTATTAAGATGAATACAAATATTGCGAGAAAAAGGTGTAATTAAAAGGTTTATATTTTTATTAAAATTGATTTGTTTTACCAAAATAGTTTTGGTTTCAAAATATAAAAAATAAGTGAAATGTTCAAATATTATTTCAATATGATCAAAAGTCTATATATAAGATTTAAGAAATAGTGGTATATGCAGGAAGTTAGATATAACATATAAATTATGAATATTTAAAAGATGCATATATCAACCTATATCTATACTAGTTATCAGTTTTTTGAGATGTCGGGCGGCGATAGAAGTAATAGAGAGGAGGCGTCTATCTGTGAGATGGACCTCGGCGGTTGTATAATTACAGCTGGGAGTCAGCGAGGGAGGTGCGTTGGTTTGCTGCACTGTTTGTGTCTCTTCTTGTTGTCTTTAGTGGAGGATCTGGCTAGTTTTGATATGTTTTTGGTAGATTAGTTTATTTTTGCCTATTTTCTATCCAGGTTCTGATTGGGTTTTGTAGTGGCCAGTTATAAAGAACTCTGCATGTAAATGTTCGATTGGAAAACTCCCTCAGGTAGTTTGAAATAACTTAAGGAAAGACTACGCTATAGCAGTGGCAACAATTGAAACGAGGACTGTGTCCTTTAAAAAATGACAAGCGTCTAGTACACGAGGTGTTTGATCCACCGTGGAAGCTTGTGCGAGGAGATGATTTCGCGACGGGTGAACGTTGAAGACACATAGAATAAACCCGCGTCTGCGCGAAATGAGGGCGACCGGACAGCGATGTAAATTTTGAGAAAGAAAATCCATATAATTCTAAGGGTGACAATAACAAGAATGTGAAAGAGAGAATATTTTCACGGGTTATTTATACATGTTTGCAGATAATTGGATGAAATTAGGGCGATGCAATCTTTGGAACATTTTAAAGTTTTTAATCTTCCCCGAGTCTCATCTTAGCAGCAAACAAAGACGGAATTACAACAAAGCGGCTTTCACACAATGGCGCTTCTCTCTCTACTGAAAAATCTATCAAATTCAAAACCAAGTAATTACTTCTATTTGTAATCGGAAGCAGACAGTTTTTTAAACAATGCCTTTGTTATATTCTCTCTGTGTCGAGTCACGAGGATTTATCATTTTAAATTGTTTTTGTTGGGGTATCCATTGCGCCAAACGTTTATGATTTTGTTTGCTTTTCAAAAACGAGTTTTAAAACTACATCGGTTTAGCGTTTGATAGCTTAGATTGCGCTCTAATTCAAATTTTATATATTTGGGGATGAGTATTATATATTTATATAACTGTATTTTGACTAAAATTTCGAATATGTATGAAAATATTGTTTTGAAATAGAGCAATCCATATTTAAATCTTTAGCTAATAAAACGCAATATATATGCCTTTTTATTAACTAGAATAAATATATACGTTACGCACTTTTATATTTGATGTCTTGTCCTTTAAGCAGAAGATCTGTGCGTGAAGGAGAAATATGTTTGAAATTTTTTAAGTTTTATTAAATCTTTAGCTGCCTAAGTGTTTTTATGAACCTTTTTTCAGTGGCCAATTATAGCCAAGAATGTTAATAGAATCCTTAACTCAGGAGTCTATAACACGCTCACGTCTGATCTATGATCCAACATTTACTATTATGGTTCAATCCAAATTACATATTAAGTGGATTTGATATTATCTGAAGGAATAATGTTGGTATTTAATTGTGAATGACTCTGGTTTAGATCTTTTTGTTACTAACTTTATTTATTTATTTATTGGAGAAACTGTGTCATATGAGAGAGTGCAGGCACCTGGGCGGGACTGAACACACGAGAAAAGGTTAAACGCCAAGAATAAAGTTCCCCGAGTATATAAGCAAGGTTATAGAGAACATACAACAGTGTCTGGTGGATTGAATTGGTGAGATAGCTTGGATGGTTCACCATGAGAGAGATGAGCCAAGCCTCCTAAATTATTTTATCATATTCTGTTCAGATTAATCTAATATAAATCTCTGAGTATAAGTTTCTCGGAGTTTCTCTTATCCTCGGAGATCTATATTTGATTAATCTGATTGATACAGAGGATTATATTTCTAATAAACATATTCTGTTCAATAATTCTATGAATCCATTCGCGTTATTCAACAAAATCAATTGTGTTGAGCAGTTCTATCATCCACACGCACTCTATTCTACTACAACTAGGTTCCGAGAGATATTTCACAGATAAAACTATATTTTCTAATATTTCATCCAAGTATTAAATATAACAGTTTTGAGTTTTCTTACATAGGCTAATGGACCCGGGGTTTAGGCTAAGGGAATTTGGCCGAATTATTGTTATTGTAACACACATGTTTTAAAAAATATTTATATTAATTATATATTTTACTAAAATACTCTAGTATTTGTAGATAATCTAAAATATAATTAAATTTATTTGTATCATGATTGATTTCCAACTTTAGAATAAGTGTTTAAATTTCTTGAAATGAAAATGTTTTAAGAATTTGTTCAAAGAGAGTAAAGACGATTAGATGGGGGCGTAGGTTTTGTATTCCAGAGTATTTTGGTTAATCAATAATAGTATTTACCAAAGGTTCTATTGTAAGTGGGTTTTAACCTTGAAATTATCTAAATTTTAATCTAAAATAAAAATTTACAGAGTAAAGCATATTTGTATTATACAAGAAATAAATGGATGTATTTAATAGTTATCACACATAAATTTGCAACAAATGTTGCTTTAACAGTGTGAAGAGCGTGTATTGGGTTTCTAGAGTTTCGGCAGACGGCGGAATGGCTTCAATTACAGCTAGCGTATGCCACACAAAACAATGGCAGCAGATAAATGGTCGGCAATATTTTTCTTCTTAGTTCTAGAATTTATCTTGCACGATCGTCTGTAAAAAAATCCATTTATTTGATTGTCTTCATTTTTCACATCAATTGGCCACTAGATCAAATTGCTAAGTATTTAAGAAATTGTCCTTTAAATGAAGAAAATAATATTGCCATTTAGAAAATAGTTTTTCATCACTTTTTATGCGTAATTGGATATGGCTCAAGTCCAGCCGTAAATTTTCCGGGCCAATGAGGCTCATAAAATCCCGATTAAAAGTTGGGAACCATCGATTTATGTGGGCAGGGTCGATACTTCGATTGGTTATAAATACATATCCCGCTGTCTGTTCTCAGAACAAACATTCTATAAACTTCAACCGCTGCCATTATTTGAACCTTGTCCATTCATATTGCAGACTTCGTAATCTTCAATGTACAATCACAATCCCACCACTTAGGGCCAGTAGCTTGAATCGAGCCGCAAGATGGCCACACACACAAAGTGGCAAAAATTTATATTGATACCAGAATATCTGTTTTAAAAAATCTATTTTATATTATTAGAAAAATGTAGAGACCTGATAATGTTAAAAGATTAGTTGATGATTATATATAGAACAGGCATGGGGAATTGGTGGAAGCATTGGTGGAATGGGGATGCTGAGAGAAAACGGACTCGGTGGCATACTACTCTCAAGACAGCCTTGTAGGGACTCTCTACAAATTATAAACTCTCGGTACAGCCCTATAGGGACTCTCTACAATTTATACACTTTCGGGACAACACAGCCCTGAAAGTACCAATCTCTACAATTTATACAACTCTCAGGACAGCCCTATAGGTACTCTCTACAATTCATACAACTCTCGTGACAGCCCTATAGGTACTCTCTACAATTCATACAACTCTCGTGACAGCCCTATATGTACTCTCTACAATTCATACAACTCTCGTGACAGCCCTATAAGGACTCTCTACAATTCATTCAACTCTCGTGACAGCCCTATAAGGACTCTCTACAATTCATACAACTCTCGTGACAGCCCTATAGGTACTCTCTACAATTCATACAACTCTCGTGACAGCCCTGTAGGTACTCTCTACAATTCATTCAACTCTCGTGACAGCCCTATAAGGACTCTCTACAATTTATACAACTCTCGGGACAGCCCTATAGGTACTCTCTACAATTTATACAACTCTCGTGACAGCCCTATAGGTACTCTCTACAATTCATACAACTCTCGTGACAGCCCTATAGGTACTCTCTACAATTCATACAACTCTCGTGACAGCCCTATAGGTACTCTCTACAATTCATACAACTCTCGGGACAGCCCTATAGGTACTCTCTACAATTCATACAACTCTCGTGACAGCCCTATAGGTACTCTCTACAATTCATACAACTCTCGTGACAGCCCTATAGGTACTCTCTACAATTCATACAACTCTCGGGACAGCCCTATAGGTACTCTCTACAATTCATACAACTCTCGGGACAGCCCTATAGGTACTCTCTACAATTCATACAACTCTCGGGACAGCCCTATAGGTACTCTCTACAATTCATACAACTCTCGTGACAGCCCTGTAGGTACTCTCTACAATTCATACAACTCTCGGGACAGCCCTATAGGTACTCTCTACAATTCATACAACTCTCGTGACAGCCCTATAGGTACTCTCTACAATTTATACAACTCTCGGGACAGCCCTATAGGTACTCTCTACAATTCATACAACTCTCGGGACAGCCCTATAGGTACTCTCTACACTTCATACAACTCTCGTGACAGCCCTATAGGTACTCTCTACAATTCATACAACTCTCGGGACAGCCCTATAGGTACTCTCTACAATTCATACAACTCTCGGGACAGCCCTATAGGTACTCTCTACAATTCATACAACTCTCGGGACAGCCCTATAGGTACTCTCTACAATTCATACAACTCTCGTGACAGCCCTATAGGTACTCTCTACAATTCATACAACTCTCGGGACAGCCCTATAGGTACTCTCTACAATTCATACAACTCTCGGGACAGCCCTATAGGTACTCTCTACAATTCATACAACTCTCGTGACAGCCCTATAGGTACTCTCTACAATTCATACAACTCTCGTGACAGCCCTATAGGTCTCTCTACAATTCATACAACTCTCGGGACAGCCCTATAGGTACTCTCTACAATTCATACAACTCTCGGGACAGCCCTATAGGTACTCTCTACAATTCATACAACTCTCGTGACAGCCCTATAGGTACTCTCTACAATTCATACAACTCTCGGGACAGCCCTATAGGTACTCTCTACAATTCATACAACTCTCGGGACAGCCCTATAGGTACTCTCTACAATTCATACAACTCTCGTGACAGCCCTATAGGTACTCTCTACAATTCATACAACTCTCGTGACAGCCCTATAAGGACTCTCTACAATTCATACAACTCTCGTGACAGCCCTATAGGTCTCTCTACAATTCATACAACTCTCAGGACAGCCCTATAAGGACTCTACAATTTATACAACTCTCGGGACAGCCCTATAGGTACCCTCTACAATTTATACAACTCTCGGGACAGCCCTATAAGGACTCTACAATTTATACAACTCTCGGGACAGCCCTATAGGTACTCTCTACAATTTATACAACTCTCGGGACAGCCCTATAGGTACTCTCTACAATTCATACAACTCTCGGGACAGCCCTGTAGGTATCACTCTCTACAAATTATACAACTCTCAGGACAGCCCTGTAGGTACTCTCTACAATTCATACAACTCTCAGGACAGCCCTGTAGGTACTCTCTACAATTCATACAACTCTCGGGTCAGCCCTGTAGGTACTCTCTACAATTCATACAACTCTCAGGACAGCCCTATAGGTACTCTCTACAATTCATACAACTCTCAGGACAGCCTTGTAGGTACTCTCTACAAATTATACATCTCTCAGGACAGCCCTGTAGGTACTCTCTACAAATTATACAACTCTCAGGACAGCCCTGTAGGTACTCTCTACAATTCATACAACTCTCAGGACAGCCCTGTAGGTACTCTCTACAATTCATACAACTCTCAGGACAGCCCTGTAGGTACTCTCTACAATTCATACAACTCTCAGGACAGCCCTGTAGGTACTCTCTACAATTCATACAACTCTCGTGACAGCCCTATAGGTACTCTCTACAATTCATACAACTCTCGGGACAGCCCTATAGGTACTCTCTACAATTCATACAACTCTCGGGACAGCCCTATAGGTACTCTCTACAATTTATACAACTCTCAGGACAGCCCTGTAGGTACTCTCTACAATTCATACAACTCTCGTGACAGCCCTATAGGTACTCTCTACAATTCATACAACTCTCGGGACAGCCCTATAGGTACTCTCTACAAATTATACAACTTAGTCTTAGAGTCGAAACCATATTCACTTATTCAATTCTTTCAATATACGGCTTAAATATTAATATAATAACATTCACAAACAAAATATTGAATAGGAAAAAAAAAAATAAAATTAAAAAAATAATAAAAAAAAGGTCAAGTGTTGATATTAAAATAAAAAAGGCATATCCTGACCAGGAGCACATGAGCTTTTTTAGATGGCAGAGCGCCATCTAGTGTAACAGATTCCATCTATACGTTGATATAGCCTATTCCCTGATATTTGGCCAACCCATTTTTTTGATAAATCAAGAAAAGCCATCCACGAAAGCGTTTCGGGCTGTTGGCCCTCGTCAGCGTGAAGCAGGCTGTACCACTGCGACCAAAATATTTTGGTGCAAGGGGCTTCTTGAGAAACCAAATAATTGGGTATTTAAGGCCAAACCTGCGTAAATAAGCTAAACATGTGGAAAAAATTAATAAAAAAGGTCAGATGTTGGTATTATAATCAAAAAAGGCATATCTTGACAAGGAGCACATGAGCTTTTTTAGATGGCAGAGCGCCATCTATTGGAACAGAAATCAACTAAACGTTGATTTAGTTTGACCTTAAATACCCATTTCTTCGTTTCTCAAGAAGCCTCTGGGACCGAAATATTTTGGTCGCAGTAGTACAGCCTGCTCCACGCTAATGAGAGCCAACAGCCCGAAACGCGTTCGTGGATGGCTTTTCTTGATTTATCAAGAAATTGAGTTGGCCAAATTTCAGGGAACAGGCTAAATCAATGTTTAGTTGATTTCTGTTTAACTAGATAACGCTCTACCATCTATAAAGCTCATGAGCTCCTGTTCAGGATATGCCCTTTTTGATTTTAATATTAAATGTATTTCTTAAAAAATACTCAAATTCTACCTTCGTATAATATTAGATAATGGGGCTCTTTTTTCTATAAGACGCTTGGATCGAGGGCTAAAACTTCAGATGTCTTAGAGATCGGTTTTAAAAGCAATGAATCGACAAGAGACTTCCTACTTGCAACTGTAGTAAACAATCTTTTTTTTTTCTCTTCTCGGAACTCCAACCCTGGAAACCTTCTGTAGTCCAATAATCGATAAATGATCTTTATTGTTTGCCAAAGCCTTTTTAGTCCATTTGAAATTTTATTTGTTGCCAAATATTTTGATCTTTTGATTAAATAGAATGGTTCAATAATAAGAATCCTAAATTCAGATTTCAAAGTGGAGCTATGAAAAATGGAAGTAAATGCTTTGATACTTCGGATAGATTGTTTGTAAAGGCTTATCTTTAGGTAAAGCCGCTGCTACCCTTCATAATCTTTTGTTGTGCCAATGATAAAGTTAATAATACGACTAGGACGGGACACTCAGTGAAAATACAGAGGTTTGTCGCGAGCGCCCAGGCTGGGACCTACCTAGGGTCCAAGCTTGTATCGGACATATCTTTTAATGGACAGCTGAACTTCAGCACGGAACGTCTCTTGAGGCAATTCACGTCTACAAAATTACCGAGAGTCAAACTGACATACTTCATTTCTCTCTTACCGCGCGCTTCATTTCAATACTTTCGTATAATTTAAAAAAACTACAAAACTAATCAAATATATTAGTATTTGACTTCTTAAGTATTCATTGATTCATAAAAATGTCTTTTATCTTAGCTTGAAAAAGGATGTCACTGTTTATTTTCTTTGATTGTTTTCCACATTACTCAATTATTATAATTTTTCTGCTGGAAAGTTTGTCAGGAGTTCTATTCTTGGCAAAGTATTTAATGCGATCGTTTACTTCGTTGTCTTCTTGCGTGTCCTTCTACTAGTCTTGTTGCGGACAAATGACTTGTTACTTTGCACGACTCATTTTGACGATTATTTCAGTGAGCCTTAACATATAGGAGGATGTTCCAAACACGAGAAATTCGTGGACGGCATTTGTATTTAATTTTGCCTGTTATATATTGATTTGTACAAGCTGAATGGCTTTTTGTGTACTCTATATTTCATATGATGGTTTTGCTGGTGTCATGTTTTTAAATATATATTATAAACAAAATCAAATATCCAGAAATTTCAACTGACTATAAACATGACTTTAAAAATAATTATGAGAAAGTATTCAACTATTGAGAATAATTTGGGAATAGATCTCATTATATTATTTGAGAGGAAATAGAAAATCAAATTTCAAATTGAATAAAAATCCAATTACATTTAATTTGGAAAAGGAATGTTAACGCGACTTAATTACAAATGGTCCGGAAGGATTGAACCATTGTAGTACCATCTGGCGACTTTACTATATATACCATCTATAGCTCCAATATTCGAATTAACCGGCTTATTTCCATAACACACTTGTGCAGTTACTTTAAAAAAATTCACATTGTATTTATAGTAGAAACAATCCTATAAAATATATGTTGTCTAAAATATCTATTTAAAAATACTACATTTAATTTATTTTATGCATACCAAAGTTGGCGCCTCACCTCTTCAAAATGCATTTTAAACATATAATTTTAATTATGCCATATATTTATACACGTGGTACAGGGGCCATGATCATCATAGTGGGTAGGTTTGGGAGACTGCCTTTACTGTAAGCGCACACATGTCTACACGTGGTACAGGGGCCATGATCATCATAGTGGGTAGGTTTGGGAGACTGCCTTTACTGTAAGCGCACACATGTCTACACGTGGTACAGGGGCCATGATCATCATAGTGGGTAGGTTTGGGAGACTGCCTTTACTGTAAGCGCACACATGTCTACACGTGGTACAGGGGCCATGATCATCATAGTGGGTAGGTTTGGGAGACTGCCTTTACTGTAAGCGCACACATGTCTACACGTGGTACAGGGGCCATGATCATCATAGTGGGTATGTTTGGGAGACTGCCTTTACTGTAAGCGCACACATGTCTACACGTGGTACAGGGGCCATGATCATCATAGTGGGTAGGTTTGGGAGACTGCCTTTACTGTAAGCGCACACATGTCTACACGTGGTACAGGGGCCATGATCATCATAGTGGGTAGGTTTGGGAGACTGCCTTTACTGTAAGCGCACACATGTCTACACGTGGTACAGGGGGCCATGATCATCATAGTGGGTAGGTTTGGGAGACTGCCTTTACTGTAAGCGCACACATGTCTACACGTGGTACAGGGGCCATGATCATCATAGTGGGTAGGTTTGGGAGACTGCCTTTACTGTAAGCGCACACATGTCTACACGTGTACAGGGGCCATGATCATCATAGTGGGTAGGTTTGGGAGACTGCCTTTACTGTAAGCGCACACATGTCTACACGTGGTACAGGGGCCATGATCATCATAGTGGGTAGGTTTGGGAGACTGCCTTTACTGTAAGCGCACACATGTCTACACGTGGTACAGGGGCCATGATCATCATAGTGGGTAGGTTTGGGAGACTGCCTTTACTGTAAGCGCACACATGTCTACACGTGGTACAGGGGCCATGATCATCATAGTGGGTAGGTTTGGGAGACTGCCTTTACTGTAAGCGCACACATGTCTACACGTGGTACAGGGGCCATGATCATCATAGTGGGTAGGTTTGGGAGACTGCCTTTACTGTAAGCGCACACATGTCTACACGCGTAGAAAGCAGTACGTGCCTACCAATATGCCAGAGCCCCGGTTGGGTACTTTCCCTCGCTATTCAGGTTGGACTTTTATAAGAATCGGTAGCCATTGAAGCAATTTTGATTCAGTAAAAAGTACCCATTGCGGGATTCGATCCCGGGACGTGGTTGTCGGAAATCGGCGGTTTATAGACTCGTCTGCCAACTTTTTCTCCAATACAAATGACGTACGTACAGTATAAATGGCGTACAGTATAAATGGCGTACAGTACAAATGACGTACAGTATAAATGACGTACAGTATAAAGTATTGACGTAAGTTCTAATGGGATACTCACAGTCCACCCTCATCTTAACAAGTTGGACAAGGCGAACAATTGCGGCAGAGAAACTTTTAAAAACTGACATGCGCTCAAGAAGAAAGGAGAATTGAAGTCTGTTGATCATTGCTCCTTAATCCATTTGGTACTAGATTTTCCAGAAGAACATGTGACAAAATATGGGAATTTCTTCGTAATCCCGGCCACTCTAAACCAGTGGGTTGATAGAAGCCAACCAACCTGTTCACTCAGAAAACGTAAGCGGTTTGATTGCAAAATTATTGATGTGTGCTGGGTGGAATATCGACGGAGTGAACTTGTACCAGCCTATCGACTGTGAAGTCAGAGAAATCCTATTGGCAACATGGAAATATTAGTAAATTATACTCCGTTTTGATTAACAGTAGAATAATGATCGTCTAGAATGACAATTCCAACCCGCCCACTGCGCTCATAAGACGTAATATTATAAAATATAGGAACTGGTTGGAATCGAGATACTTCCACATCCTGCTTATAGATTTGGCCCCTCTGGACTATTGCATATTCCTATCTATAACTTGTAGAGGAAACTTCACTAATATCACATTTACAAAAGTTACTAATGGCCGAATAGACTCATCGATATATTGGCTTTCAAAATAAAATAATCTATCTGATATATGTAACTTTATAGTCTAAAGTTATCAAAATACAATTGTGAAAATAATAATTTTAATCAAATCTCAAGAAGTGCTTTAATAGATAATTAAAACTTATATTAGATATAATATTTTTTTCGAAAATATTATTTAATTATTTACATTAAGTGACAATAAATGTAATTTTTCAATTTTTAGGCGAAAAAATATATATAGCAGACTATATATAAGTGACAAGTGCAGAGATTACAAGTTCCCAAGAACAGTGCAACGGCCTTTTGACAGCAAGAAGAGGCGGGAGATCGGAGAGGTTTGCGCAACGCTCGTTGTATTTAAACTGTAGATTACCTGAATCTAGAACAATTTATTCAAGTTTACCACAGCACTCTACATTAGATCAGATGTTACTTTTTGTCTTCATATTCTTCTCAGCCTTCCATAACAATCGAAGCGTTCAAATATCAGGGAAGTAATGCGCATTAGGATACAGAGATTTACTCTATAAGACGCTCCTAAGAAAATTGTCGAGGGTCACGTCCCCTATCTACCAGGCTCCTGGATACACCGCAGGGTGGTTGTCACACGTCTTCAATCCTGTGAAAATAGCAGAAAAAATCGGGTTCGGCAAAATTCAAAGAAGTTTAATAAGAATAAAATTTCTGACTCTTAAAATAATTTTTATTATTCCATATTAAATTCTGTAATAGTGCCTTTAGAGATATCGTTTCTCTTGTTTTATATTTGTTTTTATGGTTTGTGAATATTCAATTATATAACATTTAGCAACGATCAATGCACATTTATATTAATACTTAGGAAGGTTAATGAACTTTCACATTGATGTTTAGAAACGTCACTGCACTTGCATTTATATATTATCGGTTCGGTTCAAAATCACATTAATAGGTACCGCTCAGCAAGAGCAACCTAGTTCATGATAATTGAAACAGTGAATAATATGTGAAGGTTATTCACATATTAAACAAAATTTTAACGCGGGATTCAATCCCGGTTCATGACTGTCGGGAATCGAGGGTGTTACCCACTCGTCCACCGACTTTTTTTGATGATTTATATATTACTGCTGGTTCAAATTCACATAAATAGGTACCGCTCAGCAAGAGAAACCTAGTTCATGATAATTGAACATTGAATAATATGTGAAGGTTATTCACACATTGAACACATTTTAACGCGGGATTCAATCCCGGTTCATGACTGTCGGGAATCGAGGGGGTTTCCCACTCGTCCACCGACTTTTTATTTATATATTAACGTTTAGGAATGGTCCCTGCACTTTTAATCAAAGTTTAGGGACGGTCCCTGCACTTTTATATAAACGAAGTTACCATTCTCTCTAATCTAAGATAGATGTTCTCTACAACTTGACAGGTATGCTTTCTAATTTTTTGCTTGGGAGCTACAAGCCAAAATGTTTAAGGGCTTTGGATATAGAAATATTAACACTAATTGTCTATCAGCCATATATCAGTCGATAGGCTTTTGACACTTTTAACGATATTTTAATACTTAAACACAAAAAAGGGCATATCCTGACCGCGCTAACATCAGCATTTTTTAGCTGGCAGAGCGCAATCTAGAAGTTTAATCTTTGTAAATGTCAATTACTTAAGTCGATGTCGTCCAGTTCGTTCACACCACATGTCAGGGATATCGAGCCAAAATAAATATCGAAGTGAAAATGCGGAATTCAATTTTTCAAACTACAATTCGGGAAGGTGATGCACGCCACACGGGCCACTTCCATGTATTGAAACGTACCTTCTGTCCACTAATCTCGGTGCGGTAACTCGGTCGATCAATCGCGAGTGGAATTAATATTGCACGTGGCGGTGGCAGTTAGACCCCATTTAGAAATTACCGCGTCGTCATGGTGACAACCGTCACCTTGGGCCACACTCCTCCAACTGCGCTTCAGGAAGCCTAGTTTATATCAAGTCTGGTCACTCGCTGCTCTAGACTACGGATCTACAACTGAATTCGAATAGTTGTAAAATTGATTCCTTATCCATGTTTTCTCTTTGTTGACACAATAACATATTTTGGCACCTGGGGAGGATTTATAGTTCTGATTGATTCCACTTTCCAAAATTGTTAAAATACAATTTTGTTGCGGTGTAGGCATGAATTCAATAGTAAAATGAATGCTCTTTTTCAGAAAAAAAATCTATAAATTCTAAAGTCTGCACTTACGTTGTGTGAATAGTTACACACATTATGTTTATAACAGTTTCTGTTTAAAAATGTAAATCGACGCAATTATCCCTAGCCGGGATATCGCGTTTTGTGTGTTGAAAAAAAAAAAATGTGATGAATTACTGAGGAAGTAGTTCCCCTCTATAACCACCTTACCGGGTGCTGCAATTTACAAATAAGTTCGTTAATGAATTAAAAACGCCCCCTTTGTCTTGTCAGTTTCTGGTGTTTGCCATCACGTGGCCTTCTGACTTTACATATTGCGAGTGGTGTTAGTACAAGTCACTGCACAATTTTTGGCATTAAGGCTAATTTAGCCAAATGGAAATTCTTTACAACTATTTAAAAAGGGAACTTTAAAAAATATTTTCACCTATTAAAAATAAAATCAGTGTTTAATAATTTTAATTATATAATTTCAATTTATAATATAACTAGCGGATGTGCCCGGCTTCGCCCGGGTTTTACCCGAGTGAATGTTTGTCTAACGAACATTTGTTAAAACAATTATCTATAAACTTATAAAACGTACTCGGCTTCGCCCGGGGTTTCACCCGAGTAAAGGTTTGTCTAGCGAACATTTGTTAGAACAATTCTCTAAAAACTTATTAAAAAAAAAAAATATATATATATATTTTGATAATTTGAAACTCGTAAATTTGAATCTCTCGATAAAGTGAACATTTTTCCCGGTCCCTGTGTGCCGTGTCATCCTGAATTTTGTCTTTCCTAATTTTCTACATTAGAAAATCATAGTTTTATCTAGTGAACATTTTTTCCCGGTCCCTTGAAAAATACTCGATAAGTTGAATAAAATCAATATTAATTGGTTCCCTCGGTAATTGGAAGTTAAAGGAATAGTATCTTCGCCTTGGAATTGTATCATTATTCTTGTCTCAAATAAATTGCCGTGTCATCCTGAGATAATCTTACTTTTGATAAATAATATTTAAGATAACAAACTTGGTGATAAGAAAACTTGTTATCATCGTCACAATGGGGGCGCTGCTTGCGAGTTAAATCTACAAATCTGCAAATAACTCTAAGGATATTCAAGATATTCATGAAATTATTTTTCAAAAACCTTCCCGGTGATATACCTAATAATATCCCAAAATTTCACGGCGATTGGATGTATGGTTTTTGAATCTATAGAGTACAGACAGACAGACATTCAATTTTATATATATAGATTTACTCTTCGTAGGATTAAAACTCTTAAAATCACGATCATTAAAAAACAATAATAAACATTAAGAGGAGAATATCTACACATGAATATCTACACAAGAAGCTCCTCTTAATGTTTATTATTGTTTTTTAAAGATTTACTCTTCATTGTTGGCTTTTTATCTTACATTAATTCTTCATTGTTGGCTTTTTATATTACATTTACTATTCATTGTTGGCTTTTTATCTTACATTCACTCTTCATTGTTGGCTTTTTATCTTACATTCATTCTTCATTGTTGGCTTTTTATATTACATTTACTCTTCATTGTTGGCATTTTATCTTACATTCATTCTTCATTGTTGGCTTTTTATATTACATTTATTCTTCATTGTTGGCTTTTTATCTTACATTCACTCTTCATTGTTGGCTTTTTATATTATATTTACTCTTCATTGTTGGCTTTTTATCTTACATTTATTCTTCATTGTTGGCTTTTTATATTACATTTACTCTTCATTGTTGGCTTTTTATCTTACATTCATTCTTCATTGTTGGCTTTTTATATCATATTTACTCTTCATTGTAGGCTTTTTATCTTACATTCATTCTTCATTGTTGGCTTTTTATATTATATTTACTCTCCATTGTTGGCTTTTTATCTTACATTTATTCTTCATTGTTGGCTTTTTATATTATATTTACTCTTCATTGTTGGCTTTTTATCTTACATTTATTCTTCATTGTTGGCTTTCTATATTACATTTACTCTTTATTGTTGGCTTTTTATCTTACATTCATTCTTCATTGTTGGCTTTTTATATCATATTTACTCTTCATTGTTGGCTTTTTATCTTACATTCATTCTTCATTGTTGGCTTTTTATATTGTCGCGGAGATAAATAAAGAAAGGGCAAGTTTGGGGATAATTAATTTATTATAAGGGATATTTATAGGGAGAGAGAGTTTTGTACAACTTACCCCAAGTTAAGACTAATCCTGAATGAACGGCGTTAGCCACCGTCCCGTTTTTCTTATTTACAGATCAGCTTCCCAGAAGCCCCCACACCTGTGGTCCCCCCCCCCCGGGGTCCAGGGATGATTGACAGTTGTCCCATCTGGATGGAGCTACTTGACATTACACCCTCTTTAGAAAAAAACAGCGACCCCGCTGATTAGCTTGTCTCAGCCCTTGTTCTGGAAGGAAATCTATCACGGCCTGTGTTCCCTAGCAGAATGGAATGTTGTTCTTCAGGGTCCAGGTAGGGCTTCATCCGAATGACATGAACGATATCCTTGGATTTCCGTGATCGGGGAGACGGGTCCACGGGCTCTACTTCATACGTAACTTCTGAAAGCTTCTTGGTCACCTTGTAGGGACCGAAGTATCTCTTCAGTAGCTTTTCTGAGAGCCCTACTTTTCGGATGGGAGTAAAAACCCACACAAGATCATCCTTCTGGTAATAGACTGGAGTATGTTTCTGGTCGTAAAGTCTACGGTCTTTCGCCTGTGATTGTAGAAGGCGTGATCGTGAGAGTTGACGCGCTTCCTCAGCTCTGGTCACAAGTTCCCCAACGTAGTCGTCAGAGATCTCATCTGGTAGGTAGGGTAGTACGGCATCGATGTAGGTCTCGGCCTCGCGGGCGTGGACAAGAAAGAACGGAGTGTAGCCGGTCGCCTCCTGTTTAGCAGTGTTGTAAGCAAAAGTCACGTAGGGTAAAACTTGGTCCCAGTCCTTCTGCTCGACACCTGTGTACATGGACAACATGTCTCCCAGAGTTTTGTTGAACCTTTCAGTCAGGCCGTTGGTCTGGGGATGGTAGGCCGTTGTAAATCTGTGCACAATTCCGCACAGAGCATTGATCTCTTTTATTACTTGAGAAATGAAATTTCTTCCGTGATCTGTTATCATTTCTCTAGGAGCTCCATGCTTCAAGATAACATCTTCAACCAGGAACTTAGCTGTTTCGATTGCTCCTCCGTCTGGGATCGCTTTCGTTATGGCATATCTTGTCATATAATCGGTGCACACAATGATCCAACGGTTTCCATCTTTAGAAACTGGAAATCTTCCAAGGAGATCGACCCCGACCTTATAGAATGGCTTTTCTACGGGCGGTATGGATACAAGTTGTCCAGCCGGACGTCGAGGTAATTTTTTCCTTCGTTGACACTCCCGACAATGGCTTACATATTGGCGAACAGTTCTATAAAGGCCAGGCCAATAGAATCGTTTCTTGACTTTGTCATACGTTCGGGCGAAACCCAAATGCCCAGCTGTAGGAGCGTCATGTAAATCTGCCATAACTTCCGATCTTAAGTACTTAGGGATCATCATTAGCCAGGATCTTCCAGTTGTGCTATAGTTTTTCTTGTATAAGATGCCGTCGATAATGCTGAATTCCTTTCTGGTGTAGCCCGAGTTTAAATTATCGATTATTTTAGCTAAATCCGGGTCTTTAGTCTGCTCTATATCGACGTTGGTTATTGACATCACAGCACTTGGTGGATCGTTCTCAAGCGGGCTCCTTGACAGACAATCGGCATCCTTATGTTTGCGTCCGCTCTTGTAGATAACGGTCAGGTCAAATTCTTGCAACTTCAGCGCCCATCTTGCCAAACGGCCAGAAGGATCTTTCTGCCCTACCAACCAACATAGAGAATGATGGTCAGTGAAAACCGTGAATGGTCGACCAAACAAATATGGGCGGAATTTGCTAATACCCAGACTACAGCAAGGCATTCTTTTTCCGTTGTAGAATAGTTATTTCCAGCCTTTGTCAAGCTTCTAGATGCATAAGCTATAGGCCGCTCCTTTCCACCTTGTATTTGTAGAAGAACAGCTCCAATACCATGTCCGCTTGCATCAGTGTGTAGATGGGTTTCAGCGGATTCATCAAAGTGTCCTAAGACAGGCTCTGAAATTAGAGCTGTTTTAAGGACTTCAAACGCTTTCTCTTGAGCTGCATCCCAATAAAATTGTTTTTCAGTCTTCAGTAGGTAATGCAAAGATCTAGCTTTGTCGGCAAAGTTCTCAATAAATCTTCGGTAATAGGAACATAATCCAAGAAAGCTCCTCAGTTCAGAGATATTCCTTGGCCTCGGAAATTTAGAGACGGCTTCAACTTTATCTGGATCTGGATGAATTCCATTGGCGTCAACAAGGTGTCCCAAAATCTTTATCCTCCTTGATCCAAAAAGACACTTTTTGTTGTTCAAGCTTAGTCCAGCTTTCTGGATGCAGCTTAATACAAGTCGTAGACGACGTAGATGTTCCTCAAAGGTAGGTGCGTAAACTACGATGTCGTCCAGGTAGCAAAGGCACAAGTTCCATTTAAGACTGCCCAGAACACTATCTATCATCCTTTCAAACGTTGCTGGAACGTTACAAAGACCGAAAGGCATTACTTGGAATTCATACAACCCATCTGGAGTGATGAAAGCAGTTTTCTCCCTGTCTTTTTCGTCCACTTCAATCTGCCAATACCTGGACCGAAGATCCATCGTGGAGAAGTAACTAGAGCCGGCTAAACTATCCAAGGCATCGTCAATGCGTGGCAGCGGGTAAACATCTTTTTTTGTTATCTTATTTAATCGACGGTAATCTACGCAGAATCTCCAGGTCCCGTCTTTCTTTCGAACTAGAATAACTGGAGATGACCAAGGACTTTCAGAGGGCTTCACGATGTGATTTTCAATCATCTTGTTCACTTCATCTTGAATTAGTCGTCGTTCACTTGGTGCTACTCTATAGGGCCTCTGTTTGATAGGAGAGTGGTCTCCTGTGTTTATCTTGTGCTTCACAGTACTGGTGGGCTTAATAGGAGTACTCCCAAAGTAAAATATGTCGATAAACTCGTCAAGGCATGAAACAAGCTGTAACCTTTGAATTTCAGACAGCCTTGGATCTAGAGTAAGGTTTATCTTCTGTGACCATTCACGGGACTTTAGCTGCGTTTCTTGTAACTTATCGCTGGATTCAATAAGACTGCAGATATTCCCATTCTCATAACTTTCCATGGTGCACATATTCATTCCTGATGGAATCAGTTGCGGCCAAGACGCTCCATTCGCCACCCAAATGCTACCTCGGCCGTGTCGAAATGTAACCAATGAGTTTGGTATAAGAACTTCCTTTCTTAATAATAAGTCCTTAGAAGTTGAGACTAAAACATCTCTAACCCCACATATTTCTTCGTTTATCACACTGATCTTCTTTATTGATTTAGGCGGGATGACAAAGTCTTCGGAAGCAAACAATCTCTGGTTTTCCTCCTCTCGAGATTCCAGGACGGAGGTTTCCCCGAGATGGAGTTCATTTCTGCCACAATCAATGACGGCCTCGGTGGCCTTGAAGAAGTCCCATCCAAATATGATATCATGGCTGCATTCCACCATAACAACGAATTCAAATGAGATATTCAGACCATTAACTTCTATGTTCAGGACACATTTTCCTAGGGTCTCTATTAAATTTTTGTTTGCGGCTTTAAGAATGGGACCTGGTTCTTTGAAGAGAGGTGTCTTTAGTTCGCGTCGAAATTTGTCTGAAATAACAGAAAAGTCGGCTCCTGAATCCACCAATGCTTTAATTTTGCGTCCATTTATTTCGACCATAACAAAATTTTCTTTTAATTTGGCGGCGATATACCCTGGAGGATTTTCCTCAATGGCGACCTCACCCCCGTTAGAAGCCGCTCCACTTAGTTTTTCACATTCTGAGGCTTGGGAGAACGGCTGAAACGACGGGCTGGCGACTGGGATTGTCTTCGGGCTGGCGACCTTGCGCGGCTTGGATGTGGGGAAGAGCTCCGGTAGAAGTACGTCGAGGTTTGGGGCGTTACATAGTCGTCGTCGGCGTCATATCTCGGGGGTTGACTCGAAAATCCAACATTTCTTCCTTCTCCGCCATTCCTTGTCCTGGCTTCAGCGAAGACCTGCCGTCGTTCCCTACAATAACGGACGACATGTCCGGGTCGTCCGCAGTGGAAGCGATAGGTTTGTCGTCGTAGGTTCTCCAATGTTCCGTCTTCCTGGGTTGGGTTGGTCGGTCGATATTATAATAGGGCGTTCGTGGTTGTTGTTGTACCACGTTGACTTGTGGTCTGGTAGGTTGTAGAACACGGCTGACCTCTTCCCTCACAGTCTGTTCCAGGGCGTTCACCTCTCGGAGAGGATTGATCACTTCAGGTGCTGAGAAAACCTTTTGTATCTCTTCTCTAACGATGCGGCGAATTAAGCCGGCCAAGTCGTCTGAGTCGTCAACACACGAAATGGGCATTACGTTTGACAACCTGGCGAATTTCGTACGGCCGATCCGGCGCTGCTTGACGGTTGTCAGATGACGGCAGAACTTCAGGATCTCATCTACCGTCTGTATGTCTTTCGCCACCAATACCTGGTATGTGTCCTCCGAAATTCCCTTTATAATGTGAGCAACTATCTCACCTTCTTCCATGCGAGGGTTCACCTGGTGGCAGAGACTAAGAATCTCCTGGATGTATGACTCGCTGGATTCTTCGGCCTTCTGTGCTCTTGACTTCAGAACTTCCTCGGCGCGTCGAGCAGAATCCTCCTGCAGTCCGAACACATCGCGGAATGCGTCTTCAAAGCTTCTCCACGAGTTGAGTGATTCTTCGTTATTATCAAACCACCTTCCAGCAGTTCCGTTCAAGTAAAATACGACGTTGGCAAGCTTCATGGTCTCGTCCCATCTGTTGTACTTCGAAACTCTCTCGTACTCTTTCAACCACTGTCCAGGGTTTATATTTCCATCTCCAGAAAAGGTAGAAGGATCTCGTTGGCGCTGACAAGGGAGGTAGGATCCGTTAACAGTAGGTCTGTGGTCGTCTTCCATTTCTATTCGTTGTGGCAAAGGTTGAAGAATTGGTTCACGTCACTGTAGACGTCGACTTCTTCGAAGTTCCGTCACGCTACCCAGCGTCTCCACCAAAATATGTCGCGGAGATAAATAAAGCAAGGGCAAGTTTGGGGATAATTAATTTATTATAAGGGATATTTATAGGGAGAGAGAGAGTTTTGTACAACTTACCCCAAGTTAAAACTAATCCTGAATGAACGGCGTTAGCCACCGTCCCGTTTTCCTTATTTACAGATCAGCTTCCCAGAAGCCCCCACACCTGTGGTCCCCCCCGGGGTCCAGGGATGATTGACAGTTGTCCCATCTGGATGGAGCTACTTGACAATATTATATTCTGACCAAAATCTATCTGTGAACTTCACACAGTGAACTTCACACAGACAGAATAAGGCAATTATATAAGTAGATTTACTCTTCTTTGTTGGCTTTTTATCTTACATTCATTCTTCATTGTTGGCTTTTTATATTACATTTACTATTCATTGTTGGCTTTTTATCTTACATTCACTCTTCATTGTTGGCTTTTTATCTTACATTCATTCTTCATTGTTGGCTTTTTATATTACATTCACTCTTCATTGTTGGCATTTTATCTTACATTCATTCTTCATTGTTGGCTTTTTATATTACATTTACTCTTCATTGTTGGCTTTTTATCTTACATTCACTCTTCATTGTTGGCTTTTTATCTTACATTCATTCTTCATTGTTGGCTTTTTATATTACATTCACTCTTCATTGTTGGCATTTTATCTTACATTCACTCTTCATTGTTGGCTTTTTATATTATATTTTTAGATTGAGATTATTAGCTAGTATGTAAAAAAAATAACTCTGTTGTAATTTAATTTTGTATTTATATATAAATAAAATTAACTCTGTTGATTTTTTTTGTATTTAATCGATAACAGCGAAGTTACGCATGTTAATGTTAGGAAATATATTTTGATGTTAAGCAAAACCTGCTCCATCTCGTTTTACATAAATGTTGAAAATTTGGTTGAAATTGATGCATTGTAACGAAAGTTTTTAGTGAACAACACTTATGAAATTTGTATTTTATTAATATAGATTATAGTGGATACGTAGAATTGCAATTAATGAAGAATAACATTTTATTGTTGATTGATTTAATACTGTGTGTGTGTACTTGAATATTAAACTTTAAATTTTCTGCAAATTCTACTTCATGTGAAAATATTAAACCCCAGCTTTCTTTAAAGTCAAATGTGGTTTGGTCTGGGAGCAGGTATTAGAATGCACTCAGGTTTTCAGGCCTTGTTGTCTAATATGTCATCTATCGTCTGCGGGGGGTGTTTGAGAATGAAGGGCGCCACATTGATGTTGGAATATAACAAGAGATAGAATCAGTTACTTCGTGTGTAATATACGTATTATCTGCCACGTATTACAGTTTATGTTGTGTGGGTGATGGGAATAATAAACGCTATACTTACATCTTGACTCTTTCCATTTTGTCAAAACAATGATTAAAATATTTATAATATGCAAACAGATTAGATACCTTCACCTGCCCGAAATGCTTCATTTGTTTGCATCTTACGTTTATGTATATACAAAGGCCAAATTGTTATAACTACTCATATAACAATGGTACACACAATTTTAGCTCTCATGTTTATTTCATCACTTTTCGCTCAATAGGCGAAACAGAAACATGAAAATACTGTACATCCCTAAATTCATGCTATAAAAATTGTAAAATGATATTACTACCACATTAATATACGCCGAAGGTAGATCTAAAAATGACTTTTTATTTGAGGGGGGCACATTTTAAATATTTTATGCAACAGTGAGATATAAATGATAACATTTGGCAAGTCCCAAGGAAGTGATATTCGGAACAAAGTACGATGCAGCTTTTTTCACCCCTTCTTATTTCACCTGTTGGATCATGACGAGTATTGTCCAGTTATTAGTTAAATTTTCAAGATACAATACATGTCTTATAGTAAGATATTCTATTACTAGTTCCATATATAATAATTTTTAATAATATATTAACAATAAATTTGACTTCAGATGAGTTTTTCAAGCATCAATACATTGGCAAATAAAATTTTATATTTTAGATGCAGTTTGCGAAATTTTTCAATATTCACTCACTCATTTTACATTTCTCGGATTACATTTGAATTTATCATCCAAATCTTCTATTTTTGGTGGAATGGGGTTTTATACTAACCTATCATTAGTTATTATTGGGATTATCTTTGCTTCTATTCCAAAGGAAAAATACGTGTCGGTCATTTATAATTCTCTGATGCTAGCAGGGTGTTATCCAGAAATTAAAATTGTGAATCAAATAAATTTTCCATAAAAATATGCATTTCATCCTGAGAATAATGGTGTATATCGCATTGCTCAAATATCCGCGGAGTTATCGATTTTTGAAGACTTGCGGGGGATCACCTTTATATTAAAATTGTATCATTATATTTGTGTGGACAGATAGAACGAGAGATATGAAAGAAGGTGAAATAAAATAATCCTTTTTTAAAGTTTATTATCAAAAGATTATTAGAAATGAGGCTAAAAGGAGAAAATAAATATTCCAGCTACAACTACTGGACATTTATGAGTGCGAAGGTCGTCCATTCGAGAATCGCCACACATATGTTCTCTAACAGACGATCAAAGGTTCCTGGGAGGTTGGGCTTGGCTGAAACCTTGTTTCATGTATTGTCTGACGTTACCACTTCGCCCTGATTTGGAGAATATTTATTTCTCTTTTTATTAAAATGAATACTGATTCATAAACTGGAAATCCGTTCACACCTAGAAATTAGAATAAATCTCTAGGCTTGTGTCTTATGCTACGGCAGACGAACCACCAGTATAAAATTAATTAATAAATAAAGCTACATCACACACATAGGTCGTCTGCAACGGCCGCCATCGCCGGTGCCTACCTCACAATGACCTCCCATGCCCGAATTTATGCTCGAATGCTCATTTACTACGTATTTTAAAAAATAAATTTTATTTTTTGTATAAGCATACAAAGAAAATAGAAGTAGTTATATTTGAATATAACATAATCCTATTTTACGAGAGATGCTCTATAAAGAAAACCTTTGAATGCCAATACATTTTTCAAAAATGTTTTATTTAGTTATATTTTAGATTTGTGAGGTCTAAGCGTCGAAGCTGGCAATATCCAGTTTTGTAGTTCCAGGAGGAAGTTAATTGGATCCGGCAAAAGACAATGGCCTAATAGCAAGATGGCGACGAGAGTTGATTAGGCAATGTAAACATGGCGGTTGCAACCGTCTTCTTTCACCATTGTCTTAATCTCCGCTTCCAATTAACATCTTCCAGAGGATTATCCTAATTACACAGCGACAGATCTAATTATGACTTAATTGAGTTAATTCAATTAGGCGAAATTGCATTAACGTTATTCCTAAATCCTTAGGAAGATCGCAAGGGCTGCAAGATTCCAATCCGCTCCATTCGGCTGTGGTCCCTCCACATTGATCCCACCATCTTGTGGCAGTTTGTATGGAGTTAGAACATTCTCAAATCTCAGTAAACTCTCTCTGTATTTATAATTTGATATTCTCTGGTAAATTTGAGGTCACGGGTCATATATTAAAGCATATAATAAATAATCTCATACCTGTATTAATATGCATTATACCTTTGAACTATTTTAAAGGCATCTATTTTCGTCTTACTTCGATAATTTAATTCATATATGTGTGATTCAACTTCTCTCCAAAAATCGCTTAAGCAACTATTAACTTACAGAAGTCTCCAAGTTATTATAAAATCTTGTTAATTTGGTTTTTTTTTCTGTTAAATTTTGAATGTGGGATTTGATGTGTTTTCAGGAGGAAGAAGTTATGACGTCATTTGATGACCCAAGCATCAATTTTAAAGTAAGTAGAAGTTTTATTTCATAAGAAATATTTTCAAGACAACAGTTTACGTGAAATTTTACATTGGAGATAATTTATGGAAGGCATAGGTCGAACAGATACCAGAAATTTACGGAGTACCTTGAATCTCCGACAGATAAAGAAATGACTGTATTACTGATTTTCAAATTTTAATTATAATCTCGAGAAATTAACAAACTTTGTCATCAACTCGCCGATAGCGCTTTTGGAAGGATCTGGTGGAACTACCACATACATATCAGTGTGGAATATTATATTGGATTATAAATATTGAATTTTTTTGTAATAAATAAAATGTTTTTATATATAAGAAATACAAACATTAAGAACGAATGTTTATTTTGAACATAAAACAAACTTCTACTGTCCTTACTGTGAACATCAGTGTCATCAGTGATGACCCTCCCGGCGGTTTCACCAATTTAATATACCAGACCGCTTCTCAGAGCTCTAATATTTTATTATGCTTATATATGTTACACTGAAGTCTAGAATCTCAGAAATGGTATCCAGTCAAACTATGGACATATGGGCTTTTAGAACAGCAGGAGCTTGTTTAATGTTCAAAAGAAACATCCTTAATGTTTGTATTTCCTATATATAGCTGGCACGTTATATTAATTGATGCCTAGCTGACCTTTCTCTTATTGTTTGTGGAGAGCATTTCTCGATGTAAATATTTATATTCAATTAAAAAGGCATATATTGGATCAAAATATCATTTATTTTACCAATATTCCAGTTGGCTGAACGCCAACCTTTATCAAGGTGTTATAACATGACACACTTTAAAAATCTTATAACACCTTGATAAAGGTTGGCGTTTATCCAACTGAAATATTGGTAAATTAAATGTTATTTTGATCGAATATATGCCTTTTTAATTAAATATTTATTTATGGATTGCTCTATTTTCAAAAATATTTATATGTAAATCTACTGTCCTAAAAGCTTATGTCCACAGTTGGCTTAAATACCATTTTTGAGATTCTAGACTTCACTGTAACATATATAACCATAATACAATATTAGAGCTCTGAGAAGCGGTTTGGTAGATTAAATTGGCGAAACCGCTGGGAGGGTTCACCACTGATGAGCCGAGCCCTCCAAATAATTATTTCATTGCAGTAAGGACAGTAGAAGATTGATGTTCAAATAAGTTCAGATATGTTCAAAAGAAACATCAGTGCCTTAATGTTTGTAGTTCCTATATATAGATAGGGCGTTATTGCCTTATAGAATGTTTTATATTTTATTTTCATATACAGAATATGTCTTCTCTCTATAATTACACTATATATATACTAAAAACCATCTCTCTCTGCGTAAAATACACAAAACTTGTGTGTGTATAATAAACAAACATTATCTGGGTTAACCAAATCCCGTCTGTCTAAAGAGCGATCGATATTCGCTATGTGGTTTGTTCACTACTAGCAAGTGACCATTATCATACAATTGGCATCAAGTATTTATTTAGATCAGAGACACTAACCATCAAAATTTTATATTATTTAGAAGTTTGCAGCTTCGATTCTTGGATGTTCTATCGTTTTTTTATTCGA
Source organism: Cordylochernes scorpioides (assembly GCA_030710605.1). Taxonomy (NCBI): domain Eukaryota; kingdom Metazoa; phylum Arthropoda; class Arachnida; order Pseudoscorpiones; family Chernetidae; genus Cordylochernes; species Cordylochernes scorpioides. The sequence goes on from CP092867.1 coordinate 95,637,407, forward strand.
AAATATGTATTTATTTAGTCATTCTATTTGTGCTTTAAAATAACTATCAAAAATTTGTATTAATGAATAATATCGTTATTGGGCATTTATTCATTGTATAACACTGGCCGACAAAAAAAGAGTCTGTTGCTGGCAAAGAAACAGCTGTTCTAGGGTTTTTTTCGATTATTCCAAATCTGCAAACCTTTTCTTTCTATCAGCTCTTGTTTCAGCGGTGCATTGTTGCCAACTCTTATATTGAAGACATTTTATCTCTTTGGTGATGTTTCTATTCCAGTAGTACAGAGTCTATTTGAAAATCAGCCAATGCTACGGTGAAGACGCTGCGTTGTGTGGTGCCAGCTGCGTCAGGGCAATATTTTAATAAAGGAAGCAAAATGTGAAATTTATTTATTCAATTTTATATCTAACACAGATTATAGATCTCTCTGTGATTTTTTCATCACCTATATATTTTAATAGCCGTTGCATATCCTATTTGTAAATTTCAATTCTCTCTGGTTGACAATAAATATGGAGTCTACTAGCAGAAGGTCCTGCGTCAACTATCCCAATATATTATGTTACATATGTGGTGAGTACACAATTCAATATTTCTGGAAATCCATTACCGACTTTGTAACAAAGGCCTACCTCGCTTACTTTGGAGTTGAACTAGGAGACCAAGATAAAACGTGGGCTCACATTGTGTTTGTAAAACTTGTATCGAATATTTGAGCCTGTGGACGAATGTCAAAAGAAGAAGCCTCAAGTTCGGAGTGCCAATGAGTTGTAGAGAACCAAGAGACCGCACTAACGATTGCTATTTCTGTGCCGTCAACATTGTTGGTATCAACAGAAACAATCGCCACAAGTGGACTTATTCTACCTTCTGGAATAGTCCACTTCCTGACTCAGAAGACCTACCTATCCCAACTTGTCATGGCCTTCCACAGCTCTTATAATTGGCATTAAAAATATTTTTAGCCTTTTATAGGAGTGATAATGGCTTACATCAACACATTTCAAGGTGAAATTTCCCGTTGTAACGTGTGATATAGAATCGTATGTAGAGTAGGTTCGAAGGTCCGTCTATTCTTTAACAGTTTAAAACTCGTTCTAGAATCGACCAGCCAAACGTTATAGTATTAAGATATAAAAGTATATTATTTCAATTATTTCTAGGGGAAAATTGTGAATACTATAGACATCTAAATATTTTTAATTCTCATTTTGGATCAATATTTTTATTAATTCCAATATTTCGTATGGCTACACGAGGAACACGGCTGTTTTGAGAGCCGCGCGTATCACCTCACGTGCTTATACAACTGATATAAAATTTAGAAATGTGTAAAACTTGCAATAAATATATATAAATAATATATGAATATACAATATAAATATAATTATTATAAAATATATTTATATTCTATCTAGCAAAATATAACAACGATTGAAGAGTCTTATACATACTACATACTGAGTAAGCCACTCCTCTTCAATCGTCGTTATATTTTGCTATTTTAATTCGAAGAGTTTAATTTAGTCCATATATTCTCTCTCTTTATTATTTTTTATTTATTTATAGAATTCATTTTTATGCATTCATTTTTGTATTTTTTGCATATTTATAAATTTTATAGAAGTTATATAGATATATTGTGTGATCCAAAATGAGCATTTTAAAAATGAAATATTTATTGCTTACAATTTTTTAGACACAAAAAGACATATTTCACAATTTATCTTCTGAAGCCCCTACACCAACTTGCTTTCCTCACTTCGATCCGCCTTGGTAGGAATCCAAATCTAAATGAAGGAAAGACGTGTCATTTGAATGCAAATTCTTGGCTGCAATTCTTGAATTACTCCGAGAGCCAATGATGGGGGAAGTCCTTATTCGTTATGTTATGGTTTCCTGAAAACTTACTTCGACTTGTTTATTTTTCAACTTATGATGTTTGTAGATATCCTTTTTTTATGATGAATAGACACCCTTTTGCTTGAATTACAAGTTTAGCAACAAATATAAAAATATTAGGAATACAATAGTTTATAACAAAAGATATTTTTAAATATGGTCGTTGAGATCAGGCAAGATGAAAAGGAGTGCCATTATAGCAAAATAATCAACTCCAGAAATTGATTCTAAAATCCATCTAAATTCAAGATTGCCAAAGAAAATAATAACTCCAACCGGCGGATATACGAACCAGCGAAGTGTGTCTCAAAGCCTATCATCTTTATTGTGAATGGAGTATTGTAATCAGTGCATTGTGTAATTAGTGAATTGTAAATAGAGTAGCTAATAGGACATGTGTACGCATTGTTATTCTTAATTATTTTAGATCATTTGGTTCAATTGTTTTCAATTCACAATTTAAAACTATAATATATATATAATCGATTTGATATCCATTGAAGTAGGATATTGGGCGCCTATGTGTGAAATGTCCCTAGGTCTGTAGCACTGTAGTGAGGGAGGACCGTGGAAGATTCGAGCCCGGACTAACCGTCGGTGTAGTTGGAACTTGTAAAATGAGATTATTGAACGACGGTAGCTATTTCTGTACAGAGATATTGTGGTGGCAGTACGTACAAATAGTTCAACCTTTGTGAAAATTAAGGACCTTATGGTGCTACAATAGCTTATTTTCCTAAACGCCAGACATTTTCTTAGAAGAATAGCAAAATTAAATGAAAATATTTAAGTCGTCTTAGGGTGTATTAATTACTTCCACCTCCCACAAGTGTAAAGGAATATATATATTTAAATTTAAAGGTCTCCTCTCCCGTCAAACTAGACGCTATATATTTCCGTTTCCGCAGCCTAGGGGATATGGGTCGGTGAAAAGGTCGCAACACCAGTTTTGGCAAATTGAGAAGCGCCCATCTGGAGACCATGGTTTGAGGCTAAAGAACCTCGTCAGTCCAAGGCGGGCTTTGATTTCATGAGATCCACAAGAGATTGGAATAAATCTTCACAATCCGTCAATGATTATAACATCCAATATATTTTAGATCATTATCTTCTCCTGGCAAAATTCCCACCTATATTTTTACCATTGATATTGCCTAGCCTAGGGATTTTGGCAGATAAACACCTCTTTGTCGTATTGTAAAGATTTCATTTGATCCATTGTACGAGGGCCATCCAATAAATAAGTTCCCTATTTTTTTCTTCGAACGAAACGTTGTAAAAATAGTTAGTAGTATAAAATATGGTCACTAGGATGTGTTGGAAGCGCGTGACCTTCAAAATCACGCTACTCCTACGCGAAAGTCCGCAGCGCTTCAGTTTCCATGGAGCTACCACTGGTGAACGTGTCCACTTGCGAACTCCGTTTTGTAATTCGTTTTTTTCACGGCGAAAAATGAAACTGCGGTCAATATTCATCGCAATATAGTGTCAGTGTATGGTGAAGGATGTATGAGCATCCAAATGGTTCGCCGATGGCGTTCAAGGTTCTTGGAAGGACGGCAAAACCTGCATGATGACGAGCGAAGCGGCAGGCCCGTTACTGCTACGGACAATGCAGCGGTTGCTGCTGTTCGGAATGTGACGGAAGCAGATCGCCGCGTCCCCATCGACGAAATAATGATTCGACTGCCTCCTGGAATCGAAATTGGACGCTCTTCGATTGGAACAATCATGTTAGATGTTTTGAAATTTCGCAAAGTCTGCGCAATATGGTTCCCGCGTTTGCTCTCGGAAAATCACAAGCAACAACGGATGGAGGCAGCCCGAGCTTTCCTGGAAATGCATCGAAGAGATGGAGATCAACTGTTTTCCCCTATTTTCACTGGAGATGAAAGCTGGGTGCATCAATCAACTCCAGAAACAAAACGACAAAGCATGGTGTGGAAGAAGCCTGAGGAAGGTGTACCAAAAAAGGCGAAGTTCACAATCTCTGCAGGCAAAGTTATGGCTATCGTCTTTTGGGACTGTAAGGGTGTTTTCTTGGTTGACTACCTGTCCCCAAACACTACGGTTAACGCTGCGAGGTACTGCCAAGTCCTCACTAAACTCAGAACTGCAATAAAACGGAAACATCCTGGACCTTGGTCTCGGAAAGTGTTACTCGTCCATGGCAATGCTCGCCCTCACGCAGCTCGAACGACCCAAACGTTGCTGGAAAACTTCAAATGGGAAATTTTCACACATCCAACTTATTCTCCGGAACTTGCCCCAAGCGACTTCCATCTTTTTCCAGCACTCAAGTTGCACCTTGGAGGTAAGCTCTTTGCGAATGATGACGAAGTGCAGGCGGAGGCGAACCACTGGCTACGAAGACAGGACACGGCTTGGTACAACAGTGGTATCAAAAAATTGCTACAACGGTACCAAATATGTTCGGACAGAAATGGTGATTATTTAGAGAAGTAGTCTATGAGTTGTATAATGAAAATAAAATAACTGAATAATTGTAAATAATGTTGTTTATTTGTTTAAAAATAGGGAAACTTGTTTATTGGATGGCCCTCGTAGATCTCATGAAATCAAAGCCCGCCCACGACCGACGAGGGCCATTATTAACCCGAACCATGGTCTCCAGAGGGACGCTTCTCAGTTTGCCAAAGTCGGTTTTGTTGCTTTGTCACCGACCTGAATACGCTAGATTACCGTGATGGCACCTAGGTTTTGCGTAAATTTGACTGTAGAGGCGACCATTATGCTTAATGCACTGTCTATATACTTTGTATAGGTATAAGGAAAACAAGATTAATTTTACCAATGCACAGCAACCTGGTCTTACAATGCATACAAATATAGGTTGTATATAGAGAGAGATAGCTAAATGTTCAATATTCAGAATGGATTAAACAATAAAAACTTACTGAAAATTTCAGCGATTTCGCGCTCTGCACTATTTATCTAGGAAGTAGCGATCCCTGAGTTGCCAGAAAACGCTTTGCAAGTTGAAAGGTTCTAATTTTATTTACCTTCCTTAATTTTGAGGCAAACACTCATCAACCCTTTATAAAGTCACACGCCTTATTTATATTTGAAATAATATACAACTGTGTGCTGTTTATTAAAATTTCTACGCCAAGAAATAATACAAATAGCATTCTCATATTTATTGAACTCGGAGTGTATATAATGTGAGAAAAAGTATTGATTAAATTTGAAAGTAATTCTGAATACTAGTGTAGCCGAATTCGTTATCTACTTATATATTTGCCTTATTCTGTCTGTTTGTCTGTATGTCTGAAGCTCACGGATAGAATGCGCGCCCATTGGCTGCCAGCGAACACGTGGCCTCCCTGCCCCCCTCTAGACAACCCTGTTATCAGCTGTGCGATACATACACCTGTCTATAGCGGCCACTCTAGACAACCCTGTTATCAGCAGTGTGTTACATTTACCTGTCTATACAGACCACCCTGTCTATAGCGGTCACTCTAGGCAACCCTGTTAACAGCAGTGTGATACATCCACCTGTCTATACAGACCACCCTGACTATAGCGACCACTCTAGACAACCCTGTTATCAGCTGCCTGTCTATACAGACCACCCTGTCTATAGCGGTCACCTTAGGCAGCCCTGTTATCATCAGTGTGTTACATTCACCTGTCTATACAGACCACCCTGTCTATAGCGGTCGCTCTAGGCAACCCTGTTAACAGCAGTGTGATACATACACCTGTCTATACAGACCACCCTGCCTATAGCGGTCACCTTAGGCAACCCTGTTATCAGCAGTGTGATACATCCACCTGTCTATACAGACCACCCTGACTATAGCGACCACTCTAGACAACCCTGTTATCAGCTGCCTGTCTATACACACCACCCTGTCTATAGCGGTCACCTTAGGCAACCCTGTTATCATCAGTGTGTTACATTCACCTGTCTATACAGACCACCCTGTCTATAGCGGTCACCTTAGGCAACCCTGTTATCAGCAGTGTGATACATCCACCTGTCTATACAGACCACCCTGACTATAGCGACCACTCTAGACAACCCTGTTATCAGTTGTGTGATACATCCACCTGTCTATACAGACCACCCTGTCAATAGCGCCCACCCAAGACAACGTTTTTAAAATATATTCGCACTCGGGTAAACCCCGGGCGTTGCCCGGGCCATTCGTCTAGTTCATAATAAACGCTTCTGGCTGCAGCAAAAGCTTTAATGCCGATGTGAATCGAGTAAATATCATTTTGGATGGAGTTATAGTTACACAGGTCCATGCGGCTTCAACTCTATGTTATAATAGTCCGTCGAAATGGTGTGGGCTAGGGTAGCAGACGAAACCCATTTGTATCAAAAGAGACAACGTGTGTAACATGAGCTTGTGGGTTGTCAATTTGGAAGGTGGTGCAGAGATGACTTCGAATATAGGGTAAAACCACGGGCCGTAACACCACAAGAATATAACGGCGGCTGTTTACATTTTCGGCTATACAATTTGAATGTGAGGGCGCTGTGTACCTTACCATCACTCAGGTGATGGGCCGGTATGACAATGCAAGCAGGCATTAGCCGTCCCCTCGGTGCCACCGTGGTGCAGAACCCAGAAGAGACGACCTGAGGCCAAACTTGCGTCTTTCTTCGTCGTTCTTTGGCCATTCTGCCACTGTCGTTCCTGAGGTGGTTTTTTATTCAGTGCTGGGGTAAGTCTTCGCATGAACAACACGTGTGATTAGAAATTATCTACTTTTCAACATCAAAATTGACTTTGCTAACATAGGCTAATCTTGAGAAACGGCCTCCACGAAGGATTGGTCCATCTGTGGGGGAGTCTTTCCCGCGGAGAACGCCACCAATGAAGACATTGTGTGTTTATAATATAAATGGCTATTTGATATATTATATATTTAATCCTTATATATTCATTTAATATGACACCATTTATTTATATTTATCATTTATTTTATTTATACAAATTGTTATAGATGGAAAATTTGCCTGGAAGAAATTAACTCATAGAAGCATAGGGCGCCTCTCCCGCCTCTCTCTAGTTTTTGACGTTTATTTTGACGGGAGAGGCGCCCTATGCTTCTATAAATTATTATATATAACCATATATGAACGTTATAACAAAGAAGTTTCCCACTGGCAACTCTCCAAGCTTTTTGCTCTCCTAATGGATATTTTTATACATTTCCGAAATGTGTGTGAATGCGTTGTGAATATTTAGGACTTCAGAATTTTCTGCAGAAAACAAGATGCTATTTGAAATGAAAGTTTCTATTTTCCTCATTTTGGTTTAGTTTCTCTTATTTTGTTGATAATTTATCAATGTGTCCAGTGTATCAACATAATATTTTATACATAAATATAAAATCACATAATATATTTATACCAATTTAGATGAAATGCTAAATTTCATCTGATCTCAAAAAGTGTTTTTTATTTTTTTATTGATATTTTAAAAAGATTTTATTAGGTATATATAAATATAAAATAAAAACATTTTTAATCGAAATATAGTTAATTATTCTTCCCTATTTTGATAAATAAACAAATAAACTGGATTTCATTTTCTACTCATTTTATAACTATCTTTAAAGAAGTACGTATGTATTTAGAAAATCTCTGCCAGCTAACACTTTTCTATTTTTATTCTTTTCTGTTTCTATTCAGTTTAAAAAGTAAATGGATCTTCATTAAAAAAGTTTGAATAATTATCATTGTGAATAGCATTTATTGTTCAATTAAATTAGGAACTCGAACATCTACAAAACAAAAAAAAAAAGGTTCAATTTTATTTCACAAAAAAAGAACAATTATAATTTGAAAATATTAAGGACTAAATTGTGTATTTTATATATGAATGTAACAAAAGGGATACCTCTCATATTTTAAAACGCATTAAAACATTTTGTTTACCACTGCAATACAAATTTAATCCAATTCTAAAGGGAGAGGTTTCGGTACAGGAATACCATCCTACCCACACCTTTATATTAAACACGTGAAGGTGTAAAACAATAAGGTAATGAATTCGAATTACACATTTCAAACAACACAAACAATTGTATTGCAAACTATTATAAATGAATATATATTTCAATTATTTTTGAAAAATTTAAAAATATTCGTCGATATCTATATATTGTAAATGTAAAATTCTTATTTTCAATATTTTTGCTAAGTTTTGACTCATGCACTAGGTGTTAGGAAAACTTTAGAGCTCTCGTGAAAAACGCGGCTTTACCTTTAACTAATTAATGCCTTCTCAACCCCAGTTTGATTATTAATAAGGCGACATTAAATTGAATAAAGCGACAGGTTTATGTCAAAACACTGCCAGTTTGATGAATGAAAAACGCTAAACTTATGAAATGCTTTATAAAGTTCATTTAAAATTCGTTTCTTTTCCGAAAAATAAAGAATAAACTTATCCGCCTATAATTGTATCAAATTTCTATCTCTCTATTATCTCTCAATATATGTTGTATAAAATGTGAAGCCGACATCGTGGGCTGCTCATTCAACATGCAGTCATGGCACAGAGTGGAGGCGCACTAGCCTGAAGGCAATAGAAATCCATACGCATGAGAGCATGGTTATCCCGATTTAGGGGTGAAACCCGGTAAGGTAAGAGTGGAAGATTCCTAGGATTACTGCCCAATCTAGCTGGCTACTCGGCCTGTCTCCTGGCCTCAGATAAACCTCAGCTTACAAGCTGATAGTGAAGTCAGAATGCGGTCCAATGAATGACTGGCATGGCCGATATGTTCACATCCTCTCTGAGTTGCTTGGACATGTCAACGACCTGTTATACGACCTTTCTGGGTGCCGTCCTTCCTTTTACGAATATATTTTTATTTGGCGACATTTTCCATTTACATTGTTTTGTGTTTATATTGTACATTTTATATAAGCAAATATTGTTCATAAAAAATAAGACATATATATGGTTTATATATCGATAGAGATAGCCAGATAAATTAGAATTGTAAAACTATTTGTTGCTGCCAACAGATTAATAATAAACCTTTTCGGCAAAAATTCCATTATTTGGGTTTCTTCAATGTAGACAGCGGCGGCGTCAGAGAGAACCAACCACGTAGAAGTTTCCTTGCAGATAAGATAAGCGCTATTTTCTTTCTCTTAACGACAATTTTATTATAGAGAGTTGCCCACAACAAACTCTTAAGAGGCCGTTTGAAATGGCCAGAATATCCGGGCCGTGTCCCTAATTGCTTCGATGAAAGAGAAGGGAAATCCAACCGCTAACAAGAAGTTGATCAATAGCAAGTTTATTGCTTTGCAAATTTACTTAATTTTAATTTGAATATTTTATTAAGCTGACTTTTTTTTTAATTAAAAGAAACGCGCCAATTTTTATCCGAACATTTTACTACTATTTGCTCTCCAATAATGGAGTTTTTCTTGATGCTTCCGGCTAAATGGTTATCCTTTCGCATTAATTTTAGAATTGTCATTTCTATGAAACATATAGATGTACCAGACGTACATATTTGTCCCCTAATGTACATACAACTATTGTGTAGAGTCTGTTCCATAATCACATATAATTGAACATTTTTTGACTGCTTAATTTTTGAAAATTATTTTAAACGTAAAAAGATTATCTTTCGTAGAAAACCTACTTTCTCTGTACTATTACAAGATATATTTAATTTACTAAATATCTAAGAAGTGTAGATTAAGGAGAATCTCTAGAACCTCCCTATTTACATATTGAAGAAATAATTTGACGCATAGAAGCCTCATGTCCTTAATTACATAATCGGAAGCGTCGTGAAATTTGCCTTTATTTAATCAGATGGTGGGTTGAACATTGAAAAAATTAAGCTTCATAATTATAATTTGATAAATTTTATAGGAGATAAATTTTCTACCATAAGTATTGTAGGTTTATTTGAATAAAAAAGTATTATGTATAAATCTGCAAAATGATATTTGAAAGAGAAAAATCTCTTAAATAATCCATAAATAAATCTTTAATTGAAAAGGCATATATTGGATCAGAATATCATTTATCTTACGGATATTTCAGTTGGCTGAACGCCAACCTTTATCAAGGTGTTATAACATATTTAAAGTGTGTCAACAACAAACTCAGCTACACATAACGTCAACAGAATTAAGTTTTAAAAATATTTTTTTCTCCCCATTGAATATAACAAAAAAAATTTTCTCCCCATTGAATATAACAAAATATTTTTAAAACTTAATCCTGTTGACGGTATGTGGCGCTGAGTTTGTTGTTGACACACTTTAAATATGTTATAACACCTTGATAAAGGTTGGCGTTCAGCAAACTGAAATATTGGTAAAATAAATGATATTTTGATCCAATATATGCATTTTTAATTAAAAAAAAAAACTCTGAATGAAGAAATCAAATAGGTTGCTATATCGGTTAAGATATATTTACACTTTCCTTTCACAGGTCGAAGGGTTTATGTTCTATCCGATGACAACAGATGACTCATAAAGGCTCCAGATGCAATTCTAGAACTCTTCCAAATTGAAACCAAACACAAGAAAAAATGCAATCTTACTTCAATAACTTCCTAGATATTTTAGATGGCTAAAAACACCTAATTGACATTCAATTTAACTAAACACTTAATCCTTTCAGGTTTAGTCATACGCCCTAATCTCCATAAGTTATTTCTCCTGACCTAAATATCACTACTGCCGTTATTTGGCTTGGCAACCAAGCCCTTCAGTATGTACAGCCTTTAGGCACAATGATATCGCAGGCAACGACTTTCTCCCGACCCTAGAATTCATTATCACCAGATGTGCATTACCTTGTGTTCTTGGAACGGACTCCAATGCCCACTTCCCAACCTAGGTTCTCGAGGCATTCCGCGATGCCCGCTCTGGAGACTTCATCCATGCTCACCAGCCTATAATTTTTGAAATTCCCAACATTTTGTGGAATTAACATGGAGCTATGGTCGCCAATACTCTTCCATCGATATAACATTGGCTTCCAATCTCCTTGATGTCCGATCCACTAGAACACACCTGCCCGAAATGACTTTCACATACCATCTACCCATTCTCACGATAATTGAAGACCTAATATTTTTTTGCTGATCAAGTCACATCTTGGACAGAAACAACTTGCCTAAAGAGCTTTTTAATGCGTTCCTTGAGTCCTCACTACAACATGCAATATCACATCTCCATGCTGCATCAACTCTATAGGATATCAATGAAGTGGTCCAGGTTCGCACTACGATCCTCAAGAGGTTTTCAATGTATATACGAAAAATAAAAAGAAGTATGATATAAATTCCTAAACCTGGTAGAATAAAGACTTGGATAAATTCCGCAAAGTAGTTGTGGCCTTGCGATGTCTATCCCAGCGCACCTCACCCAAAATTTTAGAAACTTTAAATGGTCTCATTATAGCGTACAAGTTAAAAGCCAAATAAAGACCAGAAAAACACCATTCATGGCCACTTCTACCTCGGCACAGCTTGGAGTTCTATTTACAGATATATATTCAAAGGTGGAAATACTCAAAGAGGACTACCCCTGCTCAGGCACAATGATGGAACCTCCTACGCATCAAAATAAACCTGCCATTAAATTATACAGCACTTCTGCCCATCTGATACACGGATTTTTCCGAAGCAATCAGCATCACAAACTTCTGGATTTTCAGAACCAAACACACTGAATCTGCAGTTCTTAGAGCAGTTCAATGTGTTGCGGACTTAAGAAAACCCCTGTCCTCGACCGACTTGGTATTCGGTGCCTTCTCTTAGGGGGACCCACCCTGCATACATTTATCTAGCAAATATTTTAATCTAGTGTACAAGAATAAACTATTTTCCTACAACCTATAAAATTGGTCTCCATTATCCTCATACCCAAACGGAACAGTATTGCTTCTAACCTCTTTGACAGATCCCACCCTTTACCCTGCCCAACACACTAACAAAAGTATTTGAACGATGCATTCTCGCTCGTTTACAATTTTTTACTGATTCTCCCCATTTTAATGTGGATATACCTCCTACCGCTCAGCCCAAAACGCTCTTGACTCCATCAATGACTTATTGACTAACATTTAAAGAATCATAATAAAGCACTTGTCGTTAGCCTTGATATCCTCTGAGCCTTTGACATGTTCCATAGGCAGTGCAGTCTTGAAGCTCTTCGTGAGGCCAACTGTCCTTAAGAAATACTTCAGCTCAAATCCGACTATGTGAAATACAGGGAAACCATTTACTGTTCTTTTGGGCACATTTTACTATTTTATTAATCCGAGGAGTTCAACAAGCAGCAGCTTTAAGCCCTTTTTTACTTAAAACTAATTACAAGGAAAGGTTTTACTTTGCTAAAATCAATAGTAGAGAAGCAAATAAATTTGATTGGCAGACGACTTTACTCTTGTGGTCTCACCCACGTAAACCTACCTATATTCTTACTAAAACCCTTCAGATGGTGTAACGATCACGAAGTTACAGTAAACCCACAGAAAACGCAAGCAGGCTTCTACGCCAGAAACAGAGTGGAATGGCCCAGAAATTAAAAAATAAATTATTCTTGACCAGACCATTACAACTACTTTAATAAAAAAAATCGGAAACTAAGCATTACTTTTGATTCCAAGAGTATATTTATCAAATATCTCGAAAACAGCCTTCTAAAATGTTAATGGATCCTTCCAAGATTCGCCTATACCATTAAAGGACAATTTGATTCATTACGCAGCTCAGTCCATAAAATTTAAAAATGGATATCCCCCCCAGCATTATTATATAGCACTGGTGTTTGAAGTAAACCCGATTTATATACAAGTAGTACTCGAAAATCTATAGTTTCACTACATGTTTGCAAAAATACCTATCAGTCCATGCACACCTACAGCATCAGCTATTTCCTTGACAGGCTGCTCCCATCTCGGTATCCCCATAAATTCCCACTACGAGTACTTAAAACCTTGAACATTCGACTCATTTTAATTTCTCCCAAGCACTTCCTATGATCCCTATCCGCCCTCCCAACGGAAATTATATTTTACTAAATCTTCACCACCAAGAAATTTTCACCACCATTTATATTTATGTCGATCCGAATCCTCAGGAGTTAAAGCTCAAGTTATCTTGCCACCTTCCCTGCGCGTTATACACCTTAGACTCTATCAGGAGTGTTCAACCTTCCAAGCAAATTTTTTGACCATTATTTACGCGACAAGAGCTATCCAGATTTTCCCATGTGAAAACTTTCAAAATGCCTCAGATTGCCTATAGGCTCTTTCTGCCATATGCTGTCCTTGGCCCCAAGAACCCACTTGTAACTTACATCATATACCCAATATCTGCTGGTCAAAGGCCACAGCGGTATTGCGGGAAATTAACTAACCGATCAAGTAGCTAAGGCTGCTGCGCACATTCTAACTTACCCCCTGTCTTTCAAAATCCTTAAAATAAATGTCGACCGCAATAAAAGAAATGAGTTCGCACAAAACATGGCATGGACATAGTCAGGGATTACTCAACATCGCTCAGAATATTTGCAGCCTCACCAAGACTTTTGATCTCCATGCTACAAAGAATCAAACATGGGTGCACTTCAACAACCATTCTAACTGACCATGATTACATACAAGCACACTTGGCGAAAATTTCGGAAGATTTTGACGAGTTTTCAAATGCTTATTAGCAGATAAAAGTGAATCAGGGTGTTTTTTTTTTTTGCTTATCCCTAGTACACGTGGTACAGGCCATGATAATCATGGTGGGTAGTTAGCGACTGCTTTTTACTGTAAGCGCACCACATGTCTACACATGTGAAAAGCAGTTCGACTTTGCACTTACAAATGCCAGAGCCCCGTTTGGTTACTTGCACTCGCTGGTGGGGTTGGACTTTTGCAAGAATCGGGGGCCATTGGAGCATTTTTTTTTAAACAGAAAAAAGTGTCCAATGCGGGAATCGAACCCGGGTCCTAGTGGTGGAAAACCAAACGGTTTAACCAGCCTTCCACCGACCCCCAATCAGGGTGTTAAATTAATAAAAGAGAAAGCCTGCTAGTCGAGTAACTGAGTCGATGACTCACTGCCATTTATCGGAACAAATACTAACATTCACAAAATAAAAAAAAAAACTATAAGCACGCATTCAGGAGATTTAGTCATTGTTATTATTTAGATTTACACATGGCTAATGTTCGGGTTAACAGTATAAATATTATCGAATTTATCAGTCGCATGTGCGACTGTGAGCAAATATCTAAGAAGCGCACTTTAACTAATTCTATTAAAAAAGGATGGAGGTATAAAATACCTCCTAATTATAGAACTATTTAAACATTCCTAATTGACTATTTATTTAAAATCAATACAAAATCTTCCGCCTAAAACAACCCCGCGGCTGGGAGCAACTCAATCCGAATAATTCCATTTAATATCGGCGGGCCAGATGTCGCATGTTACTACGCCCCTCACTAATTAAAAATATATTTGGGTGAAATTTCAGATAGGAGTCTTATTATTATATAAGAAAATTATCTGGGGTATTTTTAACGTTGATATATGTGATATATATAGATGAAAACACTATTCTGATGTTTTTACATAGAGAAAGCACAAGAAGGTCTGATGTTCAGGATAATTATTTTTGATAGGTTTTTGTATATACCATACATATAGACGACTTGCAATAAACTCCTGAAATTAAGGGAGATAGGTTTTTAATATCTCTGATACCTAATTGCTACCTTTTTTTCAATCTCTGCCACCAATCACGCTAGAGAAACGGATGCCCCATTTATTCCGCGTTTTAAAGAAAATATACATATTCGTCCAATACTGGACTGAATAACATATTTCAAAACTATGGCAGCAACTGACCTACCTCAAATATAGTCTTTGAAAAGTCAAGTTTTTTTTTTATCGTTTTAAAATAAGCGCTGATCCGCATTGTAATTATACATATTTTTATCAAATGGGTCCTTGTTCTGCTATTTGAAATATGACCCATTTAAAAAAAAATATTTGATATAATTGAATTATCATCGCAAGTGAAAAAGTCTAAAAAATACTGAAATAAGCATATTAATATAAAACGCTTAACTAAAAATGAGTATGTAGAGTGGCTAATGCATCATTTATTGGGAGAAAATATTTACAAATCATGTGATATATCCTGAAAATCAGTTTTTCACTTTTGGTAATGTTAGCGATCTATTTGTGAAACATATTGATCCACAGAGGCGGCATATAGGTCTCAGAGGGTTTATTAAGGGAATTAAATTAGCCTGGTGGGCCACAGCCACTAGGGGCGAATGTTGGATCCCGGGACCGGTCCTTAGGATCGTTGGGTCTTGGGTTCCGTCAGGCCGGTGACAGGGGGCGTTGTTGCTGTGACACGACATTTTGTAAATTTTCCGTTAGGACGTATTCTGGACGAGGAGTAGACGATATCTCTCACACGTTGCCATGTAAACGGTGGTCAAAGGTCAAGTACAATTATGCCTATATAGATAAAGAATTCTTCCTGAATTGAATTAGACGAAAAACATGGTGAAGGAAGACGAGTTTCTTTTATTAATGCATAGGTGCAAGCTTTCGGGTAAAAACCCTTCAACAGGCAAGCAATGAAGCGCGACTTATAAGATCTATGGTACAAATGGTAGGAAGAAATATATATAAATATAAATATAAAGGAAAATTTTAAAACTATTTATAAAAGTTAATCTTTACAGAAGAACGATTTTTGAGAAAATAAATTATGCCTGTTATCTCTGTGTGGCGTCGTTTCTGGAATAAATAAAACAATAAAAATATAAGTTCTAATTTCTAATCTTTCTCTTTTAAGAATTTCAGTGGTTTGCTTACCTTTGCAAAATTTTGATGAAACGAAGATCGTGTCACAAAGTCCCAGAAATTAACGAACCTGTTTAACATTTTCGAGATAGGGAATTCCTTAACCATCTCTAATCTTGTCTATATCTGTTTCTGCTCCGTTTCCCCATACCCCGTGTTGGTAACCTTTGGTAAGCAAATCTACATTTCGATGGCTTCAGAGATAAACCTGCTCCACGGAAACATTACAGAACCTTTGTCAACCGTTCGTTGTGTTCATGTGTGTTTTTACCATACACGATGACGTCATCTAAGTACACCATGCACTCGGACCATTTCAGCTCAGCTTCTTTCGAAATGACCGGGTGGTAGGGGGCGTTGTTGATGTGAAACGATATTTTGTAACCGTTCGGGGCGAGGAGTAAATTTATCAAATATATTTCATAGTTATTGCCTGAATCCCGAAGTACATGCTAAAAAGTACAACCTTTTAAGTTTTGACCATGAGTGCAAGTCTATATTTTAACCAATTTATTATAAAAAACCATGTCTAAATCAAGAGTATAGTACAATTATGAAGGGCCTTTAAGACTAGTAGCTAATTTGTTCTGTTTTCAGGGCCAAAGGTAGGCCGTCATGGCGGTGGTGGCGGCCAACTTGCGCTGGCTTGCAGCACTGGTCCTGGTGGCCAGCTGCCGGGCTGGCACCTTCACGTTGGACGGCTCCCCGGGGACATTTCTGCAGTTTCCTTCGCCCGGGACCTTTGCAGAATTTTCCCTGGACTTCCAGACCGAGGCGGCTAGCGGATTATTGCTTTTCGCCGAATGGGGTGATGTGGAATTCCTTGAGGTCAAGCTCGTGGAAGGCGCAGTGCGAGCGCGAATGGATTCGGCTTGGGCGACAGCGGGTCGTAACCTTCATGACGGGCGATGGCACCGGATCGGCCTGACAGGGGAGAACCTGGCCGTGGACGCCGAAGTCCGGACTCTCGTGCCCGCTCCGAGCCGCAACGTTACACGAATCTATCTCGGAGGTGTGCCGGGACTGAGGCCAGCCCTCTTCTCGGTGTCGCTGGAGCCTCCCTTCCGGGGCAGCTACCGCAACGTCGTCCTCGGTGGCCAGTCCGCCTCAGCTCCCCAGATGTCCTATGGGCTACGCCGCTCCCGCCTTGACTCCTGCGAAGTTCACAACCCATGCCCTGCCGCAGCGACCTGCCTGAACACAGACTCTGGAGCCATCTGCGACTGTCGAGCCACGCCCTTCACTGGCACCTTCTGTGATCAAGGTGAGTTTAATGAATGTTTTACATACATTTCCTCTCAAAAATAAGCCACACATATAACTAAATTTTATTTTTATAATTACCATACACATTCACATTAGAAATATTTTTATATATACATTTTCTCTCTATATATATGTAGTACTAGACGGGTGACCGGGGCTTCGCCCCGGGATTGACCCGTGTGCATATCTACCCGAGTGATATATATTTAGATACGATTTTTTTTATAATTGTTTGTTATTAGCATTATCTATTTGTTTGCATCAGCATAATTTAATCTAATCTTTGATAGAGGGTGCTGTTCGTGAGCTAAGTAGAATAATTCGAATATATAGTTTTAATAATTGATTTATATATTTTTTAATATAGCCTATCGTCTTCCCCGTATTTTTTTTTACCTATGTATGGAAATTTTAGTTTGAATTAGTGAACTACTGCGAATTTGTATACCGGACATACAAACAAACAAACAAACATACAAACATTGATTTTTATATATATAGATATTTTAAACTGTAATATAATGACATTTTTAGTATATTTAACATATCTTCTAATCAAATAAGTTAGAGCCAATAGTTTAGGCCCTATTAAATTATTTACTGCTCTTATTTGCTACCACCTCCCATATTTTGTATG
Source organism: Cordylochernes scorpioides (assembly GCA_030710605.1). Lineage (NCBI taxonomy): Eukaryota > Metazoa > Arthropoda > Arachnida > Pseudoscorpiones > Chernetidae > Cordylochernes > Cordylochernes scorpioides. Next base: position 95,655,073 of record CP092867.1, read on the forward strand.
ATATGATATATCTTTATTAATATAACCCCTGTATCACCCTTAGTTGTATTAAACTCAAAATGATGACGTCAAAATAAAAACAGAAAACCAGTGGGTCTGAGAGACAGCTACGTAGCAAAGTCAAAGGACATGACACGCCCCTGAAGGGCGCTCTTCGGGGGCTTTTCATAGGCAACCCCTCCCCGGGTCAACAGAACAGTTTTAGCTCGCGGTGGTGATACAGTGTGTCCATCGACGCAGGCCGCTTCTGGTTCTCTCTCTCTCCATGTCTCAGTGTTAGGCATCCAGATTTGTGTCACGACTTCCACCTCTGTCTTGTGGGCTGTACCCGATACTCTCGGTGCTAACATCTAGCCCTGCCTCTGCTTCTTGATGTCCGCGTGTGGGAAGAACATCAACACTCGCCTCACGAACGACTACCAGTTTATTCACACGTCGGTTTACTCGGGCTTACAACATATATATATATATATTCTATATACAGTTACGAGCGTCATTCTTCATCTCCTAATCATTTATCATCTCTGCCACCGTTTGCTTTTTTTTTGGAAATAGCCCTCCTATTGGTTGGCTACGATCACGCCACCTTTGCCCCCCCCCCCCCCCCCATCATGCCCCCTCACTCGCTTTTTCGTTTTTGTAAATATTATGTTGGAGCGGGTCGCTCCTTAAATAAATGCATATATAGTTAACTAGCGGACGTACCCGGCTTCGCCCGGGTTTTACCCGAGTAAAGGTTTGTCTAACGAACATTTGTTAAAACAATTCTCTATAAACTTATATATACAAAAAAAGATATATTTTGATAATTTGAAAATCGTAAATTTGAATCTCTCGATAAAGTGAACATTTTTTCCCCGGTCCCTGTGTGCCGTGTCATCCTGAATTTTGTCTTTCCTAATTTTCTACATTACAAAATCATCGTTTTATCTAGTGGACATTTTTTCCCGGTCCCTTTAAAAATACTAGATAAGTTGAATAAAATCAATATTAATTGGTTCCCTCGGTAATTGGAAGTTAAAGGAATAGTTTCTTGCCTTGGAATTGTATCATTATTCTTGTCTCAAATAAATTGTCGTGTCATCCTGAATTTTGTCTTTCCTAATTTTATACATTACAAAATCATCGTATCATCATGATAATATTTAGAGCAAATTTTTGAATTATAACAGATAAATTAGAATATTTATCTTGATTACTTTTAGGCGAAAAGTTATTTCAAAAATTTTATTTGCTAGAAACCTTCCCAGTACTATACTAAATAACTTCCCAAAGTTTCATGGCGTTCCAATGAGTGGTTTGGTCAGGCATAAAGGACACACACACACATACATTCATTTTTATATATATAGACTAGCGGATGTGCCCGGCTTCGCCCGGGTTTTACCCGAGTGAATGTTTGTCTAACGAACATTTGTTAAAACAATTCTCTTTAAACTTATAAAACGTACTCGGCTTCTCCCGGGGTTTTACCCGAATAAAGGTTTGTCTAGCGAACATTTGTTAAAACAATTCTCTAAAAACTTATTAAAAATAAAAAATATATATTTTGATAATTTGAAACTCGTAAATTTGAATCTCTCGATAAAGTGAACATTTTTTCCCGGTCCCTGTGTGCATTGTCATCCTGAATTTTGTCTTTCCTAATTTTCTACATTAGAAAATCATAATTTTATCTAGTGAACATTTTTTCCCGGTCCCTTGAGAAATACTCGATAAGTTGAATAAAATCAATATTAATTGGTTCCCTCGGTAATTGGAAGTTAAAGGAATAGTATCTTCGCCTTGGAATTGTATCATTATTCTTGTCGCAAATAAATTGCCGTGTCATCCTGAGATAATCTTACTTTTGATAAATAATATTTAAGATAACAAACTTAGTGATAAGAAAACTTGTTAACATCGTCACAATGGGGGCGCTGCTTGCGAGTTAAATCTACAAATCTGCAAATAACTCTAAGGATATTCAAGATATTCATGAAATTATTTTTCAAAAACTTCCCGGTGATATACCTAATAATATCCCAAAATTTCACGGCGATTGAATGTATGGTTTTTGAATCTATAGAGTACAGACAGACAGACATTCAATTTTATATATATAAGATAATATAAATGAGTTTTAAAAATTGTAAAAAAAAATGCATCGGCCGGGAATCGAACCCGGGTCGCCCGCGTGGCAGGCGAGCATTCTACCACTGAACCACCGATGCTTAAAAAAATGGCCATATTTAGGTATTCATTCCATTCCGGATTAGTCCGCGTAAAAAAAGTTCTTCAAATGAAAAAAAAAAAAAGAAATAGCCAAAAATACTAATCAAAATGCAGCCGAAAATTTTCCTCAGGTTTATAAAAAGCGACATGCAAAATATGGTACCAATTGGTTCAGTAGTTTTTGAGTATATCGCGAAACAGACAGAAATTGACTTTTATATATATAATAGAGATTTACTCTTCATTGTTGGCTTTTTAACTTACATTCATTCTTCATTGTTGGCTTTTTATATAACATTCACTCTTCATTGTTGGCTTTTTATCTTACATTCACTCTGTTGGCTTTTTAAATTACATTTACTCTTCATTGTTGGCTTTTTATCTTACATTCACTCTTCATTGTTGGCTTTTTATATTATATTTACTTTTCTTTGTTGGCTTTTTATCTTACATTCATTCTTCATTGTTGGCTTTTTATATTACATTTACTCTTCATTGTTGGCTTTTTATCTTACATTCACTCTTCATTGTTGGCTTTTTTCTTACATTCATTCTTCATTGTTGGCTTTTTATATTACATTCACTACTCATTGTTGGCTTTTTATCTTACATTCATTCTTCATTGTTGGCTTTTTATATTACATTCACTCTTCATTGTTGGCTTTTTATCTTACATTCATTCTTCATTGTTGGCTTTTTATCTTACATTCACTCTGTTGGCTTTTTATATTACATTTACTCTTCATTGTTGGCTTTTTATCTTACATTCACTCTTCATTGTTGGCTTTTTATATTATATTTACTCTTCATTGTTGGCTTTTTATCTTACATTCATTCTTCATTGTTGGCTTTTTATATTGCATTTACTATTTATTGTTGGCTTTTTATCTTACATTCACTCTTCATTGTTGGCTTTTTATCTTACATTCATTCTTCATTGTTGGCTTTTTATCTTACATTCACTCTTCATTTTTGGCTTTTTATCTTACATTCATTCTTCATTGTTGGCTTTTTATATTACATTCACTCTTCATTGTTGGCTTTTTATATCGTATAGAAAATCATAGTTTTATCTAGTGAACATTTTTTCCCGTGTCACATTGCCGTGTCATCCTGAGATAATCTCACTTTTGATAAATAATATTTAAGATAACAAACTTAGTGATAAGAAAACTTGTTATCATCGTCACAATGGGGGCGCTGCTTGCGAGTTAAATCTACAAATCTGCAAATAACTCTAAGGATATTTAAGATATTCATGAAATTATTTTTCAAAAACCTTCCCGGTGATATACCTAATAATATCCCAAAATTTCACGGCGATTGGATGTATGGTTTTTGAATCTATAGAGTACAAACAAACAAACAGACAGACAGACATTCAATTATATATATATAGATAACTGAATGGAATCCTCTCTTTCTTTTTCCCAGTAAGAGACGCCTACGGAAGCCAACAGTACATAGACAGATAAAGCACATAGGCTATAGTTATTAACTAATATATGCATTTATTAAAGGCGCCAAATTTATAATTGTAACAAATAGTATTTGAATAAAAACATTCAATCGGGTAAAACACGGGCGTTGCCCGGGTCATTCGGCTAGTATATATATATAGATGGAAAATTTCGCCGGGAGGAAATTGATCCAAAGAGACAAGGATCGCCTCTCTCGTCAAAACAGACGTCTAAAACCAGACGCCATCTATTGACCGTCGCCGCAACTAGCAGCCTCGGGTCGGTGACAAAGCCACAACACCAGCTTTGGCAAACTGAAAAGCGTCCACCTAGAGACCATGGTTTCGGGCTAATAGCCCTCGTCAGTCTAGGGCGAACTTTATTCCATGAGTTCCACTCGGGATCTAATGGAATATTGACAATCTGCCAAAGAGGTGTTTAGCTGGCAAAGTGGCTGGGCCATATCTATGGCTAAAATATAGATGGAAATTTCGCCGGGAGGAAATTGATCCAAAGAGACTCATGTGAGCCTGGTCAGGATATGCCTTTTTAATTTTTAATATATATGTAATATTGTTGCAAATGTCGATGTATGGCAGTCGTGTACGTGAGGCGAGTGTTGATGTTCTTCCCACACGCGGACAACAAGAAGCAGAGGCAGGGCTAGATGTTAGCACCGAGAGTGATCGGGGACAGCCTACGGGACAGAGGTAGAGGCCATGACACAAACTTGGATGCTTATCCCCAAGACATGGAGAGAGAGAGAGAGTGTGTGTGTGAGAGCCAGAAGCCGCCTGCCGATGGCTACACCCTAGAACATCTGCTGACCCCCTGCCATAACCTGTCCTGTTTACAGGGGTCGTCTATATAAATCCCTGGAGGCCCCACATGGGCTGGGCGTTGCCTTTTTCCTCCCCTCTGTCCCTGCCACCAGCTGACCGCTCTCTCTTTGGATCTTTATTTTGACGTCAACATTTTTAGTTTTACATACAAATAGGGGGTTTAAATACAAATAGTTTATATACAAAATATGGGGTGGTAGTAAATAGTAATAGTGTACATTTTAATAGAAGGGTAGGATATTGTAACGTAGAAATCAAGCCTTGAAATATCCTAAGATGTAAAAGTATTTATTGATGACGTCCCAGCGACGAGTCGACAATTATTAACAAGCCAGCCTAAAACTATCTACAGCTAGGGAATCTTAAGCAAGCAAGCAAAGAAATATTTTAAAGATGATTTCACAAATAAAGAGTAATATATATTTTTATAATCTGTTGAATATATTCATTGAATAATATTAAATTAAATAATAAAATATTTCTTCGTCACATAGCCTCCTCCTATAGAGAGCATCGACCCGATGCTCAGCAGGAGACTTACGTCGTCAGTCTTAAGAACTAGTATTATGGCCAGGGATATTTTCAGGTGACTGCGGTGGATGTCTTCTTTCAGTTGAGATATCTTCTTCATGAGGACTTGGTAGGTATGTGTTTACGTCAAGGTAGCTTTTTCTAATTTCTACTGTGGTCGGCAAGGGGGGATTTTATAACTTTGCGGCCTCACCTCCAATGTGGTCTATCATCTAGTTTTAATGGCGGGGCGTCCAGCTAGATCTTCTAGCAGGTGAGAAATGTTGTCTGTTTGGACCGCGATATGAAGTAGGGCTTCGGTAGCGAGTGAAGGTTTCCCTCGATGATTCGTCATTGGGGTCCTGAGATTCAGCTCGAGAGTTGTAGGATACCATTGCGTCTTGCTTTCTTTGGAAATAGTCATTTCTCCTTTCCTCATTGTGTCTCTTCCTGTCACGGCAATAGCGGACGACGTGACCTGGGCGTCCGCAGTAGAAACAGATTGGCCTTCCCTCAGTTGTACGCCAATCATTGGTGTCGCGTCTTCCTCCTTGTTTTGAGTATCGAGGTTCAGGGTGCGGTCTTATCGTTTCGGCCTCATATCTAGTATTTAAAAACTGTCGGGGTCTTTCCTTATGAGGGGGACTTCTCCTAGACTTTGAGATTGGCGCCAGGGTTCTTCCAATCTCCTCCTTTACAATTTCTTCTATTGTAGCATTTTTTGGTTCCTCCCGAGGAGAGCCTAATGCCTGCTGTACCTCCTCACGAACAATTTGCCTAATCATAGATGACAGATCTTCTCCGTCATCCTGGTCACAAAGAGAGGCTACATTTGGTAGGCGCTCGTACCTGGTTGGGGTAACTCGCCTACAACGGAGTGCTTCGACACGGCGACATTCTGTAATGAATTGCTCGGTGCTCTGTACACCCCTCGGTAGGAGTGCTTGATAAAGCTCCTCAGCTATCCCCTTCATGAGGTGGGAGATTTTATCTTCCTCACTCATTTGAGGATCAACCTCTTTGCACAAGCACAGGAGATCCTGGATGTAACATTCGGTACTTTCACCTTTTAATTGTGCCCGTGTTTTAAGTTTCTTCTCCGCTTGCAATTTTGAAATATCTTTTTTTCCGAACACATTCTCTAATTGAGATGTGAATTCCTTCCAAGTCTGTATGCTTTCTTCGTTGTTCTCAAACCATTTGAGAGCAGTTCCAGACAGATAAAAATAAACTTTAGTAAGACAAATGGTTTCGTCCCAATGGTTGTACCTTGCCACACGTGCATACCCTTTTAACCATTTTTGGAGATCTTCACCATCCTCCCCGGAGAAAATGGAAGGGTTCCTTGGCAGATGTTGAACAACGTAGTTGCTTACCTGAGTACCTTCCTTCTTTACATTCATAGAAGTTTCTTCTGGTTCAACAGAATCAATTTTTCTTTTATTTCTTAATGGGTATCGGTCCAGTCTCTCCACCAGTTGTAGCGTAGAAATCAAGCCTTGAAATATCCTAAGATGTAAAAGTATTTATTGATGACGTCCCAGCGACGAGTCGACAATTATTAACAAGCCAGCCTAAAACTATCTACAGCTAGGGAATCTTAAGCAAGCAAGCAAAGAAATATTTTAAATATGATTTCACAAATAAAGAGTAATATATATTTTTATAATCTGTTGAATATATTCATTGAATAATATTAAATTAAATAATAAAATATTTCTTCGTCACAATATTATAAGGTATCGGCTCTAACTAATTGGAAGATATGTTAAATATACTAAAAGTGTCATTATTATACATTTTAAACTTATCCAAGTGTATTTTACCCAAAAACTATATGGAATAAAAATCTGTTTTAAATATGAATACCTTAGAGAGGAACGCAGTTAGAAGATTACAACAAAGGTGGAGAAACTAGGCAGCTGATACGACTGGAAACTTCCAAATCTCTGAAATTGGTAAAATTAGATGCGATTCTAAACACGAAGCAGCAGATTACAGCGATTGATGGTTTCGTGTTGATATTCATTTATGTACGCAAGTCTGGCCTTTTCGAAAACTTATGAAAAGGTGTATCGGACTGTACAAGTGACGAGGAAACTATCGGATGTTACCTATGGATCGAATGTGTAGACATATCAGGAGGCAGGCGCCAGAGTAGACACCATGTTGACGTATTCAGGATAAAACTATACCACGAACCTGCCGATCAAGTTGATATGTTCAAATAATGCTCGTGCGGTGAGACGCTGTTGGACTAAAAAGAGAGAAATTCATAAGTGAATATTTTAATTAATTATTCATTACATATAATTAGTTAAATTCTGTATTAGATTTATAATTTATAGAGAATACTATAATTGTGTAGGTTGTGTTGTGGATCAATTCAAGATATCGACTCTTCAGCCTTCAAAAGCTTATTGTCCGACGTTTCGGCGACCTACTGTCGCCCTTCTCAAAGTAAAAGCGAAGTTTGTTTTTAAATTCTTTCTTCCCAGCAACGTTCTTTTTTCGCACAGGATGCTGACCTCATCGCAGTGCTTAGTCAGGTGACCTCCGTTGTCCACAAAATGATGGAAATGGACGATTCCTGCTTAGTTGATGCCGAAGTAAGGGGTATAACCTAGGTGTTCTCGCTGATTGGCATAATGCAAACACCTTTATGATATATGAAAATACCTTTGTCGAAGTTTAGTGTATTACACGTTTTTCGATACGAAAGCTTATGTCTAATTACCCAGTTCTCTTCAGCAGAAAAACATTTAAGCATCAGACCTTTGAAACATAAGGCGCCGTCTATATAATATATGGATATTTTCTCTCCAAATAAAACAAACTTCTACTGTTTGATGAAATATATTGGGAGGGCTTGGCTCATCAGTTGGGTACCCTCCCAGATGTTCTCCAACCCTTGACATAAGCTATTATATAGGAGAGTAGATTCTATACAAATATTTTCATTGATCAACGATCTTTAGCAAACAATAAAGTTATATAGGCATGAATTAAACATAAGGTTATACCGAGCCAACTCTATGCAAATATTTGTATGTAATTATACCGTCCTTATGTCGATAGTTCGCTGGAATACCACACTAAGATTCCAACCTTCATTATCGCATGTATAAGAATAATCATACAATACAATATTAGAACTATGAAAAGCGGTCTGGTGAATTAAATTGGCGAAACCGCTGTGAAGGTTCACCATTGATGATCCAAGCCCTCCCAATATTTTTCTCGCAGTAAGGATAGTAGAATTTGTTTTATTTGAAAAATAAAATTCGTGAATTATTTTTTAAACCAGAGCTTTTGTACTTCAAATATTTATCTTTAACAACTTATATCACAATTGAAATTATATATATTTAAACATCCTATAAAATATAATTAGGGTGAATTTTTCTTTTATTTGGTTGAAAATATTGTCATTATGAAGATTTAAAAAATATATATATTTTTTAAATGAAAAATACTACAAAAGTGACGCCTAAAATGTCTCCTCTTACTTGATTATTTTAAAGTTACATTTTGCCTTGCTTATAGCATCCCCCTCTCACTTATAAAAGCCCAACATCGCTGTCCCCCCGCCACAGTTGTGTTTGAACTGTCAGCTACTGACAGGCGAGCGGGTCGACGCTGGAATTGAAATGACTTAGCGAACTTTCCTTTGATGGAATTCTGTGTGAGGCAGCAGCGACAGGGGGATATCCACACACACTAGTGGAGAGAGACATAATTAAGATATATTTATATATATATATATATATATATGAAATGTAAATAATAAAGTTTATCAAATAAAATTTTAAATCTTAAATATAATTTAAATTAAGTTGATATTATAGAGTGAGTTAAGATGGATTTATATATTGATATAACTATATTTAAAACTTTTAATAATAGTAATATTTATATATAAATACTTCCTCTCTCGGCAAAGATATATAAGACCTCCCCTCCGCCCTAGCCGAAAATAAAGTCACTTCACCATCAGCGGAAGCCCTCGTCGGTTGTGTCCCAGGTCCATCTCATTCACCATGTAGAACAGTAAGAACTCTTCTATCTCCATCTTGCTTCTAGCTCGACTTTTATCTGTTCACGGAACTGTCCTAGTGCAACTGTGTCTCTTCGCTTTTTTGTGATGGACATTCCCAAGCTTTCCACTCTGCCTCGACCACGACTGCCTGTACTCTGTGAGAACTGTTAAAGGTCTTCCAAGGTGCAGAGAGGTACTGGAAAAGTCTCCACGCCCTGACTGTCCCTCTCGGATACTACAGGTTTGCCCCTCTCGGTTACCCCACCACAGCGAGAGACCCTCTTTTTATCACAGTATAGCGAGAGTCGACAGGATCTCACACCATAGTTTAAGTCGAGAGTATACCTCATCACATATATGTTTTAAAAATAGAGCAATCCATATTTAATTCGTTAGATAATAAAAAGGCATATATTGGATTGAATAAAAGATTTATTTGCCAATATTTCGGTTGGCTGAATGCCAGCCTTTATCAAGACATTACATTTTTGTATAAACAAATTCAGCGACGCATAGTGTTATCATGCATAACACTATGCGTCGATAAATTTGTTTATGCAAAAATGTAATGTCTTGATAAAGGTTGGCGTTCAGCCAACCGAAATATTGGCAAATAAATATTTTATTCAATCCAATATATGTCTTTTTATTATTTAATATATATTCTTATATATAAAAGTCAATGTCTGTTTCGCGATAAACTCAAAAACTACTAAACCAATTGGTACCAAATTTTGCATGTCGCTTTTAATAAACCTGAGGAAAATTTTCGGTTACATTTTGATTAGTATTTTTGGCTATTTATTTTTTTCATTTGAAGAACTTTTTTTACGCTGAGTAAATACGAGGCGAAGTAATAACACCACGCCATTTAAGCGACCAATGAGCATTCTGTTTTTTTTTTCAAGTTGCTTGCGTAATTTTTTAAAATATATTTTCATTTCTTATCTTATCTTCTTATCTCTTTAAAAAAAATCGTTTAAAATGCAGTCGCAGTCATTAGCAAACACATATGGTTGCTTAATTTCCATGTGCTCTTTTATTTTTCACAGAAAAATATTTACATGCCAGTATTTTGGATTAATTTTTTTATAAACCTTTTTTTTTTTCTTATTCTTACTGAGAAGATGGACATCGCAGTCACTCACACAACTAAGGCAATTTCAAGGGTTAATGCACTGGGGCGGGTACCTCGGGGGTTGGGTGGAAAAGCTGCCATCTATTTAAACTATATTGATTTTGAAACAACTGAATGGATTGCAAAAAATAATTAAATCAAATACCTAAACACTAATATAATACACTTTTTGCCATCACACACACTTTATGCCTGTAGTTTATGTGTTACTTCTGTATTGCTATTCTATGACAATTCTACTATTTATTATTGATGTACTTTCAGTATGAAGGAAATCTTATTTATTCAAATTTATTAATCTATTTCATATTCAACCACACACACGCACATATATATATATATATATTATAGGAACGCGCGATATAATAAAGTAGTTTCAATCTCAATCTCTCAAATGCTGTTCTTTAAAAAAAAAAAAAAAGGAGGCTTGTAGAAAATATTAATTGAAAAAAAAAAAAAAATTCGATAGAAAAATCTTAAATAGAAGCCAACATTTTCTCAAATTTCGGAAATTACAAAATTGAGAATGTTTGGTGTTCCAATGCATATGAGAACTCAAGTAAGGAGTTATTTTTGTCTAGGTCGAAAAAAGCCTACATAACAATGCTGTTTCCAGAGGTTCCTGCCAGAGTGACGAGCTTGGCTGGGGATGACCCTCTCCGCCAGCAGCTGCCAGGGGGCCTGCAGAGCGCCGACGAGCGATGGACGGGATGGTTCAAAACGCGAGGAGCAAGCGGCGGCCTGCTGAAGGCGACAGGCGCTAGGCCCGAAGACCATTTAGCTGTCAGCCTGTGGGCCGGCGGACTCGTCCTAGTGACGCAGTTCGGAACGGCGCGACTCGAAAAAGTCATCCGCCCGTCTCGCCTGCGCTTTGACGACAACCAGTGGCACCACTTCGTAATCCACAGGAAGGTTCGAGAGGTGAGTGTCTGCTCCAAGTTGACAGTCCGACAGGGTTTATCTGTATATATTATAATAGACTAGCTACAAAATAATTAATTTGGCATGTAATTATATTTAAGAGAGAGAGAGAGAGAGGATGATATGATTTCCTAAACATAATTGAAAAGGGATAATATGTATGACTGGTTTGTTGCATATGTGCGAGTGAACTGACACAGTTTCAAGACCAAACAACATCTAGAAAAACTATTCCACGCAGCTACGGAAGGTGGTGACAAAAAATATCGAACGATATCATTCGATATATTGTTATGCCAGATTGTTATTTTGCAGCGTAACCGACCTTGATTTCCTGGGTTTCCCGAACGGATTTTTATAAAAAAGACAAATAAAAAGAATATATAAAGAAATAACTACTTTTTAAAAGTAGTTATTATTGAAAAATATTTCATTTTTTATTTTATAAATAGAAAATTAATTTTGATATATATTCATTTTTGCTATACTCTGTGAACTTCCCTCACGGCCTCACTGGTATTGTATAAATGTTATTGTAAATGATCATTGAGGCAGTCGTTGTTCTTCCCCGTTTTGGCCGTGCCTGCCCCTCAGTTGCCGACTGGCACACTTCCAAGTGCGCCAACTGCGGTGCCAAGGGCCTCCCAGACAAGCACGAGGCGAGAGCCTCAAGCTGCCCCATCTTGAAGCTTAGAGCCCTCAAGTTCTAGGCTTCCAGGACCTCCTGCCTCCTCAACTGGCCTCCATCCAGGCTTCTCACCCATCAAGGCGCTGTTTCCTTGACCTCTCCAGCTTCCTCCCCCCTGCGATGACACCTCCACTGCCAGATCCTAGGATCCCTTGCGATGATCCCTGGCCACCCATCCCCAGGCCCCTCAACTATGATTTGTATATATTCAGCTCTATGCGTCCATCGGGGCTCAAAAATCATTCATTTTGGTTAGCAGCCCCGTAAAATAAAGATATTTTCTCATTGAGGCAGTTTGCACCACGCTGACGAGGGCCAGCAGCCCGAAACGCGTACGTGGTTAGCTTTTATTGATTAATCAAGAATGGGTATTTGGCTAATCGACAACACGATCAAAAATGCCTTTTTTCATCCAAATTTATTCACCTAATCCCAGCACAATATCAGTTTTGTACTATTTTTTCATATATCAATTGAAAGGAGCTACGGATTCACACTAACATATTGTAAAGAACTTTCAAGCTAGGGGTAAACGCACAGGATATCTGTGGCTCTCCCTTTCTTTCGAACACAACAAAGGAGTTAATAAAAGACGGGATGAAAAGAAGTTACAGCATTTTTCTCGCCCCGCTAACCTTACAGAAGCCTAAAAAGAGAAACTAAATAGTTCAATGGCGATAGGGAATAAGTTCTTTTTCTTTGTTTTCAAATGCTTTGTTTCTCTTTCAAATGCTTTTGTCTTTTTATTAAATTAATTTCGACTTTCTATATTATTTTAAATTAAATTTGTTCCAAAAGATTATCTTTTAAAATTAGCGAATAGGATCCTGGGTCGGCGGTTTGCGACTTCTTCAGACCGAAGTCAGAGCCACAAGGTCGAGAGGTTTATTGCAAGGTAAATTTATCTGTTTCTCAGTTGCGAAGTTTCAATCAATCGTTGAAAATAGAGCAATCCATATTCAATTCATCTAAATATATAAAATTGAATGTCTGTCTGTTTGTTTGTTTGTACTCTATAGATTCAAAAACCATATATCCAATCGCCGTGAAATATTGGGATATTATTAGGTATATCACCGGGAAGGTTTTTGAAAAATAATTTCATGAATATCTTGAATATCCTTAGAGTTACTTGCAGATTTGTAGATTTAACTCGCTAGCAGCGCCCCCATTGTGACGATGATAACAAGTTTTCTTATCACTATAAGTTTGTTATCTTAAATATTATTTATCAAAAGTAAGATTATCTCAGGATGACACGGCAATGTGACACGGGAAAAAATGTTCACTAGATAAAACTATGATTTTCTATATGATATAAAAAGCCAACAATGAAGAGTGAATGTAATATAAAAAGCCAACAATGAAGAATGAATGTAAGATAAAAAGCCAACAATGAAGAGTGAATGTAATATAAAAAGCCAACAATGAAGAATGAATGTAAGATAAAAAGCCAACAATGAAGAGTGACTGTAAGATAAAAAGCCAACAATGAATAGTAAATGTAATTTAAAAAGCCAACAATGAAGAATGAATATAAGATAAAAAGCCAACAATGAAGAGTAAATATAATAAATAAAGCCATCAATGGAGAATGAATGTAAGATAAAAAGCCAACAATGAAGAGTAAATATAATATAAAAAGCCAACAATGAAGAGTGAATGTAAGATAAAAAGCCAACAATGAAGAGTAAATGTAATATAAAAAGCCAACAGAGTGAATGTAAGATAAAAAGCCAACAATGAAGAATGAATGTAAGATAAAAAGCCAACAATGAAGAGTGAATGTAATATAAAAAGCCAACAATGAAGAATGAATGTAAGATAAAAAGCCAACAATGAAGAGTGAATGTAAGATAAAAAGCCAACAATGAAGAGTAAATGTAATATAAAAAGTCAACAATGAAGAGTAAATATAATATAAAAAGCCAACAATGAAGAGTGAATGTAAGATAAAAAGCCAACAATGAAGAGTAAATGTAATATAAAAAGCCAACAGAGTGAATGTAAGATAAAAAGCCAACAATGAAGAGTGAATGTAATATAAAAAGCCAACAATGAAGAATGAATGTAAGATAAAAAGCCAACAATGAGAAGTGAATGTAATATAAAAAGCCAACAATGAAGAATGAATGTAAGATAAAAAGTCAACAATGAAGAGTAAATGTAAGATAAAAAGCCAACAATGAAGAGTAAATATAATATAAAAAGCCAACAATGAAGAGTGAATGTAAGATAAAAAGCCAAAAATGAAGAGTAAATGTAATATAAAAAGCCAACAGAGTGAATGTAAGATAAAAAGCCAACAATGAAGAGTGAATGTAATATAAAAAGCCAACAATGAAGAATGAATGTAAGATAAAAAGCCAACAATGAAGAGTAAATCTATATATATTGTAGCGTAGAAATCAAGCCTTGAAATATCCTAAGATGTAAAAGTATTTATTAATGACGTCACGGCGACTAGTCTACAATTATTAACAACTAAACCAAACTATCTACAGCTAGAGAATCTTAAGCAAGCAAGCAAAGAAATATTTTAAAGATGATTTCACAAATACAGATTAATATATATTTTTATAATCTGTTGAATATATTTTCATTGAATAATATTAAATTAAATAATAAAATATTTCTTCGTCACATAGCCTCCTCCTATAGAGAGCATCGACCCGATGCTCAGCAGGAGACTTACGTCGTCAGTCTTAAGAACTAGTACTATGGCCAGGGATATTTTCAGGTGACTGCGGTGGATGTCTTCTTTCAGTTGAGATATCTTCTTCATGAAGACTTGGTAGGTCTATGTTTACGTCAAGGTAGCTTTTTCTAATTTCTACTGTGGTCGGCAAGGGGGGATTTTTATAACTTTACGGCCTCACCTCCAATGTGGTCTATCATCTAGTTTTAATGGCGGGGCGTCCAGCTAGATCTTCTAGCAGGTGAGAAATGTTGTCTGCTTCGACCGCGATATGAAGTAGGGCTTCGGTAGCGAGTGAAAGTTTTCCTCGATGATTCGTCATTGGGGTCCTGAGATTCAGCTCGAGAGTTGTAGGATACCATTGCGTCTTGCTTTCTTTGGAAATAGTCATTTCTCCTTTCCTCATTGTTTCTCTTCCTGTCACGGCAATAGCGGACGACGTTTATAGTATATAAATACTATAAACTAAAGTGCCAGGAGAAAATGATTTTTTATTAATCGACTACACGACTGGTGCCAGTTGAAGGGCGTGACTGCCCGAAAGCTCGTGTAGTCGATTAATAAAAAATCATTTTCTCCTGGCACTTTAGTTTATAGTATAAATCTTCTTCTTTCTTAAGACTTTGCTTTATGTTCTTAATGATTGCTTCAATAAATCCATTGCTTTGAGGGAATATCGGGCTGGAGGTGATGTGCTTGAAAGACCATTCCTTCGAAAATCTTGAAAATTCGGAGCCAAGAACCTTTTGGAATTGGGGTCCATTATCGCTTCTAACTGTCTCAGGCTTTCCGTGCCTAGCAAATATAGATTTAAGACGGCTTATCACTTCTTGAGCAGTTAGATTTTGTAAAAGTGATATTTCTGGGTACCTGGAATAGTAATCACAAACAATTAGGTACCATCTCCCATTTAGGTAAAAGAGGTCCATTCCGACTTTTTGCCAAGGTCTGATCGGGAATTCAGAGGGCATCAAAGCTTCATGCTTGGGTCTTCTCTCCTTCAAGCACTTTGTACACGACGAAACCATCCTTTCAATTTCTTGGGAAATTCCTAACCATCATACCGACTCTTTTGCTCTAGATCTGCATTTATTGATCCCAAAATGGCCTTGGTGCAACTTTTCAAGGATCTCTTTCCGCATTGACCTAGGGATCAGAATTCTTTGTCCTCTAAGAAGAAGACCATTCTGATAGGTCAGGTCGTCCTGAAATTGCCAGTATATTCTTTTTCAATTTGGCTGTATCTTCTTTCCGTTTCTGAAAGTGTTCTAGATACATAAGCTACAGGTTTTAAAGATCCATCAGGTTGTTCTTGTCTTAGGACTCCACCTATTCCAAACGAGGAAGCATCAGCTGATATTATAGTCAGTCTTGAGGGATTATATAAGGCTAGATTAGGTCTGGATGCCAATTCTTGCTCCAGTAGATTAAAGCTCTTTTTCTGAGGTTCTTCCCAAACCCACTCATTTTTTGTGCTTAATAATGAGTTCAAAGGTTGTATTTTGTCCGCAAGGTTGGGAATGAATTTTCCCAAGTAATTCATCATGCCTAAGAAAGACTTCAATTATTTTGCTGATCTAGGCTCTTCCATTTTTGTAACAGCGTCGAGCTTTTCTTCGTCAATGAATAAGCCTTCTGAACTCATTGTTTGTCCCAGAAATTTTATAGTTTTAACTCCAAATTGGCACTTTTCTGGGTTGAGTGTAATCCCTTCTTCTTGAAATTTCTTCAAAACTTGGCGTACCCTTTCGTTACGTTCTTCTAAGAAGGATCCGTATACAACAATATCATCCATGAAGCATACCACCCCTTCTATTTTTCCCAGAAGCTGAGTCATCTTTCTTTGAAAGATTTCTGGTGCCGATGATATTCCAAATGGGATTCTTTTGAAGAGGAACCTGCCGAATGGCGTTATAAAAGTGGTTAGTTTTTGGGATTCTTTAGCTACCCCGAACTGCCAAAATCCCGAATTTGCATCTAGCTAGGAAAAATAGCAAGCATTCCAAGCTGTCCCAGGATATGCTCTGTTGCCGGTAGTGGATAATTTTCTCTTTTTATATACTGATTTAGCTTTGTTAAATCAACACAAATTCTTAATTTCCCTCCTTGTTTAGGTACTGCAACCATTCCCGCACACCACTCAGTTGGCTCTTCTACTTTTTCAATGACTCCTAGCCTGGTCATCTCTTCAAGTTGTTCCTTCAACTGTTTCATTAAGGGAATTGGAACTCTCCTAGGGGTGCACAAGGCATATGGTTTCGCATCAGGTTGTAGGGATATTTTGTAATTTATTTTATCATGTCCTAAACCATTATATAATTTTGGAAACTCTCTTTTTGAGTTAAAAGGATTTGATGATAATTGCTGAATCATTCTCACAATATTTAATTTCTCGCTTGTCTCCCTAGAGAGAAGTGGTTGTTTCAGTTTATCAACAATGCATATTTTCGAGTTTAAGTGCTGGCCTTTATTTTGAAGTATTACGTGGATCATTCCAACTGTTTTCAAGGGTATTCCATTCGGACCTTGTAATATTTTATCCGATTTTTCTAATTTTATTCTTTGGAAACTTTGACAATATTGTTGAAAGGGGAGCACGTTGACATCAGCTCCTGTGTCAATTTTAAAATTGATTTGTCTATTGTTTACCTTAATTGGTACTACCCATTTCTTAGACGATTCAATTTCTACAGATCCCAGAAAAGTTATCTCTGTTTTTACTTCATTTATGGCTACTGATCTGCAAACTTTGGCATAATGACCTTTCCTCTTGCATTTATTAAAATACGAGTTCATGGCTGGGCAATTTTTCCAATCATGATTATTTGAATTGCCACACCTGGTGCATCCATGTGATGATCTTCCTGACTGGTTTGACTTAAATTGTTTTATTTTTGACTCTTGCTTTTTGGTTTCTTTTATGTGATTAGGCAATTTCTTTATTTGATCTACAAAATTTTGTTGGTAAAGGCTAGACTGCTGTTCTTTGACACTTTCTAATTGTTTTGCCATCTGTGTGGCTTTCACTAAGGTCAAGTCTGTATCAAGTTGCATTTTTTCAGACAACGCTCTATCTCTTACTCCAACAACTATTCTATCCCTAATCAACTCATCATATAACACCCCAAAATTACAGTGCTCGGCTAGGCTATGCAGTGCTGTGATAAAGCCATTCACCCTTTCTCCTCCTGTTGACATCTTTGATTAAATCTTGCCCTTTCATAAATTATATTCCGTCTTGGAATAAAGTGACTTTTCAAAACATTTGATAACTTTATCATATTTCTCGAGTTGGTCGCCTGCTATTTTACATGACAACAATATATCATCTGCATTATCGCCCATGCAATACATGAGCATGTTAACTTTCTCATTTTCTGGGTTGTTAATTAACCCACTTGCCTGCCTAAAGCGTTCAAACCTCCTAATCCATTTGAGCCAATCACCTGGATTTGAGAAATTAAAAGGTTCTGGAGCTACGCAAGTATATTTTTGAGCCATTTTAGATTTTTATAATTAATAATTTTGCCTATCAATAATTTGCTTAATGTCGAATTTCAAATTTTCTTCGAACAACGATCTTCTTTGTGAAATCAGTTTACCTCTGCGAGTTTGCCCGATGTCGAGTTTCAAATTTTCTTTTAAACAACGACCTTCTTTAAGAAATCAGTTTTCCGCTGCGAGTTTGCTTGATGTCGAGTTTCAAATTTTTCTTCGAACAACGATCTTCTTTGTGAAATCAGTTTACCGCTGCGAGTTTGCTTGATGTCGTGTTTCAAATTTTCTTTTAAACAACGACCTTCTTTAAGAAATCAGTTTTCCGCTGCGAGTTTGCTTGATGTCGAGTTTCAAATTTTTATTCGAACAACGAACTTCTTTGTGAAATCAGTTTACCGCTGCGAGTTTGCTTGATGTCGAGTTTCAAATTTTCTTCGAACAACGACCTTCTTTAAGAAATCAGTTTACCGCTGCCACCATGTGTTGTCAGTCAGGACAAAATACCAGATTAGCTAAACAAATTATTTTAATAATTATGTCTATACATATATTTGCATCTCTACAAGTCAAAATATATATATCAGCAGAGTATCATTCCTTTTCTTATCAGAGCTCTACAATCTCTGAGCCTAATACTCTGCACAAACGACCCTAGAGATAGCCAGGACAACCTGGTGCCATATAACTTCACAACAGGAAAACAGGGAAACAGGAGATGCGGTGATACTTGGCGGTCTCATTGCTGGAGCTATTAGCATGTATTTTTCTAGGGACGTAGCTTTCTTGTTGCCTCGAACCTCTGGTTTGTTTATTTCCTTCTCCAAATTTACCTATAACTAATTTAAAATCAACGATTATAAGGATATTAATAAACGGCAGTAATATAATGAATCTCATAATAAACGATAATAGCAAACATATTTGATTAGTTGTACACGTTATTATTATTATTTTTTTTCACAAAATGTTTCTACTTTGAATTGGCGGCCTGTTAGCCGAGTTGCTCACACATGACGTCAGTCTGTTTCCCTGAACTTTCTCTTCCCCTGCAAGGTTTGATTTCGTATTGCATAGGAAGGAGTTCCGAGTGTTCCAACCCTGGTCACCACGAGGAATTAAGTAAGCAGTCGTTGATATTTATCAACATACACAGAGCTCGTTTCTGGAAATTATGATAATAAATAAAAATTGTCAGTTGGTATTTTTCGTCGCTGCGGGTCGTCAGCGACATTCAATTGTACAAAGTGTCTTTAATTAAACGCATTGTTGTGTACTAAGCCTGTTCTAAGCTCCATCGCTGTGTTGCAGCTCAACAAGTCCACCGGCTACTGCCACGTGAGTATCTTTCTTATTTACTATAGAGCGCAGGATATAGAATACTTCTAAGAATTAATTTTGGAAAATATCATCTGATATCCCTAATTTTATTACATCACAGCTTTTCCAATTTTTTTTTAAGCATCGACTTCTAGTTTGGTCTAAAACATCATTACATAGGGTATGCCGAAACTTAATGAAAAAAAAAAAAAAAAAAGGTATTTCATAATAGATGGACTTAGAGATGAGAGGTTAATAGCATAATATACAATTTACGTAATTGACAACGTTTGCGACAGGTGAGTGTGTCCGTGGACAAAGAGTACTCGGAGCGCGGGGCCATCGCAGGGAACTTCGACACTCTGACGGTGGGCACGGTGGAGGTGGGCGGCGACGGCTACTCGGGCTGCGTGAGCGAGCTGGCCGTGGAGGCGGACAGCGTGCGGCTACCGCTGCTGCCACGGGACAACGGCTCTGCGGTCTGTGACGCCCGCGACCCGCGTGAGCCGGTCACCTTCTCCTCGCCCGACTCCCACATGGACGTCGGTCTCTGGCAGTACGTTTCATTTCGAAATATTTCAAGACTATTCCTCTATATTTCGTAACCAGAAATACTGTATATAATATTATAGTACAATTTTGAAATATAAAACAACTTACCCGAGAGACCTGGCTCATCAGTTGTGAACCCTACCTGCGATATCACCAGTTTAATTCTAGTGACAGCTCTAATATTGTTTAGGAAACTCAGCCCGTATACATAGAGGTTTGTATGAATTATTAGTGAAGATTCTTGCTGTAACTTCATCAAGAATTCCTATAAAATCGACAGATATATAAACAAAATAGCCCAATACAACATCAGGGGGGTCTGGCGGTTTAAACTGGTGAAAACGCTGGATGAATCACCACTGAAATCAAAGGCCCTCCCAATAATTTCCATCGGGGTAGGACAGTTGGAAGTTATTAGAAACGAAAGGCACGCGTTGTAATTGCCTTACTGTATGCAGATAGCCTTATACATAGGAAAAGTATAATTTATTACTTTCGCCTACCTGGATACTCCTACAAGGTGTGCCCCAAAATATCGAGACATCTTTTTACTATAAATTAAAATCACCAATACGTCTCTTTATATAATAAAATATTAAAATAAAATATATAAAAATATATTTCTCTTTTTACAAAATATAGGGGTAAAATGTTTTCTATAAGAGACGTTAGTAAATGTAGATTTAAAAAAAAAAGAGTTGTTCATATTCTTCGTCATAAGAATATGCTGAAATGAATGGATATAAATGTTGTGTTTATCTCCATATCAAACCTACTAGATGATTTTAAATGTAGAAATGGAGGATTCTCGTTCTCTCTAATGTGCTTAAATAGATTTCAAAATTTAAAGAGATTTCAGAATATGTCGAAGATGCCCCTTCGCCCAGGCCGTCTTCAATAAAATAGATAAGAGCTTAAAAATTATAATTTTGCAAATTAAAGGATTAAAAATATAAAATTATATGCATGAGCCTTGTTTAAAATATTCGCCCGTATTTACATATATAGGGTTGTCTATCCGGGGAACAAAAGATACGCAATCAACCTCACAACACGGGCCGTCAAAATATTGTAACAAAGTATTTATTAATTTTATTATTTTTATTAACAGAGTGGTCATGTTTATGTTTATATCTTGCTACTCTGTAAATTTCCCTCGTGGCTTATCTTTTGTTTACCATTCATAGTTTGTCCTTGCCTGAAATAAATTTTGCTTCCTCCTGAAGTTTTTGTCTTCCCTAATTTTCCACGTGGCATTTTGGTGGAGATGCTGGGTAAGTTAGGAAAGACAAACTGAAGACCGCCGGGAAGACCTTGAAGCCATGGGTGCTGTGATCTGCATTTTCGGAGACTGACTTCAGGATTCCACCGCCGTGCTAAAGCCAAGACTTCCCTCGAAGATGACGATGTTCCTATAGACGATACGACGACAAAGCCGCTCTTCACACGCCGCAAGAAAATGGACGCAAAGGTACTAGGGACAAAGTTCCAAGACTTCGATGGAATCCTTGGCAGAAGCACGTCAGATCCAAGTCAGTATCTACAATAATTGCTAGCTGTAGGTCACAACTCCCATAGGGAAGAAGCTATGTAACAAAGTATTTATTAATATATTATTAATTTTATTAACAGAGTGGTCATTTTTTTATGTTTATATCTTGCTACTCTGTAAATTTCCCTCGTGGCTTATCTTTTGTTTACCATTCATAGTTTGTCCTTGCCTGAAATAAATTTTGCTTCCTCCTGAAGTTTTTGTCTTTCCTAATTTTCCACGTGGCAATATTATATAAAACCAGAGTTATGAAACCGGAAAATAAAACTTTAAAATATAAAGTATCGAAAATAAGACTTTATAAGCTCTATATAACATATCGACTTATATAAAACTTTAAAACATATAAAAAATAAATTCATATTGAAGGCTAAAAAGATTTTAAAAAGATATTCAGATGTTTATTCGACCTCGCTCTTTTTCACTTTTGATTTTTGTGACGTCGATTGCGTATCTTTTGTTCCCCGGATGTACAACCATATATTTTCAAATACGGGAAAATATTTTAAACAAAGTTTATGTATATAATTTTATATTTTTAATCTTTTAAAATGCAAAAGTCTCTTTTATTTTTATTTCTCGATACATGCAGATACCGCCTCACATACCTAACTGAAAAATCTCTGAATGATATAGAATAAATGGCTCGTTGTTTGGGTAGTTCGGACTATGGCTTTTAGCGTAAGATTTATTACCATACTACCTATATTGAGTGATTTTAGAAACAAGTTTAAACTCCTTTTTTTTTTAATGTTCGGGCTTGTAGATGATTAGGGAGGATGTTTACCGAATAATATAGCGCGCAAGGCATTCTAATTTTTTTAATAGTGTTGTTTTGTTTCCCACTTGGCAAATACGCAAGGAGGAAAAGCAGAATGATTGTTTACAAAACAATTTGTTCTCGTTAGGCTTAATTGAATAGAATGTTTTATACTAGCTTAAAGAAACAAATGTACTTATCTTTGGTCAGGCAATTATCCCAAGCTTTACAAATGAATTTATTTTATTTCTTTTTACAATAATTATTTAAAGAATTTACAAAAGATTTAAAGCCGCAGCTGAAAGGCATTGTTCTCTAGTGGCGAGCGTTGGTAAGAAAGTTCTAGAAGGTGGCGAGCTCCCTCTGGCGGCGCAGTCAGACGGCCTCCCATTGGTCAGCGATGAAGTAGCTCTACCTTCACCGCCGTCTTCTGCTACCTATTTTCAGAATAAAACTAAACAAGTGTGATATTGAATACTAAATTATTTTTTCATGCTTTAACTTTTGCCGCACATAGACCTGATAACCTCCAAATTGAGAGAATTAAAATATATAAATAAATAAATCGTAACCCCCATAAAAGTGCTTAGAAATCTGGTTTGAAAACTACCTCACAAAGTTCTGCACTTCGCCTCTCAAGGAATTGGGCCGCAGGTTCCATAGCCTCTCTATTGGGCTCCGGACTACGGAGAGGGACGGCGTCATCGCCTCCTGCCCCGGAAGAGCCACTCTAGCTTTAGCCCGCGGGAAGCTGGCGCTGCTAATACCCGGATCGACGCGACGCTACGAGCTTGTTCCCCGCCTAGACGATGGACGCTGGCACCGCTTAGAGATTCGAAGACAAGGCAGAGCCGGCCGCTTTACAGTAGACGATTCTGCCTCTACAGACTTCTCATTGCCTCCAGGTAGTCTTCTCGATTGAAAATTCGGCGTTACTCACTGGTATGTGACAGAGAACGAAGTGGATGGCGAAGCCCGCCTCATGCTGGGCGGCCGCGAGGGAGAAGGGTACGTGGGCTGTATGCGGGAACTAACGGTGGACGGCACGGCGCGGGACCTCGGAGCCGTCGACCGACTTTCCCCTGGTGTGCGACCGGCTTGCCACGCCGCGCCGCTGCCCTACTGTGAGAGTGAACCGTGTCTCCACGGGGGAGTCTGCCGCGAGGGCTGGGATCGCTACTCGTGCGACTGTTCGCGTACAGGGTACTCCGGTCCCGTCTGTGCTCACGGTCAGTAGGTTCTATCAATATACGAGGTTTGGCTATTAAATAATCTGTCTTATATTTTACTATATAGTAAACATAATGTTGGCCCCCCTTAAGTACAACACTTTCCTCTTCTCGCTAAACATGAATCTCATATATTTGGAAGTTACCAAGATTTAGGCCTTTTAAAGGTCCGTCGCCTCTAGCTTTGAAGCAACAAGTTCCTTTCAATATATATTTTTTGGAAATTGGAAAATTTCAGATCGAACAATGTTGGCAGGTTAAGTTGAAAATGGTAAAGCTATCTACGCTGATTCAGTAAATACAGGGCTTTGGGTATGACACGTTGTTTAGAATGTTTCACCAATTCTTCCCACACATTTCAGGTTATTTCTTCTAACGCTTCAAAAAATATATTTAAGGTACTCTTGTAGTAGATGTGGTTGACTAAATGGCATACCAGAACCTACTTCAAGAAAACAACGTTCCGCCCCCCTTTAAATAATAATAAAAAAACATACACTTTGGCTTGGTACTCCATTTTCTGTCTTGACGAATTGAAATAAAGGCGTTAAAATTAGAGATTAATTTAACTTTGTCTCTATGTTTATTCAATTTTCTTTAAGGTTGCATCGAAAGGAACGAAGCTTTAGGTTATGTGAAGCCAAAGACATTGGTGCCTACCACCATTATGGATAGATTCTGCTTCAATTGTAAATATTCGGTATCAAATATTTACATTTGTGTCGTTGCTGTATCTGGATGATCAAAAGAGAACGCGGAATCATTAAGGATTTCTGTTCTCGAGCAATTAACCATATTTATATACAAGCAACGTAAAGAGCGAGAAGCCGTTGAACTCAATGGGACACAATGCAGACTTGCATCACTCCCAAGCGCGCCCCTCCACCCGGCTATTTTTGGCGCGCATATGTTCTCGAACTTTCCCTGCCAGCCTTAGCACCATAACCATGCCGAATCATTCTTTCGGGCATCGTCGTAACAGTATGATGAAGAAACAAACCCAAAACATTGAATTAAGCAATGTAGCATATTGCTTTTGATTTAATGTATATTTGAATAAAACAACTCTAAAAATATGTATATGTGGTATGAAGAGTCGACATCGCCGTAGCTACTCATACAACTCGAATTCACGGGCCAGAAGTGGGAGACAACACCACATGCATAGGAGCATGGTTACGTCGATTTAGGGTGGCACCCAGGAAGGTGAGATAGACTAAGGGAACGTCCTGGGAGATCCCTGACCTACTATACCTGACTCCTTTGGGCGCATCAAAACCCAGCTTATATGCTGATAGTGACGTCAGAGAGGACGGAATTTTAAAACATTTCTCGTCCAATCAAGGAATGACAACGACTTATATCATTACATTATGCCATAATTGCTTGGACATGTTAACGACAGGGTTCACTGCCTTTCACCAAGGGTTTCTTATTTGACAACATTTTAAAATTAAATCATTTGCTTTGTGTTGCTATGTAAATCATTGTATGTACAACATGAAATACGACAGATATGCCCCCGGTGGATGAGATTTTAATACGGTGAGTAAGAAAAAAAATCAAAGTAAGACTATTATTTAATGGAGAAATGGAAATAAATTCTGAGGAATATAAATCGGGGTTCAATCGAGTTAAAATAATGTGGTTGAAATAAAAAAGTTATATAAAAGTTATACTCAAACAAAATGCATAATATATACAGTATATAAAACAATATAAGGTGATAGCAGAAAGATATGGTGTGAGACATTGAATAGGTCGGCGTTAAGGAAGTTTTAAGCATGGGAGAATTATTAGTTGTGAGTCTGGACAGAGTTATCCTTAGGCGACGTGCTTCGATGAAAAGTGGATACAATGGGACTCTGTCCGCACGCCAGGGACCGATATCGTTATTTTCCTCCTTGGACTTTTTGCTTCTTGCTACAGTCCATTATAGCTGGAGAGTATTTCCCAGTTCCCAGGGTAACTACTCAATGTTAACGGTGCAATTTTGTGAATCTCACCAAATGTTCAAACAAAACTTATCGACCTCACTAACACTTATGAAACTGTTTTATTGATGTATATTTTACATCGAACCTTTAGTTGTTGGAATAGCTCTGCTAAATTTGTTTGTAGGTAAATTCTATCATACTTATTCATACTGATTTATAGTATGATGCATTAGCGCACCATATTTTATTAAAATTCGAAACTATTATAGACGCGTATGATTCTTTTAAAAATTAAACAATTTCTACTGCCCTTACTGCATTGAAAATTAATGGGAGGGCCTGGCTCATCAGTGTTGAACCCTTCCAGCGGGTTTGCCAGTTTAATCTACCATACCGCTGTTATGTTGCATTTTTCAATTTTCCTTTTATAGTGATACTGATGCTAGACTCTTGGAAAGGTTATTTTAGATGAACTATGAACATAAGTTTAGAGGACAGTACCGCTGGGAGGGTTCACCACTGATGAGCCAGACCCTCCCATTAATTTTTCCATTGCAGTAAGGGCATTAAAAATGGCTTAATTTTTAAAAGAATCATACGCGTCTATAATAGTTTCGAATTTTAATAATGTTTATGTATAAACATTTATTTTGACTCTCAATGGACTCTATATTCACGCGAAATTAAACTTTAAATGTCTTTCAAGTATCTGAAAATATTTTTGCTGTTGTTGCTTATTACCTCTGATATAATTTATATGATCTCCAACGGGAGTCTCAGTTATTCTATTGTCACACAATTTGAGGTTTCCCAGAGGTCTTTTTATTTGAATGTTTGCAGGACAGCAGGTTTTGCGGGTGTTAGGAGACACATTATGGATAGCTTGGGAAATTCTTGTTTTTTTTTTCCCTGATATTTCAAGAGTCTTTATGTGCCCTATTCATAATCTAGAGACTTCTGTAGGTTATTTTCTTAAAAAGCAGTATATTTAAAGAGAATGGGTGTATACCAGGGATGGCTGAGTGAAGACTTCTAGAGAGATACCAATTCTTGTTCGTATATGAAGCTTCCAAATCAGATAGCTGTGACATTTCAGGTGGGAATTTGCAAGCTTCTTTTTTTAATTGATCAGCCACCTCGTCGCCTCTGATATTAACGTGGGAAGGGATCCATTGGAATGTAACCTATTTCATTTTGAAAAATTTTGAAGAGTTTTTATGATTTTGATTGTGGTTTTGTCTTTAGCAGATTATATATCCTATATATCATCACTGAGACCGTATTTAATAAAGGGGATCCAAATATTTTTGTTATTGTTTTTGGCATTTGCTGATGATTTAGAGGCTAAGTTGTAAGGGTAGATGGAGTTTTTCTTGATTTTTGGTGATTGGTTGGCCAAGGAATGTCTGAAAGGTGATGTTGGAAAAAGTATAATTAGGCCTGTTGTCGTTTGTATGATTTTTTAAATATTCTGATAGATAATTTATTTTTAGAAGCGTAAAAAAGGGAATTCATATTTTAGCCATTATCGTTTTTTAATGGTTCATAAAGTTGCCAGTTCTGTGATGAGGTCCATAGCTAAAGATTCTGTTTAGGTTGTTTATTCATCAACATATCTCTTTTAAGATCTAGTGGGATCAGCCTTACATTTTGCCATGTTATTGTTACAAGTGTGTTTATTGCTTGTTATAATATTTGCCGCTACCTGAATCTAGGTGTTTGTGATAGATGCGTTTGAGAAGATCTGAGGATTCCAGTATTGGTTGTATGGGTATGTGATTTTTAGGGTTTTAAGATCAGTTCCTCGAGCTTTGCTGCTAAGGAATTTCAAAATATTCAGACTTGAACAGACACATACTTTTTGTATCATAATTTCAACATTTCAATATATGTGGAAACCGAGGGACAAACCTGTAGTAACCGAGAGGGACAGTCAGGGCGTGGAGAGTTTTCCAGTACCTCTCTGCACTTTGGAGGACCTTTAACAGTTTTCACAGAGTACAGGCAGTCGTGGTCGAGGCAGAGTGGAAAGCTTGGGAATGTCCACACACACAAAATCGAAGAGACACAGTTGTAGTAGGAAAGTTCCGTGAACAGTTAGGAGCCGAGCTAAGAGCAAGATGGAGATAGAATAGTTCTTACTGTTTCTACATGGTC
Organism: Cordylochernes scorpioides; assembly: GCA_030710605.1. Taxonomy (NCBI): domain Eukaryota; kingdom Metazoa; phylum Arthropoda; class Arachnida; order Pseudoscorpiones; family Chernetidae; genus Cordylochernes; species Cordylochernes scorpioides. Next base: position 95,682,585 of record CP092867.1, read on the forward strand.
GATGAGGTGGACCTGGGTACAACCGACGAGGGCTCACGCCGATGGTGAAGTGACTGTAATTTCGGCTAAAAACCGAGGTTTTATATACCTTTGCCGAGAGGGGAGACATGCGAGAATTTGGACTTTGAACGGGTCCAAAGGCCGGGGGGCGTCTGCGCTATTCTGCACCCTTTGACCTTGATGGCAACGACTTGCCAAATTCCTCTTTAGGGTTGTTGGATTTCTAACTCGATCTCTTGCTTAGCTCAGCTCTTAATCTATTACATAGTTTTTTTATTCATCCTCAGTTTGTACAAAGTACATTACATATGGTGATGCAATGACACATGTCAATCATGCGTATAATTATTTATAGATGTGTTTCTATATACAACATGATAATCTCGTTATAGGTAGTATGCAATATAGGGTTGTTGGTTTAAATTACCCTATATATTATTTATGGATCATGCCCAAGTACTTAGTTTTTATTTTTGTGAGAGGACTTTTAAAATCATTTTTTAGGTTTTAAGTTCTGTATTTTTCTGATGTGATGAAGATGCTTATTTCTGCTTTGAGTGTATTCACTATAAATTTGTGTTTTTCAAAAATAAATTGGTTAAAATGTTCAATTTTCTATTTAAAAGGTCTTCATTATTTTTGGATATTATGGTGACTGTTCGTTCCATACAATCACATCATATGCAAAAGTCCTATATTTGATTTTTCGTCTATTAATTCCTTCTATTCTTGACTCATAAAGTGTGAACAAGATAGGGCTGACCTTGACACTTAATAAATATAGATCAATTCAATCGAAGAACAAAATGATATCAAAACCAAACTTACTATGTGACAGAGGCAACGACGGTAACGTTCGACGGACAGCAGTGGGTCCGGGCCAGCGTGCCGCAGGGCTCCTCCACCCAGGCCGAGCAGGCTGCCGTGAGGTTTCGCACGTCCAAAAGAGACGCCCTTCTCTTTGTCGCCAGCTCGGCTAAGAGCGCCACCCACTTAACGGCCATGATCCAGGCCGGCCGCTTGCTTGTTACCTACAACCTGGGAGAGGGCGAAGAGGTGAATATTGGGCTTATAAATTGTCCGAAGGTAATTGGTGGTATCTTTAGTATTTATAGTCAAGGTCGTCGAGGATCCTTTTGTTCGGACACTTGCCCGATATACAGCTCAATGATGTGTAGTTTTAATTTTAAAGATAATAGCTCATCCAACCTGCCGTGCCCAGATGTTCTCTCTGGGAGAAGGTCTGGCTGACCTCCAGTGGCACTCCGCCTCCATCCGCCGCCTCGGTTCCTCCCTCGAGCTGCAAGTGGACGACACCTCCGCCCAGCATGGTACGTACCGAATATGCTCGCACACTCCCTAGTCTACTCTGTGCCTGATGCCGGCAGACCTCAAGTCTACATCGTGGCTTCTTCACGTCGACACCATCTATGTAGGCGCCGTCGACCCACCCAGTCCCAATTCTTTCATGGGCCAGATGCAGCACTTCTCTTTCAACAGGCGGGACTACTTCGACCACCCTGCTGAGGACGGATTCCAGGTCATAAATTTCCGAAAATCAATTTAAAGTTTAAAAATGTATAGCATAGGTGTGGGTGGCTCGATTTAGATGAATATTTGGATCCATACTCCCTAATGGAGAACAAAAAGAAAATCGCGGGAAACTATTCCGATATATTAAAACCCAAATTCAAGATGGATATGAATTGTGATCTAAATGTTCGGACTAGAGACCCCGTAATCTGCATATTCCTTTTTTGATCTCAACCATTTATAACTCTAAAAATATAACTTCGGCACTTTCAAAATATCTTATAGACTTCCTTGACGAATACTTCTTAACTATAATAATTGGAATATTTTTTGCAAATGATAAAAATTGATATTTTAGATTAAAACCTAAATATGTGTGTTTCTGTCTTAGAATCACCAATTTTATCTCCAGTCATGCCAGACAATATTGATGACTTCTGTATAGAATGTATGTTTGCTACACTCGGACCATTTCCCTTGATCAGAGCTCATTATATATTTTGAAATAATAAATCTTGACTTTTAAATACTTACACAAATATATAAAAAAATATTGCTATAGAGATAATTTAAGCATTTTCAGATTGTGATTTGCTCAAATTCCTAAGGAGTTTGATGATAGAAACCTGAAAATTGTCATTTGTTCCTGCATTGAATTCCTAAACAATAATTCTAAATATTTCAACTGTGAAGTCTCATTTGGATCCGTGCACCACCCAAACAAACAAATAAATATTATTTTTGTAAAAATATAGAAGCATACATTTGAAACAAATAGGAGTCTCATTTTATATAATTTAATAACAAACAGTTGTTTTTCTCCGATTAATTGTTAACGATTTTTTTTTTGCTATTTGTTATTCATTATTTAAAATACCTAAAAATAAACAAAATATAATGGGCCAAAAATTACATTTCAGGCAAAAGCGTGATTAAAGGTTTAATATTACATAAGAAATATACCCTACATTGTATTTTACGAAATTTTGTTCTTGTACCTTAAATAAATTGACGTGTCTGTATTTCCTAATTCCTACGTTACAATATTATACATATATAGAATCTAATGAATAGGTCTTGAACTACAGTCAGCCCCCCCCCCCCCCTAAAGCTAAATTAAAAGTAATGTGAAAATAATGGGCCTTTCTAATAATTTGAGAAGCTATTGAAATAAACGAGCGCTTAGAAACTTATCATCAAGTTATTATTAAACGTAATTTTAACTACTGCTCTCTCTCTCTCTCTCTCTCTCTATATATATATATATTGTAACAAAGTATTTATTAATTTTATTAACAGAGTGGTTATTTTTATGATTATATTTTGCTACTCTGTAAATTTCCCTCGTTGCTTATCTTTTGTTTACCATTCATAGTTTGTCCTTGCCTGAAACAAATTGTTGTCCTCTCCTGAAGTTTTTGTCTTCCCTAATTTTCCACGTGGCAATATATATCGGCTGCTGCTGCCCCTATTTTATTTACATACATTTTCCATTTATAACATTTTATTGTTTACATTTTATAATTTCAGCTTTTGAATCCACTTTTGATTAAATTGCATTTATTTTGAATATTTTTAAGGTCATTTTAAAAAATGCTTCATTCCATTTAGACATAAACTTATATGTGAATCATATTTCATTTAAAAAAATACTAAATTAGATAAAGGTTGATATATCTATATAGCCATGAAAGAAATGTGTAAGAATGATAATGATTTACGAAATAAAATATTTGTTTTGAATATAGAATTGCTTATAATTGAAATTGGGTGGAGATAGGAGCCTGAAGTTTTGTATATCTTCCCGAATGAAGTCTCAACTTCCAGTAGTTTCTGAGTTAAAATTTGCATCAAACACAAGCACAGCTTGAGCTTTCTCAAAACCCATTACTCTGTTCCAACTGTGTTTATCAACATCTAACCTTTTATGTAAAAAAGGGCGTACCTGGATCTATAAAGAAAAAAAAATTCTCAAAATATTCCGAGAAATTTCTCTCTCAATTCATTGTACAGTGAGCAACTGCGCAATAAATTGATAAAGAGGGAGCAATCTCTCGAAATATTTTGAGAATTTTTTTCTTTATAGATCCAGGTACTCCCTTTTTTATATAAACTTATTTAATAGATCGCCTTTTGATTTAAATTAACTTTTTATTTCAAGACAAACTCTACCAACAGATATATGGCTCTCCTAGGGGAAGTCCGCTTTCATTGACTGCGGCGGAGATTGTCATGTGAAACAGATGGGTCAACAGTTTTGAAGAATTAGGTATAATGAAACGGTGTTATATATATATGATGTATTTTTCAAATTTTCCAAAAATTAAAATAGCATCAGAATTTGAATATTTTAAACAGTTATAACCCCCAAATTTACTATGGAATTAGAAACTGAATCAGTTTCGCCATATCTTGATGTTCTCATTTAAAAACAGAGCAGAAATTCCACAGTCTACTATGAACCCGGCATCTTCATATTTAAATTTGAAATCATACAGCCCAATATAGAACTCAAAATATATATAGTAAGAACGTTAAATAAACGGACACATTGTTCCCTGCCAATATTCCAAAAAATTGAAAAACGAAATATCATCCAAAAATGGATTTTTAATATATATTATCTGTTAGCACGTTTTCTTTGATGTTTCTTCTAGAAAGAACGAGCTGACTCAATTCGATTCAATTCGATTTATTTCACACAACAAAAGAGAATTACACTACGATTTAATGCGATTTAGTTGTATTTATAACACAAAAGAAAACAGAAGAAGAAAAAAAAAAACAACAAAAAGAATGATGATAAGTAACAATAAAATTCTATGAATATGAATTATAATTAATTAATAAAATACAATAATAATAATAAAAAATAAAACCTAACATATAGATTACTATAATAATGATAATAAAAAAACCTAACATACTCCACCCCGGTGGACTAACTTAGTCCTCAGCAAAAGATAATGGTACTATTTTAGAGACAGTTCTAGTAAGGTGTTCTTGGTGCTTGGTCTTCACCTCGACGACTCGAACTTTTCCGTCTGCTCCCGGAAAGACTTTGGTGTTGCGACCAAGGCTCCAATACATTGCTGGTGGTGATATGGTATCCTTGAGCAAGATGAGGTCACCTTCCTTAATGTTGGGTGAGGATTTTTGCCATTTTAGGCGTTGTTGCAAATTGTTGAGGTATTCTCGATTCCAACGTTTCCAAAATACATTTTTAATTTTTTGATTTAGGCTCCAGCGGTCGAGGTAGTTTATCGGAACATCATCATCATTAGATTCTGGAAGGGCAGTTAAGGGTCTCCCGATTAAGAAGTGTCCTGGTGTTAGAGGATTAAAATCGTCTGAATCTGAACTTAGAGGACAAATAGGTCGTGAATTTAAACAAGCTTCTATTTGAGTTGTCAGAGTACTCAGCTCTTCAAATGTGAGTATCTGAGACTTTAAGCATCTGAGAAGATGAAATTTGAAGGATTTTATTCCAGCCTCCCAGATACCTCCGAAATTTGGGGCGGAAGGAGGTATAAAATGCCAGTTGATTCGTTCATTAGATATGAATTTTTGATTTGTTGAAGATTTCAATATATCAAACTGCACTCGGAGAATGTTGTTAGCTCCCCTAAAGTTGGTCCCGTTATCACTAAATATATCAGAAGGTTTTCCTCGACGAGAAATAAACCGCTTGAACCGCAGGAAAGCCGCTGAAGATAGGTCTGATACAATTTCTATATGAATTGCTTTTGTGCAGAAACATACAAATAAAGCAACATATGATTTTAATTTTACTTTGGATCTTTTGATGTTTGGTTTCATTAAAAAAAAACGGTCCTGCAAAGTCGATTCCAGTTTTAGTGAACGGATTAGATTTCACAATTCGGTGCATAGGCAGATCTCCCATGATTTGCTTGGTAACTTGGCGTTTAGCCCTGAAACACACCATGCATTGGTGGATTAGTTTCTTGACCAAACTTCTGCCTGCAGGAATCCAATATCGTAATCGTAGTGCTGACATGGTCAGTTGACGACCAGAATGTAAATGATCCAGATGACACTGTCGCACTATTAATTCCGTGATAAAATGATCTCTTGGCAATATTATTGGATGCTTTTCATCAAATTGCAGATTTGAATGACGTAATCTTCCTCCAACCCGTAATAGTCCAGATTCATCAATGAAAGGATTCAATGATAAAAGCCTTGAGTTAGTTGGTAAAGATTTCTTTTGTTTGCAACAGGTAATTTCTGACTGAAATTCAGAACTTTGGATGAAACGAATGATATTGTAAATTGAACTTGTTAATTCGCTTGAAGATAGATGTCCTTTCTTTCTTTCATTGTAAGAACATTGGACATTGAATACAAATCTATAAATCCATGCTGTAATTCTAACAAGTTCGTTGATATTTGAGTATTTGAAAATGAAGTCTGGGAAAAGAAGATTTAGTGGAATGAAAAACAGAGAATGTTTTTCGTCTTTCACCTGAAATTTCTTTCGGAAAATCATATTGAGTTTGAATTGGATCTTCAAAGTTCACATCCGAGAGCCAAGTTGGCCCTCGCCACCAAAGAAAGTGATCCACCAGCTCTGAAGGAGTTATACCTCTGGAAGCGCAGTCTGCAGGATTATCTTTCGAAATGACATAATGCCAGGAAGAATGTAAAGTCAATCTTTGGACTTCAGCAATCCTATTTCCGACAAATGGTTTCCAATGTCTAGATTCAGATTTAATCCAGCTGAGAACAATTTTGGAATCAGTCCATAAAAATACTCTATCAATTTGTAAGCATAAAGAATTGCGAATAGTATCATATAAAGTTGCGAGAAGAAGAGCAGCGCATTGCTCCTGCCGTGGTATGGAAATCATTTTCAGAGGAGCTACCCTCGTCTTGGAAGCAATCAGAGAAACTTTCACTTGGCCCGATTTGAAATGAGATCTTATATAAAATACTGCCGCATATGCAACTTCTGAAGAGTCACAAAAACCATGAAGTTCAACAGAAAGTAAAGCTCCCCTGCACGAGAAGTATCTAGGAATTTGAATTTTATTTAATACGGATAATTCCTTTTCGATTTTCTTCCATTGAGAGCACAAAGTATCAGGCAAGGGATCATCCCAATTCAACTTCTGTTTCCAAAGTGATTAAAGCAAAATTTTAAGACGAATAATAACTGGTGACAGCCAGCCTATAGGATCAAAGATTCTGGAGATGTGGGACAACAAATGTCTTTTAGAATTCGTTTGTTCTGGAATGTCATTAACAAGAATCTGAAAAATGTCCAAGGAAGGATTCCAACAAATACGTTATTATAAAAATACCAAGTATTTTGACACATGAATCACTCTCAAAATCCCAAAGATTATGCCTATCTTCAACCTGTTCTGATAATCCAGAAAGGACCTCTGGGACGTTTGATCTCCATTTCCTAAGAGAAAATCCGGCTGAAGAAAGAAGATTATTGACTTCACGATATGACATGTAGCTTCTTCAATTGTGTCTGCCCCAGAAAGCAAGTCATCAAAATAAAAATCGGTTTGTACTATTTTTGAGGCCACTGGGAAAGTTGACACCTTGTCCCTTGCAAGTTGATGTAGGGTACGCATGGCGAGATATGGCGCACAAGACAATCCATATGTCACAGTCAGTAGTCTATAATCCAATAAAGGTTCTGATGGGTTTTTTCTCCATAAAATTCTCTGGAAATCACAATCCCTAGAATCGATTCTTACTTGGCGATACATTTTCTCTATATCTCCTGAAAAAGCTATTGGGCGTGTTCGAAATCTTATCGGAATGTTGAAGATATCCTGTTGTAGTTTTGGTCCTACATGAAGAAAGTCATTTAGAGATTTGCCATTGCTAGTTTTGCAAGATGCATCAAAAACAACTCTCAATTTAGTGGTAGTGCTTTGCTCCTTAAAAACACAATGATGAGGTATATAATAACATTGTCCTGAAGGAGTATCCAGCTCATCACTGGGAATAAGTTCCATATGATTGATAAAAAGATATTCGTCCATGAAATCACAATATTGTTTTAGGATACTTGGAGATTTTTGTAATTTTCTTTCAAGTGAAAGAAATCGTTTCAGAGCATTGATCCTAGATTCGCCAAGAGTTGGCAATGTTCTAAATGGCAGCCCACCAGAGTACCTTCCATCTTCCAGAATTTTGAGGTTATTAATATATATTTCTTCACACGAAATTTCTTCTCTCAGGTTAAAGATTTGGCAGAGGGTACTGACTCCAGCTCCCAGAATTTTTTGAGAAAATCATCTTGTTCCTCCGACGCGAACATAGTTATATCTTGATTGCAATTTTCACCTGATAGTAATATTTTACCTGTAAGTAACCATCCCAATTTGGATCCGCACGCAGTGGGTCCAGATAAATTTTGGAATCTAACCTTCCCGTTAAATAAGCATGGAGCAAGCTCTGCTCCTATCACTAAATCAATCTGGCTAGATTTGTCAAAATTGGGGTCAGCCAACAGAAGATTTTTCAAATAAGGCCAATTATCCTTTTCTATAAAGAAATTGGGCAATTCTGATGTGATCTTATCAATGACTATAGGATTGACGTTGAATATTAGGTTTGAGAAATGTGGGCTAAATTGGAGAGAGACCTTACCCATTGATTGTTCTACAAGTTTATTTCCCAAACCGAAAACTGTAGTTTTACATTCAGCAAGAGGAAGATTTAATTTCTTTCGACTACTATTTGTTATAAGACACCTTTGAGAGCCTGTATCTATGAGGGCTCTACATGTTTGAAGAACCCCATTTTCCTATTTGACCTTTATTAAAGCCGTAGAGAGTAATATCCGATCATGACTTTTGATGTCTGCAAAACATGATTGGCAAAATTTCCTTAAAACTCAGCCAATCTGAAATATCACCACTAAAGGTGGGCAATTGAAATTTGAGAAGTTCTAAATTGGTTTCATCAGAAAATGTATTTTTATTTAAATTTCCAAGCGATCTATTTATTTTTATCAAAAAAGAATTGATTTTAGACTTCGCCTCAAAGGATACCTTAAATTTTTCTTCAGCATTAATGCCTTTATATTTTACTAATTTCACATCCCAGGTTTTTCCCTCCCTCGACGAGAATGGGTGCTTCTAAACCGCTTTAGAACAGGACAGGGAAGGTGTGCAGAGCTGATGAAGTTATGGGGCTACACCAAAGATCCAAATTGTGCCTGCAACGTCCCACAATCAATGTCCCATATACTAGACGACTGCCCGCTGTACAAATTCAATGGAGGAATCTCCAATCTCCACTCTGTCACCCCGGAAGCCCTGAACTGGCTGAAGGCCTTGCCTCTCAGACTTTAATGACCGATATGTCCTCACTTCTTTTTTCTAGATTTGGTTCATTTTGTCTCCTCTCTAATTGTAAAGATGTTGCTGTATCACCTCATAAGCATAAATAAATAAAAGCTAGCTTTTAAATTTAACAAGTCTCCTTTATTTTCCATAAGTGCGTATTTATCATTGCCTTCTAAATTATATTCTACATCTGCTTTTATCAATTCTAAACTTTTAATCAGAGATACAAAAATTAAGATTTCTGTTTCCATATTTTAAAGATTAGTATTCAAAACCTTACCTTTCTTTATTTCTATGGCTTCTAAAAACTCTCTATTTCTTCTACTTCTTTCCCGGGTTTCGGCACCAAAAAATGTTACCACGTTTTCTTTGATGTTTCTTCTAGAAAGAACGAGCTGACTCAATTCGATTCAATTCGATTTATTTCACACAACAAAAGAGAATTACACTACGATTCAATGCGATTTAGTTGTATTTATAACACAAAAGAAAACAGAAGAAGAAAAAAAAACAACAAAAAGAATGATGATAAGTAACAATAAAATTCTATGAATATGAATTATAATTAATTAATAAAATACAATAATAATAATAAAAAATAAAACCTAACATATAGATTACTATAATAATGATAATAAAAAAACTAACATTATCTATAAGCATTTTTCAATCCATCCCTCCCTAAAAATTAGATAGTCTATCGCGCAAATAGTAATCTACAATATTCACCAACTAATGATAGATTATTCTATGAATTGAGAAAATGTGGAATAAATGTTGAATATTTAGAAATTCACAAACTATAGGCCAGATCATCAAAAACCCTATATAACCAAAACCAACAATGAAACAGAGTCGAGAAGCAAGCAGAACGTCCCACTCCATCTCCTGCCGTCTCTTACATAGGAGAGACCAGCAGATCAATAGACACAAGAATTAAAAAGCATGGCCGTAATATCAGAGATAAAAAATCCTTAATATTTCAGCACAAATATTCTACAGGTCACCATTTTAACCTTCAAGATGTCACATTTCCATAAAATATTCTCCAAATGCAATAGACTCATTCTAGAATAGTTAATCTCCAAAGACAGCATACACAGAAGAATTGGTCTACCTCAGCAGTTCCAGCATATTCAACACAGATATATAATGTCCCATAGAAACTATTCCTCTAACCCTCTACAGTTGAAACCTATTTGTATTTATTTTTATTTAGTTTCAAATTTATTTCTGTGAATCTCTGTTATATGTTTGTTGCACGCCTTTGCGGAGCCAGTGTCCGATGAAGCGCGACCGCATGAAACTTGCCTTCCATTTATTTGAAAAGAAACTCTGAAAATATATCAATCTTTATTTTCATTCAATTATATAATTATTTACAGATATATTTAAAGTAGTATGAAATAGATGATTATCTGATGAATATAATATTTTCAATATAACCACACAATATCAATTTATATAACCAAATTCTATTTTATAAGAAGAGACAAAAGCTAATGGCGACGAGTTTTCTTATTGAAGAGATAAAAGCTTACGGACAATAACATCCTTCAGCAATACAAGAAACTCGTTTCTACTCAATGACGTTATTGTCCGAAAAGAAGATAGGAGAGAGAGAGAGAGGAAGGTCGAAGCTTATATTTCTTCAATAAATTTTTGAATAGTAAAAATTGCCACTTCTTTTCCCTTGTCTATCTATTGAGTCACGTGGAAAATTTGAAAAGACAAACATATCAAGTTTATAAAGGAATTCATTTAAATCCAAACGATTATATATATGTCATAATATATGCTCTTCCAGGAATAATAAAGTAAACCTACAGTCAACGAGAGAGAGACGTCGATAGAAGACAACTAACTTACGACCATTTTGGCCACATTCCTGAGGTGGCCGCCCGTCAACACCTGGGGACTATTTTTGGATAGCCCGTCGATCCGCTCTCTCTCGCTGATTGCCTGGAATTCCTTCCAAACTTGTTGTTTCATTATTTCTCACCTCACCTCATCATTACCACTATATTGCCACATCGAAAGTCGACAGGATAAGACCTGGCCGGGAAACAAATCCCTCATATACCAGAGTATGAAGAAACAAGAAGCCAAGCCACGATGATCGGCCAAACCCAACTCAACTGTAACCACTCCTCTTCGAGCCCTCAACCCCTTCTTCGCCAACCTTTGAACCGTGATCCCGAAGAAGTATTCACCTACGACGGAGATGGAGCTGCCACACACTCCTCCCAGCACTAGATCTACCCAAGAACGACCACCGTGCCAGGGCAGGACACCTTCCACCATCATGGACAAGACTCCGCCATATCCCTGCCGCTACTGTGATGTACAACAAAGGTACGCACAGTGTCACAGACAGAACTCTCCCGAAACTCAATGAACTTACCTGCGCCCTAAACCAACATAACTCGTGAGTGTAATTGTTTTAACTCCTACCATTCATTCTTTAAATAAGTCATTCCTTGTAAATTGTCCCAATATTTCCATAATTAGCTCAATATATGTGAATATGTAAAAATATTTAATATTTCCATTTATCTCTCCACCCCTATTAACAGTTATCTTATTATCCATATTATATCTAGCTATGTGAAACTCATTTAATTAGTTACCTTACCAGTAGAATTTAACAATCGTCATTTTAATTTAATAATTTCCATTTAACGTAACTTAAAAAAAAAAAAAGTTGGAATTCTACCTATTAATGCTTTACGATTTTTACTATTAACAATAGATTTTTCATAATCAACTTATCTATCTGCCCCTTAATGCCCCTCTCATTCTTACAACTTTGTTAACCTTATACCAGCTCAGGACCTTTATAAAGAATTATTGATTAATCAATTATCGAATTTCTATATTGTCATTTCAAAATCCTAACCTTCGCCCTTCATTTATGATAATATATTTCGCAGTTCATCTCTAGCATATCCACCGACCCACACCATCTAGCCAATGGTGTGTTCGTCACAGGATGCAGATTGACTAACTGTTAGATATTTATCAACTCCTTTTTGTTCGCACTTGAACAATCTGCATCGAACGACACAGTTCGCTTCTTCTTCTCGCGCCACACGTTCGCCACACGGACCCTGTCTTCAAATCCATGTTTGTCCATTGTCCAAACCAGCACGATATAGCCTACCTTCGATATTTCCCACGGAGGTACGTTAAACATCGTCGCTGATTCTGTCCCGTCCGTCATCATTTCGCGCAGACATGGATTTCACGTTCAACCCACCGCGAAATCATCGCCTTGCACAAGCTCCCACGACGGTTCAAACACCTCGTGTCCGAGCAGCTTGTCACTTGTAACGGACAACGCAGTCCTCGTCCCAATTTTTGGCACTGTGCGCGCATACTTTCCGCAAATTAAATATAAGTCCATTCGACTTCCTCACCTACACACGGGACTTTTCCCCTCGGACTCGCTACACAAGTGACTACATAGATAAGTTAGATTGGCCCAGGGCAAGTTTCCCCTCGCTCTGTTCGCCGAGGTTCTAACATTGTATGTAGTTTTATATTTACCTCAGTCCTGAGCTCACACAATTGCCAACCTCAATCTCATTTCTCGTACTCTACACTTATAGCATAGAAAGCCCATGACAAGTTTCCCCTTGCCATGTCCCCCTGAAAAATATCTTAAAGTGTAGAGTTCCCCAGTCTTAATGATCTTCAGAATTCCATCATATGTATGTGACTCTTCTTACCCTTGTTCACACTCCTCAATAACATTTTCCTTATAGTACATTAGATTTTGTTGTATATAGCCTTTTATAACCTTGATATTTTCAAAGCTTTCCTTAAATGTCAAACTCTCCGGTGTTGTAAAACTGCTTGTAAATAATACAAGGGGGGATCAATAAATAAGGTGAATTATCTTATTTCTTAAAAATTAAAAAAGCAAAAATAATTTGAACCACAGAATATTAAAATATAACAACGAGAGACTATTTAAGGTGTTCTGTTCATTTTTCCCACGCGCGGCGCGAGACTTATAAATAAACTAAAATGGAAGCTCCCTTGAAGGATTGCACCACGCTTGAACAACGTGCAGTTATTAGTTTCTTGAATGCAGAAGGTATTCAAACATCTCAAATATGCCAAAGAATGAAAATTATCTATGGTGAGTCTTGTTTGTCGCAAAAAACGTTTTTAAATGGTTTAACGAGTTCAAAAATGGACGAATTACATGTACCGATATTGAGCGACCTGGATGACCAAGTGTTACAGCGACGCCAAGCACGATATATGCGGTTGAAAACTTAATTTTGGAGGATAGAAAAATCCATTTTTACCATAGCCGACAATTTGAATATAAGCTATGGAACTGTGCACACCATTATTAAAGAACAATTGCAATTTAGAAAAATAGGCTGCAGATGGATTCCACATTTCCTTAATTTGGACCAAAAACTTAACCGTATTCGGGTTTCAAAGGCTCTGTTAAAGCGGTATGAAGAGGAAGGTGATCATTTCCTCGACCAAATTGTAACTGGAGATGAGAGTTGGTGTTATCATTATGATCCTTCGACAAAACGTGCATCTATGGAATGGAAACGAGGCGACTCTTCAAGACAAAAAAAAAAAAAAAATCAGGTCTCAAAGTTCGGCCGGTAAAGTTTTGTTAACAATTTTTTGGGATGTTGATGGACCAATCTGTCTTGATTTTTAACCTCAAGGCAAACGTATGAACAGCAACCTTTATTGTGACATTCTTGTAAATAAGCTAAAGCCCGGTATAAGAAACAAAAGAAGAGGGAAGCTTATTATAGGTGTTATCTTCCTTCATGATAATGCAAGGCCGCATACATCATGTAAAACTGGATCTACAATCATTAAATTAGGTTTTGAAGTTTTAGGACATCCTGCATATAGTCCAGACCTAGCCCCCTCTGACTATTTCCTTTTTGGATAACTAAAGAAGGAGTTAAAGGGAAAGCGATTTGACTCGGATGAAGATGTCCAGAAACTGGTGCGAATTTTTTTCACACGCTTCCTAAGAGTGCCTATAAAGAGGGTATTTACAAGTTGCCAGAACGATGGAGACGATGTATAGAAAGCCAAGGTGATTATTTTGAATAAATCAAGTCCTAATTTTTAATATCGTTCTTATTTTCTTTAATAAATTATAATTAACCTTATTAATTGATCCCACCTTGTATTTACTTGTGTACTATACAATATTTTATTTACATAAAACTATGTCACCATTACCTTAACTAATTTCAACTGTAAATTATTTTCTCTATTCCTGGCTTCTCCAGCTTTAAGTATACTCAAACCATGTTCAGCCTTCTTCAACGGGGGCCATATGTCATAATATATGCTCTTCCAGGAATAATAAAGTAAACCTACAGTCAACGAGAGAGAGACGTCGATAGAAGACAACTAACTTACGACCATTTTGGCCACATTCCTGAGGGGGCCGCCCGTCAACACCTGGGGACTATTTTTGGATAGCCCCCCGGTTGTGTACACAGGGAAAACGGTCGTTCAGCGGGTCGGTCGCCCGTCGATCCGCTCTCTCTCGCTGATTGCCTGGAATTCCTTCCAAACTTGTTGTTTAATTATTTCTCACCTCACCTCATCATTACCACTATATTGCCACATATATATATTTTTTAAATAATAGAGAGGCAAAATAAGATAACTTTATGTATTAAATATTGATATTAAAATATGTTCTTTTTTTTCAAAAATAAAAAAACTATTTATTTTTGATTTTTTTCCTGACGAGGACAAAAGTTTTTGCCGAAACATCAAAAATAAATAAATAAAATAAAAAACGACTGGCCGAGTGTCGCTTATTTCAAGAACAATACCTATTCCGTTACATAGCTGTTCCCTATGGAAGCTGTGAACCTCAGTGTTAAAACCTTCCTGCATCTGATGATTCGACGTGTCTGTCAGAGATTACCTCGGGATCTAGAGAGTTGTTCACCATTAGGTTTGTAGATTTAAATATTGCGTCGTTAAGAGCGGTTTTATCGGCGTGGCGTCTTGAAGGGAAATCTTGAGACGTTGGGGAGCTACATTCTCACCCATCCTAAAGTCAACCTATTCTAGCCTTTACCAAAGTGTCGTGGTTGTGGAGCGTCCGGATGATAAGGAAATTCATTTTGCCCTAAATAATCAAATCTTGTTAAACCTAAAATAATAGAGAGTCAATGAGATAAATTTGTAGCAACACATGTAGTAAAATTGTGAAATTAGTAACTTACTTATAGAAAAAAATATTTTTAGCTATAATAATAAAAAACAAAAACAATTCCAATGTGCCACATAGACAAACCGCGAGGATGCAGGTGACGGCCCAGTTGATGCGGGCTGCCAAAACGCCCCATCTGCCCGTGGTCTTCAAGTCCAAGTACACGCACGTGGCGCTACCCCCGCTGAAAGGCCCGGCGCCCTCCCTAAGGCTGCAGTTCAAGACGGGTGAGCCCAACGGCCTGCTAGCCTACCACGGGGACTCGCTAGCGCTGGAGCTGAGCGGAGGCCACGTGGTGCTGACCGCGGGGACCCGGTCCGTCCGCTCCGAGCGGTCGGTGAATGACCACCAGTGGCACGAGATTGCCATCGAGAGGACCACCCGGCACTTGCTGGCACTGCGGGTGAGTGTCCCAGTCATCGATAACAAACAATATGAAATTTAAGGATATGTGTGTGAGAATATAATGGAACTTAACAATACATTAATTACTCCACGTTAAAAATCAATTTATTGTATGAAGATTCGGGTCACACAGGTGTATATATCTCATAATATATACCCTTCCAGGATTAATAAAACAAACCTACAGCCAACGAGAGAGAGATGGGCAGCTAAAGCGAGACACTTTAGACATCACGACATACCAAAAAGGGGGAAAGGGGGCCCGCCCGTGGACACCTGGGGACTATTTTGAGATAGTCGGCCGGGGGCTGGTGGCCACACAAGACGTGCATTTCCGCGGTGGCAGCCCGCTAGCGCTCCCTCTCTCCCTCGGTTTGCTGGGTTCCATCTTCCAAACTTGTTGTTTCCTTATTTCTCACTCACCACATTATTATCACTATAGTGCCACATCGAAAGTCGACAGGACCATATTACAGAAGAGTCGACAGGAGCATATTACATATATATAGTACTATTGGGTATGTAGAAACGGAATAAAATTCAGCACATCATGAATTATATACATATATGTGGTATGAAGGGTGGGGAAAGAAACACACCACAAGCTGGAAGAGGAACCTAAGCAACCAGAGAGATAGAGAGAGACGGGACCGGCACAGCCGGGCGGCCGTTCGTGTCGCACACAATCCCCAACTGTCTTAAAAGTCCCCGGGTGTTAACTAACAGGCCCCAGTGGTAGCCCCTTGGAATGTCGCTGGTGTCTCAAGTGACCGAACTATACCCGCTCCTGGGTATCCTGACCGCTCACTTGAGCATTTTTATATGGCAGATCGCCATATAGGGAAATAAAATTAAACAAAACGTCAATTTAACTTGTTCCGTGATATATTTGACTAGCCCATTTTTCTTAATAAATCAAATAAACCCAACCTCGAATGCGTGGGTCCTCGTCAGCATGGTGAAAACTGTACCTCAACGGACTCAGATCAACTTTGCTGATTTTTTTGCTGTACTCACCGAACATGTGCTGCGTACACAGGTAGACGGCGGAAAGTCCCTAGCCGTCCCTGGACTGATGGGACCTCTCCAACTCTCAGGGCTCCTCTACATAGGCGGACTCCCGCGCCCCAAGTACGACGAGCTCCCAGAACTCAAGTCTCGCCACGGATTCTTGGGTTGTCTTGCTTCACTGGAGGCGGATGGAGCATCGCTGGATCTGGTGGCTGACGCGGCAGTCCCCAGCACTCTGGTGGCCCGCGGCTGTCCGGGTACCTCTTCTCATCCACTATCTTGTTCAGAGAGGTGTTAAAATACATTTCTAGGTTCTCTACCAAATTTTGGTTTCCTGGTTTTGCTTAATTATAGCGATTTTATTGCAATTTTCGTTTTACTAATTTTAACTTGCGAATGTAGTCGGCTTGCCCAGTTTTTCACCCGAGTGGAAGTTCGACTAACCAAAATTCGTTAACAATGACATCTCAGAGGATTAATAATAAAATATTCAAAAATATATTATTATCATTTTTTTATCACCAAAATGAAATTTGGATATATATTAGTTCGATTTGAAAAACTTATATTGCATTTATAAGCATTATAATATTCATTTTTTATTAGTAGTATCAATTTAAAAGAAACGAAGTGGCCTTTGACATATATTAAGTATGTTTTCATTTTTAATTTAATAACACTGTTATTATATTAAGGAAAGAGAAAAGGCATCTCCTTATAATGCAACTGAAAGTTTCTGATGGCTTGCGCCATCATGCGCTCACGTAATTCTGGCCTTAACTACCCGTTTCATGATTTTTCAGGATGCCTGAGTGACTAGTTTCTTAGTCGTTGAGGTACTACTTGCACCACGCTGACGAGGGCCAACAGCCCGAAACGCGTATGTGGTTAGCTTTTCTTGTTTAATCAAGAATGGGTATTTGGTCAATTCTGGAATAATTAATAATCAACAAATAGTTGATATTTATTCCATTAGATGGCGCAAGCCATCAGCAACTTTCAGTTGCATGATAAGGAGATGCCTTATTTTCTTAATTTATGAACCTTATCCCAGTACAATATCACATTTGTACTATTTTTCACTGTTATTATAGTTCATTTATTTTAATTAGTTAAAAAAGATTTATTAGTTCAAGATCATACTCCCCTATTAAAATGTACACTGCTCATATATGCTCTCACCCCATATTTTGTATTATAGACCCTATCTTTATTAATATAATTTGTAGCATCCTTATTTGTCATACCTAGAAGACTTAATCTACGTTTTTAGATACCAGGAATATGTCTGTCTATCCCTATTAACCATATGAAATTATATTCAAACTCAAAATGATGACGTCATAATAAAAACAGCAAGAGAGTAGATTTGAAGACGTCGCTACGAGGTCGTTGGCCGAGGTCACGGGTCGCCGACCATTTAAAAAATCAAACAGCATCCACATTGGTTCAGCCCCCCTCCTCTCCTCTCGGGGTTTTATTCCTATATATTAGTGTATTTATGTTTATATTAGATAGTAAAAAGGCATATATTGGATTGAATAAAATATTTAGAAAAGACTTATAAGAAATTTCTCTTGAATTGGTTATAAAAGATGATAAAATAAGGAGAAAAACGTTTCTTTAATGAACGGATTCGTGACAAGCTTTCGGGCTGTCAAGCCCTTCAACAGGTACAATGAAATGTGAGTAGACAGAACTATATAAAAGAATCGATCTATGAGATAATTAGCATATATGATATAGATGGCGTAATGATAAAATGAATCAAAATTAATATTGCTGCTTTGTTTAACTAATTTTGTAAAAATATAAAATTATGGTAATAATAAAATTTAAAACATAAATAAAGCTAAAACGAACGGAGATATTAACATAATTTTAGGAGGAATAAAGTGATATCTAAAATAAAGTATGACCATATGGGTAAAACCAAACAATGGAAAGAAGAATATACAGAAATAACGATCAGAACAGAAATATCATATATGCTCATTATCTCATAGATCGATTCTTTTATATAGTTCTGTCTACTCACATTTCATTGTACCTGTTGAAAAGCTTGACAGCCCGAAAGCTTGTCACGAATCCGTTCATTAAAGAAACGTTTTTCTCCTTATTTTATCATCTTTTATAATAAAATATTTAATTGCCAAAATATTTCGGTTGGCTATACACGTCCACAATACGTAAGAAGGAAATCTTTCAAGCTGAAACGGATAAGAAACTTATTTAGATAATTTTCCATCTTGTTTTTTTGCTAGAGGTGGTAGAGGTTTTGAAATAATATTTACATACGTCTTAATAAAGCAACATGACAAGTATTATTGTAAAAATTATAATTTATAAATATATATTTATGAATTATCATATAAATTATTACACAAAGATATTTTTACCGTTTTACTCTTCATTATATATTAAATAGCTAATTAAGAATTATAAATAATTTATAAAATAAACCAAATATACACTGCGTGACATTGAAAATGGAACACCAAAAAATAGTGGCCAGAAAGTGATGAAACTCGGCAGACAGAGAGAGACAGGGACGAACAATAAGTGATCTTTATTTCAAAATGATAGTCATAATACAGAGCGAGAACGGCGTCGGCTTAGTAGCAAGTAGGACCACCGCGGACGGCGATGCACGCAGCAACACGTCTAGGTAGAGAGTCAATCAGAGTACGGATGGCGTCCTGAGGGATGGCTCTCCATTCCCTCTCAACCATTTGCCACAGTTCGTCTTCTGAACGCGGCTGTGGCAAGGCATGCAAACGGCGTCCAATGATGTCCCAGACGTGCTCGATTGGTGAGAGATCAGGAGAGTACGGTGGCCAGGGAAGCATCTGTACATCTTGCAGAGCTTGTTGGCTAATGCGAGCAGTGTGCGGTCGGGCGTTATCCTGCTGATAAAGGGCATTGGGTACCCCCTGAAGGTAGGGGAGTGTCACCGGTCGCAGCACATCATCAACGTATCGTTGGGCCGTCATAGTGCCCTGAATACGAAGTAAAGGTGACCTGGAATCATACGCGATTGCGCCCCAAACCATGATTCCACGTTGTCGCACGGTGGGGCGTTCCACAATTGCTGCCGGATTGGACCTTTCTCCACGTCGACGCCACACGCCAACACGGCGACTATCACTGGACAAGCAGAAACGCGACTCATCTGAGAACACGACCCTGTGCCATTCCGTCATCCACGTCGATCTAGCCCGGCACCATTCCAAACGTTGGCGCCTATTCGGTGGGGTCAATGGCAGTCTTCTTAGCGGACGGCATGAGTGCTAGCCATTAGCAACCAATCGACGGGAAATGGTTCTGGTCGAGATGGAATGATCTAGGGTGTCTTGCACATGTTGCAGGATGGCGGTACAAGTAGCTTGTGGGGCCGCCACTGCTTGTCGAAGGATACGCCGATCCACACGTGCTGACGTCACTCTGGTTGCACCGACATTCCTATAAATTGCCACATTTCCTTGTTCCAACCAACTTCTCCACAGTCGGTGCACCGTGGACGCACCAAGGTGTGTATCAGCTGCGATTTGACGTATGGACCAACCTGCCCTTTTCAGTCCGATTACCATGCCCCTCGTAAAAGCGTCTGTCTGCTTGAACTGCCTCCGTTTACGATGACCTGGCATTCTCTGTTATTACACGTGTCATTTGACACAAGAACAAAATTTCTACAATGATTTTCCTTGAAGAAATAACGACACGAATACTGTCCTTTCTGCAAGTTCCTTCCCTTATATCTTACTCCATGTGCGCACGAGGGCTGCGCATTTTACATCATTTGCATAACTCGGTTAGGCGCGTCTACCCTGAAATTTGCATAATTTTCTGGCCACTATTTCTTGGTGTTCCATTTTCATAATGTCACGCAGTGTATATTTTAGAAATCCTCTGAACTTGTTTTTCTTCTCTCACATTCCCAAACTCAAGTATCGTTCAACTACTATGTAGTTCTCACTGTAGCGCGATGTGTCTAGAACCTGTCACCAAATGCAGCAGCACGGCATGCGCCAATCGCGGCCTCTGCGTCCAGCACTGGAATACATATACCTGCGACTGCGACCTTACCTCCTTTTCTGGGCCTTCCTGCTCCGACGGTAATGTGCAATTGTATAAATTAAAATCTCTTCTCTCGCACATTTCAATTTTGTCTTGCCGAGTGACTTTTTTGCTCGATGATCTTATAATAGGAATTAAAAACAATTTAAAGTAGAATAGGTTGGTATAGAAAATTGTGTCTAAAAACAAAAATATCTATTTTAAATACATAAAACTTCGAGGATGTATCCCATTTTTCTATTTCCCATGAATGTAATACTAGTTGAATGAGAGATTTTACTGCGCAGAGAGCATCGCCTACGAGTTCGGGCCCAGCAGTGGGGTGATCACCTTCCACTTCCCCCCGGACAAGCAGCCTGACACCAAGAGCGACCTGTTGGCGCTCGGCTTCCTGACAATGGCCCGTAACGCCTTGTTGGTGAGAGTGGACAGTGGGGCTAGTAACGACTACCTTGAGCTAGAGATTGTGGACGGAAACCTCTTTGCCGTTTACAACGTGGGCTCGGACGACCATCCGGTGGCTGAACCCGGAGTTCCAGTCAATGACGGACACTACCATGTTGTTCGCTTCACTCGGTCTGGTCCCAACTCCACACTGCAGGTGGACGACCACAACGTACGCCATAAGAAACCTGATGGTCGACAACTTTCCGTCTTTAACAGTCAATCTAAGATTCAAGTGGGCGGTCGCCGCAACCCAGCCACGGGCACAGTGCAGAAACCTTTTCAAGGCGTTATATCCGGGCTGGTGTTCAACGGCTACCGCGTGCTGGACCTAACGGCGGAGGACGACCCGAGGGTCGGAGTGGTCGGGGACGTGGTATTGCTGATGGCGCTTCCCTATTCGGCGCCCCTGCTCCATACCCAGCCCGACGGCTACGACCTCAACTCCGACGACCTCGTGTTTTCCAACCCCGGCTCGGGCTGCTGGGACGACGAGGATAATTGCGGCGTGGTGGAAGAGTTTGGCTCCGGTGAGTAAAAGCTTCAATTCTCGTCGCTCTTTTTTAAAGAAGAAAGATGATATATATATATATATATATATGACAATTTAGTGGTAAATGTGTTGAGGAGAGAAATGATCACACGACGAGTTGTTAGAGCAAAATCATCCAGGCAGCCAGCCGAGAGAGAGCGAGCGAGACGTTATCAGCTGAACGACTGTTTTCCCTGTGTACACAACCGGGGGGGGGGGGGTGCTAACCAGGATAGTCGCCAGGTGGTGACGCCCCCCCTCAGGAATGTGGCCAAAAAAATGGTCGTTAGTTAGTTGTCTAAAGTGTCTCGCTTTAGTGGCCCATTTCTCTCTCGTTGGCTGTTGGTTTGTTTTATTAATCCTGGAAGAGCATATATTATGACATATGGCCCCCGTTGAAGAAGGCTGAACATAGTTTAAGTATATTTAAAGCTGGTGAAGCCAGGAATAGAGAAAATAATTTTACAGTTAAAATTAGTTAAGGTAATGGTGACATAGTTTTATGTAAATAAAATATTGTATAGTACACAAGTAAATATTATTTACAAGCAGTTTTACAACACCGGGGAGTTTGACATTTAAGGAAATCTTTGAAAATATCAAGGTTATAAAAGGCTATATACAACAAAATCTAATGTACTATAAGGGAAGTGATATGGAGGAGTGTGAACAACGAGAAGAAGAGTCACATACATATGGTGAAATTCTGAAGATCATTAAGACTGGGGAACTCTACACTTTAAGATATTTTTCAGGCGGACATGGCAAGGGGAAACTTGTCATGGGATTTCTATGCTATAAGTGTAGAGTACGAGAAATGAGATTGAGGTTGACAATTGTGTGAGCTCAGGACTGAGGTAAATATAAAACTACATACAATATTAGAACCTCGGCGAACAGAGCGAGGGGAGACTTGCCCTGGGCCAATCTAACTTATCTATGTAGTTACTTGTGTAGCGAGTCCGAGGGGAAAAGTCCCGTGTGTAGGTGAGGAAGTCGAATGGACTTATATTTAATTTTCGAAGATAAAATTGTTCTAGATAGAAAGGTAGAATATAGGCGGACAGAGCGAGGGGAAACTTGCTTTGGGCCACTCTACCTTAATTATTTAGATACTACTGGGTTCGTAAAGTCTTGTTGTCAGGTTAGTAATTGGTAAAGATTTCAGGGGATAAGTGGTTCAAATATCTTTGATTATCTTGATTGTAAGTGTAGTCATGTTGCTTTAGTGAGTTAATAGCCGTTTTAGTATGGATTAGAGTGTGATTGAAGTGTTTATATGGGAAATTGAAGGTATTTTTGGGTTGGTCTCGATCATTTACGGGCGGTGAAATAAATTGTTCGTTTTCCGTATAGTGTTTTAATTTGTTGACATGAATTGTATCTGTCTCACGACTTAGAGGTCGGTTGGAGTGGTTGATCCGTACGATTTGAGGGGAATTTATCTCCAGTATTTCATAAGGTCCTGAGAAGAAAGGTGCCAGTTTACCAGTGTCTGGATGGTGGTATGTTTTTGCCAAAACGAGATCGCCTACTTCAAAATCGGAAGCTCTATGTGTTTGGTCGAATCTCGCTTTGTCGCGTAAGTGTCGTTCGTGTGTCCTTTGATAGGCCAATTCTCTGGCGTCGTCGATTTTTGGGTAGTTTTGTACATGCTCGGATAGTTGTAGCGGGAAACTACCTAACAAAAGGTATGACGGTGGAAACCCGGTCACCGAATGTGGGGTATGGTTATAAGCCTGAAGGACCTGAGGTAGTAGTTTGGTCCAGGCCGTCTTAGGTTGTTGGAGGCGCAACAGTTTAAGTTTGCCAGTAATCGTGGCGTTTAGTCGTTCACTTAATCCGTTGGCCTGAGGGTTGTTGCTTGTCGTGAGAAGTTGGCCAATGTTATGTCTAATCAAAAATCAACGAAATTTCGGAGAGGTGAAGGCAGGAGCTCTATCCGTCAAAAGTCGTTTAGGCGAACCAAACTGCATCACCTTTTTAATCACTTGGGTATAGGTGAGAATGCTGGTGGACCGCGATGGAAATGCCCACGCGTACCGTGTGGCATGGTCCACTACGACATGTAAGAAGGTCTGAGAATTCCCATATTTCGCGAATCCAGAAATAGTATCTAGTGACACTAGTTCGTACGGCAGGACCGCTGGGGGGAGTTGTCCCAATTCTCCGTAGATAGGTCCTTTTGGTGGTTTGACCAATTGGCATACTGAACAGGTTCTTACATGTGTCCTGATGTCATTTGTCATGCCGTCCCAATAGTATTGGGCTGCGATCAGTCTGGTCATCTGAGAAATGCCGGGGTGATTGAAATCGCGATGGGCTCGTTGTAGTAGGGTGCCACGGAGTGATGGTGGAACAATTATTTTAGTGACACCCCGTCGTATGATGGTCATAAGGTCCTTGTCATTGAGGATATACCTTGTGTCCCTCCGTAATTCGCCCTGATGATATTTTATTTGACCTGTGGATAGGAATCCGCAGAAAGGGTTACGGGAGAGTAGGTCCACCTCGTACTGACGCGAGCCCTTGAGGTATTTGACCTCATAGTCGTAAGCTGAGAGTCGAAGGCTCCAACGAAAGAGGCGTCCGGTGGGGTCTTTTATGGTCTTTAGCCATTGTAAGGCGTGATGATCCGAGTAGATGACAAACCTTGTACCTGGGAGGTACACTCGGAATTTGTCAACGCACTCTACAATGGCTAAGCACTCCAGTTCATATATAGTGTAATTACGCTCATAGGAACGCAACGCGCAACTGTAATATTGTACAGGGTGGATGTTACCGTCAGGATGTACTTGTTTGAGTACACCTGCGATGCCCTGCGTGGAAGCGTCGCAATAGACCTGGCATGGGAGCCCTTCTTGAAATAGATGTAACACAGGTTGTGTTGCGAGGTGTTGCTTCAATTTATCAAAGGCTTGTTGACAATTCGGGCTCCAAAGCCATTTGGCGTTCTTTTTTAGTAATTGATTTAAGGGGTGGCGAAGTCTAGCATATTCTGGGATGAATTTATGATATACGTTGACGGCTCCTAAAAATGATTGTAGGGTTTTAACGTTGATAGGAGTTCTAATAGCGTTGATGATTTCGGTATTTTTAATATTAGGTGTGTAAGTCCCTGCGGTGATGTGGTAGCCGAGAAAATCTATTTCATTTTGATAAAAATTACATTTTTTAAGGTTAAGTTGGAGATTTTCCTCTAAACAGAATTTAAAGAAAAGTCGAAGGTGCGTAAGGTGTTGTTCTGAGGAGTCAGAAAAAATAACGAAGTCGTCATAATAATGGGCTATGAAAGAGAGGTGGTGTTTGTGGATCAACTGGGTAATCACACGTTCGAAAATTTGGGGTGCTGATTTGAACCCAAAGGGTAAGCGTTTGAAATTATATTGCCCTTGTTGAGTCACGAAAGAGAGTAGTGGTTGACTCTCCTCCGCGATGGGGATTTGATAGTATGCATTGCTTATGTCAACGGTGCTAAATACTCTGGCTTTCGACAGGTTATCCAGTACCGTTTCTATCAATGGCAAAGGATGCAAATCCGAGGGTACTAGTTCGTTCACGCGACGGAAGTCAATGCAGAGACGCATGGTGTTATCGCGTTTGCGAACGAGTGTCACAGGAGAGGAATATGGGCTAGAGGAGGGGGTGATTATGTCATGTTTTAGAAGTTGAGATATCTGGTCCTGAATTTCCTTCTGGTAGGCATAGGGAGTTCGGTATGGTCGGAGGGAAATAACCTTATCAGAAATAATTTTGAGTTTTACAGGGGTTATGTTGAGTGGTAATACATTGAATTTATTGATAGGGAAAATATCTTTAAAAGAATACAATAATTGCTGATAAGGGATAGTCAGTTCTGGGCGTTGTTCGATAAATTCTTTAATCATTAATTCTCTAGAGGCGCATGGGCTGGTAGGAATGCTATTAAGGTTGTAAGGGTGAGAGGGGCATTCAGGGGAAGGTTGATAAATATTACTAAGGGTTGTTTGTAAGTAAGGCTCACGTGGAGGTTGAAAATCGTCAACGCCTAAGTTAACCGAGTGAATTATGGGTCGTTTAGGGTTAGAAGTTATTATTCGCGAGCCGTGCTTACAAGTGGGAAGGTCACATACAAAATGGTACAAATGTTTAGGTACTGGAACACTATTTTGAAGTATCAATTGATTATGAAAATCTATTGTTAATCTTAAGAATTGCATAACATGAATAGATAGGATACCATGTTCAAGGGGTGAATTTAAAATATAAAATGTTTCATTAAAATTAAAATTATTAAATTGTATTGGTAAGGTAACTAATCTGATTGGTTTGGCATGACTAGATATAGTACGGATATTAACATCATTGTTAATAGGGGTGGAACAAATGAAACTATTAACATTTTTAATATATTCAAATTGGTTTAAACTAATTATGGAAACATTGGCTCCAGAGTCAATTAGGAATGGCATCTTTAAAGAATGAATGATAGGGGTTAAAATAATTGCACTTACAGGCGTATGCTGGTTTAGGGTGCAGGTAGGTTCATTGAGCTTCGGAGGAGTTCTGCTGCCGAAGCTGGCATTACTTGGTTTCTCCCGAGCTCGTCGTTGCTGCGGTCTCGTAGACACCTGCAGGCCCAGTCGATCTTTGGGGTTGCTCGACGCTGTGGACCGCAGGTGTAAAGGTCCGAAAGGTCCGCTGGTAGGGCCCTCGCTGCTGACACTGTGCGTGCCAGTGTTGTCCGCCACAGTAACGGCAAGGATATGGTGGGGTCTTGTCCACGGTGGTGGAAGGTGTTCTGCTCTGGCGCGGTGATCGTTGTTGGGCAGCTTTAATGCTGGTGTTATCCCCTTCGTAGGTCAGCTGTTGGGCTAAGCACAACCATTCTTCTGGTCCCGAGGGTTGTGCCATCTTTAAAATGTTGCCATAGTTACGTGGCACACCGTTGGATAGTGCTTGCACGATGGCACTCTTAGGGAGGTTGATCGCCAATCCTATTCGGACCTTGTTCTTGTAGTAGGTCTCGATCTCGGCCATCGACGTGCATTTAAGTTCATAGAACTCTTGAAGGGTGAAGCTAGGGCGTCGGGGATAGACGGCGCAGAGTGACTCTTTGACCTCTTCATAAGTCTTATTGAGTAGCGCTAAGTCTCGTGCAATTTTGCGAGGTTCGCCTCTGAATGATGATAGAGCCTTTCGAGCTTGGCGTGCTGGCTCTAAGTTGTGGAAGTTCGGCTGAGACTCAAGTTGTGAGAAGAAGTGTGCGGCAGGTTCATCTCCGTCGTAGGTGATTGTTTCTTCAGACTCACGGTTTAAAAGTTGGTCGAGACAGAGGGTGAGAGTTCGAAGGGAAGCGTCTACAGTAGAGTCGGTCGTTGGTTCTTGTGGAACTTGGTTGTGGGTTTGTTCGATCATCGTGGTATTGCTTCTTGTTTTCTTCATACTCTGGTATATGAGGGATTTGTTTCCCGGTCAGGTCTTATCCTGTCGACTTTCGATGTGACAATTTAGTGGTAAATGTGTTGAGGAGAGAAATAATTACACGACGAGTTGTTAGATCAAAATCATCCAGGCAGCCAGCCGAGAGAGAGCGAGCGAGACGTTATCAGCTGAACGACTGTTTTCCCTGTGTACACAACCGGGGGGGGGGGGGGGGGGGCTAACCAGGATAGTCGCCAGGTGGTGACGCCCCCCTCAGGAATGTGGCCAAAAATGGTCGTTAGTTAGTTGTCTAGTGTCTCGCTTTAGCGGCCCATTTCTCTCTCGTTGGCTGTTGGTTTGTTTTATTAATCCTGGAAGAGCATATATTATGACATATATATATATGGAAGCAATGGTCGCCTCTCCCGTCAAAATTAACGTCAGAATCTGACGCCATCTATTGACCGTCGCCGCAACTAGCGGCATCGGGTCGGTGACAAAGCCACAACACCAACTTTGGCAAACTGATAAGCGTCCACCTAGAGACCATGGTTTCGGGCTGATGGCCCTCGTCAGTCTAGGGCGGACTTTATTCCATGAGATCCACACGGGATATAATGGAATCCCCACAATCTACCAAAGAGGTGTTTTGCTGGCAATGTGGCTGGGCCAAATCTAGTGGCAAAACATGGATGGAAAATTTGCCGTGAGTAAATTAATCCATGGAAGCAATGGTCGCCTCTCCTGTCAAAATTAACGTCAGAATCTGACGCCATCTATTGACCGTCGCCGCAACTAGCGGCAACGGGTCGGTGACAAAGCCACAACACCAACTTTGGAAAACTGATAAGCGTCCACCTAGAGACCATGGTTTCGGGCTAATGGCCCTCGTCAGTCTAGGGCGGACTTTATTTCATGAGATACACACGGGATCTAATGGAATCCTCACAATCTACCAAAGAGGTGTTTTGCTGGCAATGTGGCTGGGCCAAATCTAGTGGCAAAACATGGATGGAAAATTTGCCGGGATGAAATTAATCCATGGAAGCAATGGTCGCCTCTCCCGTCAAAATTAAGGTCAGAATCTGACGCCATCTATTGACCGTCGCCGCAACTAGCGGCAACGGGTCGGTGACAAAGCCACAACACCAACTTTGGAAAACTGATAAGCGTCCACCTAGAGACCATGGTTTCGGGCTAATGGCCCTCGTCAGTCTAGGGCGGACTTTATTTCATGAGATACACACGGGATCTAATGGAATCCTCACAATCTACCAAAGAGGTGTTTTGCTGGCAATGTGGCTGGGCCAAATCTAGTGGCAAAACATGGATGGAAAATTTGCCGGGAGGAAATTAATCCATGGAAGCAATGGTCGCCTCTCCCGTCAAAATTAACGTCAGAATCTGACGCCATCTATTGACCGTCGCCGCAACTAGCGGCATCGGGTCGGTGACAAAGCCACAACACTGACGAGGGCCATTAGCCTGAAACCATGGTCTCTAGGTGGACGCTTATCAGTTTGCCAAAGTTGGTGTTGTGGCTTGCGCGAGCGGTAGGGGATTATATTTTTCGTTTTAAGAGTAGTAGATAAACAATATTCTTGACTAAACTGAGCATTTTATGTTATGTTATGTAAAGGTTTCAAAATGCCGGAACTATACCGATGGGGATTTTTTAGTACTGGGAGCTGAGACTTTATGGGCAAAAATTACCATTGTTAAAAATGAATCAGGAAGTCTATTAAGCGTGAAGTCACATTTTGGATCTAGCAACCAAATGAAGATTTTGGCCTAACAGAGAGCGTCTACAGGATTATCAATGTAACGGAAGGGGTTCTGGTAGTTTCTATATCCCGATATAATTCTCCCATATAGATTAATTTTTAATTAAATATATCAAATATATATAACTAGACGAATGGCCCGGGCAACGCCCGGGGTTTACCTGAGTGCGAATATATTCTAAAAACGTTGACTTGGGTGGTCGCTATTAACAGGGTGGTCTGTATAGACAGGTGGAGGTATCACACAGCTGATAACAGGGTTGTCTAGAGTGGTCGCTATAGACAGGGTGGTCTGTATAGACAGGTTTATGAGAGAGGCACAAACTTACAGGTTGTTGACGCCGCAATCCCCAGAGAGAGTGTTTTTTGTTTCATCATGCTGTGACTCACACGACGACCCAAGGTCAACAGGGGTGGAGCAGCAAGCTTAAGCATATCACCGTCTGGCGGCGCTGCTTGCGAGTTATATCTACAATTCTGCAAATAACTCTAAGGATATTCAAGATATTCAAGAAATTATTTTTCGAAAACCTTTCCGGGGATATACCTAATAATATCCCAGAATTTCATGGCGATTAATGTATGGTTTTTGAATAACAGGGTTGTCTAGAGGAGGGCAGGGAGGACACGTGTTTTCTTGCAGCCAATGAGCGCGCATTCTATCCGTGGGCTTCAGACAAACAGACAAACAGACAAACAAACAGACAGAATAAGGCAAATATATAAGTAGATTGATTTAAAATGACTACAAATAATTATACCTTTTTTACATATATAAAAACACGGGATATACGAGTATGTTATCAAATGCTTCTAAATATTGACACGGTAGTGTAGTGATGACAGGGAATCTTTCGAGTTGAATTAAATAGATATTTATAGGGATTTATTGATAAGATATAGGTATATAATAAGATAAAAGGGTTTCTTATCGATACAGGTCTGCCAGTGTGTAGATCATCCGTGACGCTTTTTTGACCAGCTTTAAATAGTGCAAACCATTCAAATGTTCTCGATTGTGATAGGGCATCTTCTTCAAAAGCCTGCTTCAACATTTGAAATGATTCGGAAGCTGTTTTCCCTTATGCAGACTCGCTGTTTTTCAATACACTCTATACTGAAGTTAAAACATGTTCTGATATACTTGAGCTTATAAATTCGAAAAAAATGTGAGCGCGTGCGTCTGTATGATCGATCTTTTTTCTACATGTTGATAAATGTTTTATATATAAGGTCCTTATAAAATTATTTCATTGTTTTGAATATTTTACATGATCCAGTTTCATTCCTGGAAATTATTGATCACACGTTGTAAAAAAACGAAAAAAGGCATCTCCATATCGAGCAAATGAAAGTTTTTGATGGTTTGCGCAATTATCGGAATAAATAGTTTTTTTTTAAAGCTGGAGATTTTTTTACATTATTTTCTGTTCTAAATGTGTGTTCAACATTAATTTTCTTTATATTTCAGTTAACCACTATGTTGTGTTATTAAGCAGCTATGTCATCATTTATAATGAAATGAATTTATAAATCAACATACTATTTTATAAACAATACTTAAAGTTATTAAAATAAAAACATAAATCCTCCAGGGAAAAGATTCTTTTAAAAATATTTTTATTTAAAAATATCTCGAGCTTTCGGGCAAGTAAGCCCTTCTACGGGAGAAACTATTTTACATCCTTAATACGCCACAATAATAAGGATGTAAAATAGTTTCTCCCGTAGAAGGGCTTACTTGCCCGAAAGCTCGAGATATTTTTAAATAAAAATATTTTTAAAAGAATCTTTTCCCTGGAGGATTTATGTTTTTATTTTAATATTGATTCAAGGGATTATTTTTATCGAACTTAAAGTTATACCGCATAAGTTTCTTTTCTATGAAAATCTATATTTATTTAAATCTATATTTACTATTTCTAACTTTTTTTTTTTGAATGAAGTATGAGAGGGTGAAAATATGAAGAGTAATGGCGAACGGGAAAAATAAAAGTGTCCAGGGGCGGGAAACGAACCCACAACCTTCTTACCGGGCAGGTGCCATGTCCACTAGGCTACCCTGGACGTTATTTCCCGTTCGTATTTTTCCCGTTCGCCATTACTCTTCATATTTTCACCCTCTCATACTTCATTCAAAAAAAAGTTAGAAATAGTAAATATTTCTCTTTAAAATAAATATAGATTTATCATAGAAAAGAAACTTATGCGGTATAACTTTAAGTATTGTTTATAATCACACGCCGCAGTCCTTTATAATATACTATTTTATAAATACGACTTTATATTAAATTTTACAAAGGATAAAAAAAAAGAAAATCTCATTTTAAATGTGTAAAAAGATGCTTTTACTCAATTCTCTTATAAAAGTTTTGGTTCGAATAATCACTATGCAAAATGATATAAATATAGGATTGTTCCTGATTTTGTGTGGCCAGGCCTAAATAATTATTTTATTTTATAAAATAAAATGTTACTTGGAATTTTTGAAACCCAAACCCGATATTTGGTTTGAAAGAAATAAATGTTTTAATATAATTTAGAGAGAGACAAGGCGCGATCGTCGTGAAAAGCGTATTTTAAACGCGTATAAGCTTTGAAATAGACAAAGTTATTTCATACGCCTAAATCAAAATTTCGCTATCTTATATAATTCAATTTATAAATAATTCTCACCGATAAAAAGCATTTTTTCCGAAAATAAAGATAGAAAAAATTAAGTCTTCATATCTTAATATTTCAAATATATTTTTATTATCATGGCTAGATGTCATATAAACGTTATATGAATACCCTATAAACTTAAAAAGAAGAACAAATTCGTAAATTGAAGAGTTTCTTGTATTCGTAAAATGGCGAAATTATAAGGTGAGAGGTTTCTTTCGCCTTATGATATAGCGCTTTTATGAATTTGCTCCAGGCGATTATATAACTCAAGTTTCTTGTAGAATATTGTTCTCTTCTTCTGATAATACACATTTCTCTAGGTTATTATTCAACTTCAAGTATTTAGTTGTTTTCTCTTTTGAATCTGAGAAAAATATACACTTCCCTCACACTAATCCTATTTGTGCAGGCGACGATCTCATTACGCCCGTGTACATCGCTCCAACCCCCAAGCCCACGCCGCCCCCCACCACCACCACCACAACCACTACCACGACCACGACGACCACCACCACGACCATGTCGCCGGATCTGGTGTGTGATGACGAGGAGGAGTGCGCCGAAGGCTCGGGAGTAAAGCCCGTATTCCCCGAAGAGCCGCCCATCCCACCCCCCTCGCCGGCCCCCGCTCCCCCTTCGCCGCCCGTCCACACCGAGCCTCCTCCAGAGCCTCCGGTGACCTACCGGCCTCCCACCACTCGCGGGCCATTGGTGGAATACCCCGTCCCCATCCCAGAACTCCCAACGGGCCACGAGCCTCCCGTGCAGATGCCCAGTCCCAAGAGCTCGGCGGTCTACACGGCATTGATGATCGGAATGACAGCAGGCGTTCTCATCTCCGTCGTGTTAATCGTGTTAATGCTCTATCGTCTACGGCCTTTCCTCGGCCTTAAGGCCCCGCCCCCTGCGGCCGCCCCTGTCGCGCCAGGCCCCGATATGAACGGTTCACTCAAGACGCCTCCTAAACTTCCCAAAAAGAAGGAGGTCAAAGACCTGAAAGAGTGGTACGTCTAACCGCCTGCCTTCGTTTTCTAACGCCGGGGGGAACTTTATTTTTGTATTTGGTTGTTCGGGATCGTGCGTAGCCGCAGCAGCAATAGGTGCTGTTTCTTTATCTTTTTAAAACCTTGTGTTACACTTGTTACTCATTGGGAATATTTCTTGTTTGAGATCCCTATTTTCTTGTTGTATTATTTGTACAAAACTACACAGACACACACTCGACAGCCTGGGACGGACTGACCCAAGGTGACGACGCCGTCATTCAAGCTAGAGCAACGAAATGTTACCGAGGTAGTTCTCCTCCATCCATCCCTGACGGCAGAGATGCGAACCACTATCTGCAAGGACTACTGTACATTCTGTAAATAAACTTCAATTTGCACATGTCCTTTTTTCTTACCTGCTTCGTGAATCGCCACCACAGCTATATTACAGCCTTATTTTACACTCTTAAACAGATGGCGATATTGAAAGAATAAAGACTATACCTATTTGTCTGATATTCTATCACACACATGTAAATATCATAGATAACACGTATATCACAAATAGATGTAAATGTAGTAACCTGTAGTTCAGTCAAGTACGGCGTAGATAAAAATACGAAACAGAATGATGCGAGATACTCCAGATCGAAATAACTTACCTTTCCACGAGCAGGGAGATATTGAAGCTACTTATTATAACTTTCTTATGTTTGTTTATTTCTCCCTTTTAAAATTCATTTTAAGATAAGGAAGCAATGCATTCAGGGTTATCACTCAAATACAAAACGTAGAGTTGATTATAACGAATGAGCCACAAAACCAGTTTTGACAAATTAAAGCCAACAACCTGTATATCAAGGTTCCGAGCTTTGGCGTTCACCAGTACAGGCGCGGCATAGATTTCAAGACATATTACAATAATTTTTTCAAAAAAACCTTCTTCATGCTCTTCTTTGAACTTTCTCGAAGGAGAAAGAAAAAAATATTCACTCAGAAAGCATGCGTTTTGCTAGTTTAATACGTACAAATTAGGATTTGCTGAGGTCTTATAATTTTACAACCATATATTCGATATTTTTCAATTGAATATTTATAAACCATAATATAATTTACAATCAGATTAAAATTGCTATAACAAAATGTACAGAGGATTTCTTGATATCATTTAGAGATTAAAAATATGTATTTCTCTACTAAAAATACAGAGGGCGTTCCATTTTTGGAATAACGATTTTGCAACGCTGTAGCTCGCGAAAGAACGCGATGTTATACAAGGTATGTCCCATAAGTTCCCCGACTGGGTCCATAAAAAAAGATAAGATATATATTTTTAAAAAAATTATTAAAACTTTTCAAATAATCCCTCCTTGTTTCAACGCACCAGCGCCATCGTTTCTCCCAATTGTCGAAACAGTTTTTATAGGCCTTTTTTGGAATGCTCTTTAATGCCAACAGCGATTTTTATATTATGTCATCCCTGGTGTCAAAATATCTTCCTTTCAGAACTGATTTAAGTTTGGGGAACAGGAAAAAGTCATTTGGTGCGATGTCTGGGGAATAGGGTGGTTGAGGTAGGATTTGTGTCCCGTTTTTCGCCAAAAGACTTGTCACCAAGTGCGCTGTGTGAGGGCGGGCATTGTCATGGTGTAGGATCCAGTCACCATTAGTCCATTTTTCTGGCCTTTTTTTTTCGAATCGCTTCCCTTAGACGGCGAAGAATGCCAAAACACATTTCCTTAATAACTGTTTGGCCTGCCGGAAGATACTCGTGATGAACAATGTTCTTGTTATCCAAAAAGCGACCAGCAAGACCTTTTTTTCTGGATTTCAATATCCTGGATTTTTTGGGTCTAGGCTCACCCTGATCTCTCCACTCGGCAGATTGACGCTTGGTTTCAGGGTCATAGCCATAGACCCATGTCTCGTCGCCTGTGATTATCTTGTCTTTCCATTCCGGATCCGTTCTTGATATTTCCAACATGTCCTCACAGATTGCAAGCCGACACAGTTTTTGCTCATTGGTGAGAAATCTTGGGATGAATTTTGCAGAAGTCTTTTTGAGCTTCAAATCTTCGGTTACGATCCTTCGAATCGTTGTTTTAGAGATGCCTGTGTCTTTCTCTAGCTCCAGCAAAGTGGTTCGAGGATTTTCTTTGATCAAATCGGTGATTTTTTGCACATTTTCATCAGTCCTTTGAAATTTTGGGCGTCCTTGACAAGGATCATCTTCAATGGAAATTCTGCCAACTTTAAATCTAGAATGCCATTCAAAAACAGTTGTTCTCGTTGAGCGTCATTGGGGAATGTTTTATTAAGCATTTCAAAAGTTTCGGTCGCTGATATTTGAAGTTTCAAGCAAAATTCTATGCAAATCCTCTGCTTTAATTTTTGTTCCATCGTAAAATCGCCGCAGCGCTAGGTGTAACCTTTCAATAAATTAGAATGACCTTGGCGCACGCGCACGTACCGCCTCGATATTGGTACCACCGTGTTGCCATATATCTTTTCTATAATAAACAGTCAAATTTATTTACATTTTTCATTTATTTATTTTTTATGGACCCAGTCCGGGAACGTATGGGACATATCTTGTATTTATTCGAAAGAACAAGCATTGGTTTATATTTAAACAGAATACTATTTTTAAATATCCGAAATGCCTAAAATTATGAGTGATTTTGTAAAAGGTTACGTTTTCAGACTTTCTGAGGAGAAATACTTGTTTACCCAAATTATTAAAATTATAAAAGAATATTGATATTATTAAGTTCACAATCAGTCACATAATAAAGGAAACAAAAGAAAATTTGATATCTATGAATTTAAGCTATAAGAATCCTCTAAAAAAGGTGCCTGAAGAAACCTTTAACTCCAACCGAAAGAAAAATAAAATAAATTATCGTCAGAGAGAATCCACCTTCTCAAAGAAACATTTCCACAATAACCAACGCACCACTTTCTACCGTTACCCGTATGTATAATTAGGAAAAAATGTGCTTAAAAATATGTAAAAAGGCGAAAGTTCATTTTCTCAAGCCGCACCATATTGAGAAACAAAAGACCTACGGCAGGGCACTTTATGAAAAGTATCTGACAGGTAAAAAATGGAATTTGGTTGTTACACTGGATGAGGCATGAGTTTACCTCAATGATAGCAACCAACCCCGTGCCATTTTTACTATGCTAACTCTCAAATAAATACCTTTCAGAACTGGGTCAAGTTATGCAAGGAAAGTGTTTCAAAGGGCTTCATGATCGTTAAGGTTTCTGCAACAATGGGAAGCTTCCAATAAAGAAGGTGGACCCAAATGTTAAGATAAATTTACAAATCTACCAAAGATTTATCTTGGACCCATTATTCGACAATGATGTCCAGTTTTTGCATCCAGTTACTCAAGATCCATGTGTCTACACCCAGGATAAAGCCACGAGACATACCTCACGTTCATCACGTCAATACCTGGAATGAAACCGGCATTTCGTATATCCCTTTCAAGCACATTCCTGGTAGAGAATCTCCAGACTTGGCTCCAATGGATTTTTATAGCTCGAGAAGGCCTTTAGAGTCGACACTACGACCATCGAATAAAACGTAAATAAGTAATTATAAAAACCACTTTTTAAAAAAAGCTTTCATTCAAAATGCACTAAAAATAACAAAATAAATATTTCTGAAGTATTGCTTTTTTTCTGAAGGTACCATTTAACAAATAAAATAATAGACTTAGAAATAAAAAGCGGTGAGGGATAATAGCCATGGATTTGAGATTTTTGTGATTTTATATGAAGCAAATGATTAGCAAGATTACGCCTTTCATTAAATTTTTGCCTATTTAACGCATAAACTATGATCATCCCCCAAGAATAAAATAAATATTTCTGAATGTGCCATTTAACAAATAGATTAATAGAATTAGAAATAAAAGCGGTGGGGGATGATAATCATTTATGCAGCAAATAGGTATATATTTTTCTATTTAAATTTCCATGGCTCTGGAAGTAGATTTAAAATGACGATCGTGTTCTAGGCGAGCTTCACGTTCTGCTGAAGTTTCCTTGGCTCTGGACGTTGTTTTAGAATGACGATCGTGTTCTAGGCGAGCTTCACGTTTTGCTGAGGTTTCCATGGCTCTGGAAGTAGATTTAAAATGACGATCGTTTTCTAGGCGAGCTTCCCGTTCTGCTGAGGTTTTCATGGTTCTGGACGTGGATTTAAAATGACGATTGTTTTCTAGGCGAGTTTCACGTTCTGCTGAGGTTTCCATGGCTCTGGACATGGATTTAAAATGGCGATCCTTTTCTTGGCGAGCTTTACGTTCTGCTGAGGTTCAGCTGCTCTTGCAAGAGATTTATACAAACATTTTTTTACGAGTCTTATTCGCCTAGCCCCTTCATGTGCGTTGCTCAATTTCTCCTGACGCTTAATTTTTTCCTTCTCTAGTCGTCTCTTACGCTGTGTAGCCGTTTCTTTTCGTTGTTTATTTTTCATTTTTATTTTTCTAGTGGGTAGTGCTCACTTTCTAAAATTAAATAAGCTCGATTGGGAGGTGAAGGAAATTGTAATTTTATATTCATTTATCTGGTTTATTTGGTACATCGTTACGTAGACAAGGTAGAAATGTGATATTAAAAATAAAATTCTGTTCCTAAATAAACGAATAATCTGCTGCAAATATATCACCTACAGATTTAAGTAGTAATTACAAGTACTTTCTTCATATTATTTTATTCGGTTCACCGAATTTCCTGGAGCGCACAGAAGTAAACAGCAACTTGTGTCTGCCTTCAAACAAAATGTTTTTGTAGTACTAACAAATGGAGGGCCATGGGGATAACAATATAATAAAGATTAAATTAGATATATAATTTTATACAGTGTATGAGATTAAATACAATTAAATGTTATTATATAAAAAATATAATTAGGCTTAAAAGTAATATTTACCGAAGAGAGCAAAGTTCTTCACATGCCGCGCGCCAAAAAAATAGGGCTCAAAGTAGTGTTACCGAAGCAGCGTTTTCACTCGAGTTCCACCTCGTGAGCCTCCTGTGCTGCGCGCGCATTGTCATCAGGTTTGAAAATGTGTACCAAATTTCATATTTCTAGGTGCCCTATAAGTATATTAAAAATTGATTACAAGATTTGGCGACATCTTTGGAGCAGTGGCCACCCAGACCTTTCGGTCCATAAACCGGCATGCGAAGGCATACCCATTGCTGACATCCAGGTCACCCAGCCAAAAAGGGAATGATGCATTCTCCATGCACCGAGCGGCCATTGTTTGACCCCTCGCGCCCGCCATTATGGTCTGGCTCCATGGGGTCGACCAATCAAACCCACAGGCGTCTTCGAGAGTTCATGGCAAGGTTGCTGACCGAGCCCTCTCGTTCGGACTTAGTTAAACCCGTCCTACGCTCCAATAGGATTCCCCCCCTTTGGCCCTCGAACCTTTGATCACAGTACTCCCTGAATATGCCGTCGAATCAAGGACCTCTGAGGTTCTGAGGTTTACGCGGGGAAACCAACGTGAAGGCGGGAAGGTGGTACTACTGTGTGCACCCCTTGGTTTTTCAGCACCAGGCCTAGCCCTGGTGCAATTTTCGCGCACGGCAAGGACGCTCCCAATGGCGCACACACAGAGCGAAGACCCAAGAGTTTCAAGACTCCTGCGCCCCGCGACCAGCTAACCAAGGGCGGATCACCAGCTTACAGCTTCACTGAGGATCAACCAGTGGCACTCCGGCGCGAAGCAAACACGCAGAGACGCCTCTCCACTCCACTCCCCTCTAGAGTGAGTGTAGAGGGTGGGAAAAACTTCTTTCCCCACAAGATTTGGCGGCAGAATAGAAATTCGGCAAAGCCAGGGACGATATAGGCTCAACGGCCCTTGCATCCCCTGTTTTTTGCTGAAACCACGTCACACAGCCAGAAGGGATGATGCAATCTCATGCACCGAGCGGCCATTGGTAGGCCCCTCGCGCCCGCCATTAAGGTCTGGCTCCATGGGGTTGACCATTCACCCACAGGCGTCTCCGAGAGTTCATTGGCAAGGTTGCCGACCGAGCCCTCCCGTTCGGACTTAGTTAAACCCGTCCTACGCTCCAA
This sequence comes from Cordylochernes scorpioides, assembly GCA_030710605.1. Taxonomy (NCBI): domain Eukaryota; kingdom Metazoa; phylum Arthropoda; class Arachnida; order Pseudoscorpiones; family Chernetidae; genus Cordylochernes; species Cordylochernes scorpioides. Next base: position 95,721,108 of record CP092867.1, read on the forward strand.
TAGGACTCCCCCCCCCCCCTTTAGCCCTCGAACCCTTATCCAGTACTCCCTGAATCTGCCGTCGAATCAAGGACCTCTGAGGAACTTAGGTTTACGCAGGGAACGTCGTGAACGCGGGGGGGTGGTACTACTGTGTGCACCCCTTGGTTTTTCATGGTGCGCACGGCAAGGACACTCCCAATGACGCACACACAGAGCGAAGACCCAAGAGTTTCAAGACACGTGCGCCTCACCTCAGACAACCAAGGGCAGACGGCCAGCTTACAGCTTCACTGGACATCAGCCAGTGGCACCCCGACGGAGGACAACACGCAGAGACGCCTCTACACTCACTCCCCTCTAGAGTGATTGTAGAGGGCGGGAAAAACTCCTTCCCCGCAGATTTGGCGACAGAATAGAAATTTGGCTCAATCAAAGACTGAGCCAGGGACGATATAGGCATAAACAAGCCCTTGCATCTCTTTTCGCTGACTCTGTGCCAATTATCATTAAGTTCAAATTTTTAATCAGCGGGAAGAGAAAACCTATTAGACAGGCTCTGCAAATCAACATGGAGGTGTATCGATAGTAACCTCAGCAACGGTTCACTTTATTAAAAAATCTACACAATACATAAAATAGGTAATTTTGAAGTAGATATATAATATATATAGGAAACAATTAAGTATATAGTTAATTTTATATAATATATATAGTGAGTGAGGGAGAAAAAAAAATAAAATAAAAAAATAAAATAAAATAAAACAAAATAAAAAAAAATAAAAAATAAAAATAAAATAAAAAATAAAATAATTAAAGCAAGTCTCATACATTTTGTTGTAACAAATCAATAATTTTTTTACAAAATTGTGCAAGTTCAATTTTATAAGTAGCAATTATATGGGGAAGATTAGGATTTGTTTGCCTCAAGAAAAGGGGACGGATATGGTTCAGAGAGTGACAATCAAATAATAAGTGAGTGTGACTGATATTGATCTGATTACAAAGACATGGAGAAGGTATTTTAATTTTAAATTTTACAAAATAAGAGGGAAAGGGACCATGGCCAGTTAAAAAGTAGTTCAAAAATGCATCACCTAAGATACGTTTATTGTCAACAAATTTTAGCCATTTATATAAATCCCTACCATTTAAAGACTGGTTCCAATTATCTTGCCAAATATCTAAAATTATCCTTTTAAATAAATGTTTTCTAAATGATTTAGGTATAGGTAATTATTGATAAGGAGAGGGAAATTTATAAGAATCTTTAGCTATCCTATCAGCCATTTCATTTCCTTCAATTCCTATTTGAGCCTTAATCCAATATAAGTGGACATTTTTATTTTTGACGTGACAACGTCTTAAATTAGGTTGCGGCTGGGAGTCACTTATGAAAAAGTGTAACGCCCGGTAACGTTACGATGAGTCACCGAACGAGAGTGCTGCGCGCGCAGCGCTAGAGAATTAGGCGCATTGAATCGGCGCATGCTTGTCTCTGTCTTTGTCTTTCTCGAACGTTCTTGGCGTTGGAAAAACAAGAAAGCGTCATAATACAAGTTCACACGTGTGGTTAAAGTATCGTCAGCTGTGTCTGTAGTGAAAATGTGGAGTGCTTAGATTCGTCATTTACAACAACTACAACAATAAAGGTAAATAATTGTACACTGATATTTCATTATCGTAAACTATGATTGATTGATTAATTGTTAGCTTGACACAAAAGTTGAGAAACTGAGTTTATAGGTTATGTCATACTATTGATAAATGTTGATAGTGTTAAGTAAATTATTAGTTTAAAATTAATTAATTAATTAATTATTATTTTACAAATTTTAAATAGTTTCAAATTTATTTAGCAAAAATTTGAACCTTCGATCTGAATAAATGTTTTGATTTTCGAATTGATTCTTTAAAATTACAAATATTAAGAAAAAGTGGCAGATATTAGAAAACTTTATTTAAACTGTGTTGAGCAAGAATTTTAACATCTAATTTAAGTAAATGTTTTAATTTTCAACTTCATTATTTACAATTACAAATTTAATTTAATTTCAAATTTATTTAGCAAATGTTGGGAGAATCTTAATAATTATTTTCTATTAAAAGTAAAAAAGCTTCTTTATTGAAGACACTAATTACAATGAAGTCAAATTACTATAAAAAGAGTTTTAGAAACTCATACGTCTCCACACAGATTCCCAACCACTCTCACTCAAAGAAAATACCTATATATATACACATTATCTACACCACAGAATAAAATAATCCACAGATTAATATAATCATAGAATGAAAAATGAACATTTTAAATTATAAATATCAACAAATCTCCCCTTCAAATTTTCAATTTTCATTCCTCAAAAAGTAACTCCACCACTTAGGCAGTTCTTAATCTTGACAGCATCCACACTCTTGGTGAGATGGTCCGCTTTCATTTCTTCGGATGGGACATGCAAAACTTCAATTTCTTCATCTTCCACAATTTGTCTTATGAAGTGACACTTTCTATTCAAGTACTTCGTATTTGCTTTCATATTTTTTGACTTAATCATTGAAATAGCATTCTGGCTGTCACAATAAACAGTAATTCGATCTTTCAAATCAATTTTTATTTCTCCAATGATGTTACGTGTCCAAATCAATTCTTTAATTCCTTCAGATAAGGCTTCTAATTCACTCTCTGCAGTTGACAAGGCAACATTTCTTTGTTTATTACTTTTCCAATTAAGTAAGTTGTTTCCCATTTCTATAACAAAACCAGAATACGATCTCGCATCAGCTGTTCTGTCCCAACTCGCATCAGTATAAGTCACAATACTTGAATCTCCCCTAGAATAAATCAATTAATAATTCATAGTTCCCTTCAAATATCTTAATATCCTCTTCAATCCATTCATGTGAACCTCTCTAGGATCTTTATTAAATCTACTCATATTGCTTATAGCATAACAAATGTCCGGTCTTGTTCTAGTTGCTATGTAAATCAATTTTCCAACAATTTCCTGATAGTAATTTTGATCAATCGATTTACTATTTTCAAATAAATCATAATTTGTAGAAATGCATAACGGAGTTTTTGAAGGATTGCAATCACGTAAATTATAGGTTTCCAATATTTCTTCAATATATTTCTTTTGATTTATAAAAATACTATCATCCCTATATTCAAATTCCATTCCAAGAAAGTTTTTTGCAGCTCCTAAATCCGTGATATCTATCTCTCTTTTTATCCTTTTCCAAATATTTTCCTCAAAATCGTCACCAGATCCTACACTTAGTATGTCATCCACATGAATTCCCAGATATAAGAAATGATTTCTAAAATTGCAATAATATAAACATGGATCATTCGCAGATTGTTTCATTCCTGCATTGGTTAATAATTCATCTAATTTCTTATTCCACATTCTACTCGCTTGTTTAAGGCCATAAATACTTTTCATTAGATAACAAATCTTGTTGTTTCCCTTTTCATATCCAGGAGGTTGAAGCATAAATATTTCCTCCTCCAAATCACCATATAAAAAAGCTGTTTGAACGTCTTTTTGCTGAGGAATAACTTTTTTCATTGCAGCTATTTTTATTAGAATTCTTATGGTCTCAGGTCTTATTGTTGGAGAATAAATTTCGTGGTAATCACTACCCAGTATTTGATCATATCCAGTAGCTACTAGCCTCGCTTTGAAGTTTTTAATTGATCCATCACTATTTTTCTTAATTGAAAAAATCCACTTACTTTTGATCAATTTTTTATCTTTAGGCCTATCTATCAATCTCCAAACTTTTAACTTATTAATCCTTTGCATCTCATCTTCCATGGCTTTAATCCATTGTTTTCTATCATCAGAATTCAGTGCTTCTTGGTGTAATCCCTCGGACATTTAATTTCAAAAGTTCTATCAGAAACATTTTCCTTATTCTTTATTAGTCTTAATCTTTCAGATCTCCTCACACCCTTTTTTATAAGTTCTTCTTCCTCGGTTTCTCTCAAACGAAGATCTCGTTCTTCTCTCTTTTCTCTCGTTATTCCTGGTTCTGGTCCTCTTCTATGTGGAGTAATTATTTCATCAGGAGGTATTTCCTCTATTTCACTCAAATCTATATCATTTTCATCTTGAGGAATATGCTCATCATCGATGTTAAAATTTTCTACTTGGTCTTCTCTATTACCACCATAGTCTTCATTCCCGTGAGAAATCAAATTTTGGTCTTCTCTACAAAAAAAGAAAAGTTCATTTTCATCAAGATTTCTACCTCTATTATTCATTAAATAATATCCCAACTTAGCTTCATTAAATTTAACGTCTGATACTTCATGAATTTCATCCATTTCCGGTAAATATATTCTATAGCCTTTTCTTATCATACTATATCCCATCATGATCCCTTTATGAGCTTTTGGTTCCATCTTCTTTCTCTTTTCTTTTCTAATATGAACATAAGCTTCGCTTCCGAACCTTTTAAAATAAACAATGTTTGGTTTCCATCCTTTGTATATCTCGAAAGGAGTTGTATTCATTTCTTTGATTTTTATTCTATTATTTATATGAACAGCTACCTTAACACTTTCACTCCAAAATTTTAAAGGTAATTTAGAATCAATTAGCATGGTTCTAGCTGACTCAACTATGGTTCTATTGAATCTTTCGGCTTTTCCATTGCTTTCAGGAGTATAAGCTGTAGTGAATTCTTGTTTGATGCCCTTACTAGATAACCATCGCCTCAAATAATTTGAAATATACTCTCCACCATTATCATTTCGAATTCTCTTCAATTTCCTTCCAGTCTGTCTTTCTTCTTGGATAATCAAATTTATTATGGAATCTGCTGTTTGAGATTTATTAGCAATTGGTATAACGAAAGTAAAATTACTATAGTAATCAACAATCGTAATGAAATATTTATATCCAAAAGAATCATTTAAAGGTCCAACTATGTCGGTATGCCATAGATCCAAAATATCTTCAGATTGTTTATATTGAACACTTTTGTAAGATTTTCTATGTAATTTTCCCAATGTACAAGATACGCAATTTCCTTTGTTATTATGTAAATTTTTCAATCCTAATACAGTAGAATTATCATACATCTCTTTCAATTTCTGAAAATTTACATGAGCAAGTCTTTGATGCCATAGCATATCATCTACTTCTGCTTTTCTAGCTATTTCCATATTTAGGGTTCCCTCTACTTCAAATTTATCACCATTTCTCCTTGCCTCATATAAAATCTCACCATCTTCACCTATTACCTCAGCTTTATATTTACTAAATAATACACTTAAATCATGATCCACTATTTTTGCAACCGATAATAAACCTTCTCTCAAATCAGGCACATGCAAAACATTTTCAAATTTAATGATTCCCTCATCTACATTCGACTTCATTCTTATATCTCCAATTCCCGATGATTTCATCACTGCACCCTTCTCAGCTGTTGCTATAATTCTCTCCTCCTCTTCATACTTTATAAAAAATTCCTTCCCACTAACCATATGGCTAGAGGCTCCAGAATCCATTGTCCATCTAATTTTTTCATCCCCTTGATCTTCCTCTTCGTGATTAACTTCACTTGTCTCCATCACATGATTTGTAGACTCTCTATAATTTCTCCTGTTTACTCCTCTCCTAGGCCCATTATATTTATGCTCTGCATTCTCTTCACTTTTATTCTTTCTACATATTTCCGATTTATGACCAAATCCTCCACATTTAAAACATTTGATCTTGCCTCTGCACTCTCTAGAAATGTGTCCCATCTTTCCACAGTTGAAACATTTGATAGCAAAATTTCGTCTTCCCGTTCGGCCCTCTCTAGCTTTAGATGCTATTTCTGTTTGCCGTTTTTCTTCTTTTCTAAGTTTTAATTTTTCTTCTGTTTCCCTCAGGATTTGTCTTATAGTGTTCATATTATTTTGCCTGTCTGATTTTATAATTTTTATGTCAAAATCAAATTCAACTCTCAACCCTTCCAAAACGAAGCAAATTAACTCTCTATCTTTAATCTCATCTCCTGCTTGAATGCTTTTGCTCTTTATAATTATTGCTCTATTTAAGTAGTCATCCACCGTTTCATCTTCGTTCATTTTCAATTTTGACAATTCCACTCTATTTTTCATCTGTAAGTCTTCATTTTTAGATGCCATTTCTTCTCCAATTATATTCCATAATTTCTTGGCACTTTTTTCGCTCGAGTATTTTAGCACTTGAGTGTCATTCATTGTTCTATTCATCAAATTTCTTGCAATGGCATTGTCGTCATCCCAGTCTTCCCAGATTTTCATTTTTTCATCAAATTTCTTGTATGTTTCTATTGGCTTTTCCACTTCTTCTCCTTCTATAATTCTTCTCCATAATTTTAATCCCCGTAATTCACTTTCAATTCGATTTGACCAGATCAAGTAGTTTTTGTCTGAAAGTTTTTCTATTGGAGATAAATTAAAATTTTGCATCTTTTCTTTTTTCTAAAAATTTTTCAATTAATCTTGATTTGCATAAATTTAAATTCAACCGCTCTCTGCTACCAATTGTTGGGAGAATCTTAATAATTATTTTCTATTAAAAGTAAAAAAGCTTCTTTATTGAAGACACTAATTACAATGAAGTCAAATTACTATAAAAAGAGTTTTAGAAACTCATACGTCTCCACACAGATTCTCAACCACTCTCACTCAAAGAAAATACCTATATATATACACATAATCTACACCACAGAATAAAATAATCCACAGATTAATATAATCATAGAATGAAAAATGAACATTTTAAATTATAAATATCAACAATTTGAACCTTCGATCTGAATAAGTGTTTTGATTTTCAAATACTAACGCGGCTGGTGGAGTGGCGATCTATCGTAAATTATCATCGACATCTACGGCGGAAGTGTTCCAAGTTGCGATTACAGACGTAACTCGTGTCATTAAAACCAAGGGTGACATGTGCATGACTGAAGTTACTTGCTTCGCCGCTAATACTAGCTTCAAGTTTATACTCGGTGCTGTATATATTCACCCAGGAGCTAGTATGCAGGATATTGGAATGTTACTATGGCAAGGACTCGGTCCGTACATTCACAACAGCCAGTACGTGCCACCGTTCGTGCAAGTTGATTCTAGTATACCGATTCTTCTGTGTGGTGATTTTAACAAAAACGTAAAGCCTGACAACTCGTTTCTTAATTTCATGAAAAATACGTATAATCTTGATTGCGTATCAAACGTTTCTAAGTCAACTACGTTGAAAGGAACAACTATCGACTTGACTTTCGCAAGACACATTACAGCAGAAACACTTCCTTTCATTTCATATTTCTCCTATCATCGTCCTATCCTCAACAAAATCACTCAAATAGGAATTAGTTAAGTTTAAGTTTACATGTACAATGTTTTAGTAAACAAAATATATTTCTATAGTTAAAATTTGTGCAATTCTTATTTTCATTCAATACCTTGTTCCTATTGTGCAATTTAATTATATTCATATCAATAAATATTCTACCGTTGTCACGTAAAATCTTCGCCCGTAAAACCGACTTTACAGGCAACCATTGTTTTTACTTCTTAATTTATGAATTTTTGCCTTATTGCGCATGGTTGTCCATGATTTAGAAAATGAATTGTTAAGAGCCTGAAGTGATGAAAGGCTATCCGTGGCCAAATGCAGAGAATTATAATTTTGATATTCAAACCACTCTAGAGCCGTATAAATAGCTAAGTTCTCAGCTTGAAAGACGCTTCTATCTGGAAATAAGATATAAGCCTCTCTGTGTATGCTTTTGTTATCATAAAAGGCACACCATCCAGCTCCAACACCATTTTCTGATTTAGAACCATCTGTAAAAATAGTTATGTCCGAACTATTAGGTAAATATTTTTGAAATGTAATTAAGTTAAAGTCAGCAGGATTACAAAAGAAATTTTTAGAAGGAATATCAATAATATTATAATCTACACCTATATTAAAAATATTATCAGGCCTCTTTAAGGAAGTAACATTAATCTCAAGATTTAATATTAAATTTATAGGGATAAGTCCTGAAAGAAACAAGGCGGCATCAGTGCTTAAGGTGTTATAACCCCTGCAAATAGCAAGGGCGAAAGGTCTTTGAATTGATCTTATGATTTTTACAAAAGTGTCATTATTATGAATATCTTCCCACCAAACTTTAGCAGCATAAACAATGGATCTTTCGAAGCCAGATAAGTAGATGCGTTTAATTACTGCAGGAGATAAGCCCCAATTTGAAGATGTCATTTTACGTAAATTTTTCCCTTTTTTTTGTATTGTTTGCTTTATAAATTTTATATGATCGTTCCAGCTCAAAAACCTATTAAACACAGTGCCTAAATTTTTATATTATTAGAAAATTTAATACATTTATTATTAAGTCTAACAACTGGATTCCTAACACCACCTTTACCCAAACCTTTATTTAAACCTGAAGGAGCAAAATATAAAGCTGAACATTTTTCAGGAGAAACATTTAATTTATTATTTACTAGCGGACCCGCCCGGCTTCGCCCGGGTTTTACCCGAGTAAAGGTTTGTCTAACGAATCTCTGGATAAAGTGAACATTTTTTCCCGGTTCCTTGAAAAATACTCGATAAGTTGAATAAAATCAATATTAATTGGTTCCCTCGGTAATTGGAAAATAAAGGAATAGTATCTTGCCTTGGAATTGTATCATTATTCTTGTATGGACGTACCTGGCTTCGCCCGGCTTTTACCCGAGTAAAGGTTTGTCTAACGAATCTCTCGATAAAGTGAACATTTTTTCCCGGTCCCTTGAAAAATACTCGATAAGTTGAATAAAATCATTATTAATTGGTTCCCTCGGTAATTGGGAGTTAAAGGAATAGTATCTTGCCTTGGAATTGTATCATTATTCTTGTCTCAAATAAATTGCCGTGTCATCCTGAATTTTGTCTTTCCTAATTTTCTACATTACAAAATCATTGTATCATCATGATAATATTTAGAGCAGATTGTTGAATTATAACAGATAAATTAGAATATTTATCTTGATAAAATATTTTAATTTTTTCATATTTTAATATATGTAAATAGAGTCTCTTAAGAAAGACCACCTAAAAACATGAATCAACTTGTTTCTCCTGTTGGTGGTCTCTCATTGAAGATTCTAATTGCTATTAAAGAATCTCTAATAGACCTTTAATAAGAGACTGCCTCTTGGAGAGACGGGTTAAGCTACGAAATGGATATTCCCAGCTTCGCCCGGTTTTACCCGAGTAAAGGTTTGTCTAACGAATCTCTCGATAAAGTGAACATTTTTTCCCGGTCCCTTGAAAAATACTCGATAAGTTGAATAAAATCATTATTAATTGGTTCCCTCCGTAATTGGAAGTTAAAGGAATAGTATCTTGCCTTGGAATTGTATCATTATTCTTGTCTCAAATAAATTGCCGTGTCATCCTGAATTTTGTCTTTCCTAATTTTCTACATTACAAAATCATCGTATCATCATGATAATATTTAGAGCAGATTGTTGAATTATAACAGATAAATTAGAATATTTATCTTGATTATATCTAGGCGAAAAGTTATTTCAAAAATTTTATTTGCTAGAAACCTTCCCAGTACTATACTAAATAACTTCCCAAAGTTTCATGGCGATCCAATGAGTGGTTTGGTCAGGCATAAAGGACAAACAGACAAACATTCATTTTTATATATTGTCACAGTAATGAAGGTGACAAGTCGTTTGGATAGAATAAAATAATAGTTTATTAGATAACTTTAAATGAGGAATAAGTTTGAGGGATGAAAAGAATTAGCGGTAAACAGCGTTAACTCTCGAGCGCGCGCGCAGAGAATGTAACGTGCGCGCAGAGAATGTAACGTGCTTGCCAAGCTTTACAGTTACAAGCTATGTACATTTTTGGTTATGACATTACTCCCCTTTTCAAAAATAAGCAGCGACCCGCTGCTTAAAAAAAAAAAATTCACTCTGAGATCAGTCCTGTGTTTGTTCTTCTGGGCTTCTGTATGGTTTCATCCGCAGGACGTGGACGATGTCTTTGATATTCCGTTGTCGGGGTCTCCTCTCCAAGGCCTCTACTTCATAAGTTACTTCAGACAGTTGTCTCACAACTTTATAGGGGCCGAAGTATCTTTTAAGTAGCTTCTCCGACAGTCCTTGTTTACGCACAGGTGTGTACACCCACACAAGGTCTTCCGCGCAATACTGGACAGGTCTGTGGCTTTTGTCGTATCGAGATTTGTCTTTTTCTTGCGCCTTCAAAATGTTCAAACGGGCCAGCTGGCGTGCGTCCTCGGCATTTGTGACCAAAGACTCCACGTAGTCTTCCAGATTGGCTTCCTCTCTATACGTCAGGATGGTGTCCAATGGGGTCTCGACATCGCGTCCGTGTACAAGATAGAAAGGGCTAAACCCAGTGGTTTCCTGTTTGGCGGTGTTATAGGCAAAAGTTACGTAAGGGAGAACTGAGTCCCAGTTTCTTTGGTCTACGTCAACATACATAGACAGCATGTCACCAAGTGTCTTGTTGAGTCTCTCGGTCAGGCCATTTGTTTGGGGGTGGTAGGCAGAAGTAAAGCGATGTGCGGTTCCACAGAGGTTGTTAATCTCCCGTATTGTGTGAGATATAAACGTTCGACCTCGGTCTGAAATCAATTCTCTTGGGGCTCCATGTTTAAGGATCACGTCTTCTACTAAAAATTTTCCAACTTCTTCCGAACTTCCATTTGGTATGGCTTTGGTCATAGCATACCTTGTTAGATAGTCTGTCGCGACCACGGTCCATTTATTGCCATCGTTCGAGGTAGGGAATCTTCCTAACAAATCTATCCCTATTTTCTGAAAAGGTCGTGCAACCGGCGGAATTGGCACAAGTTGTCCTGGTGGACGTTCGGTAGAACCTTTTCGCCGTTGACATTCTCGACAATGAGCCACATATTGTCGCACAGATCTATGCAAGCCGGGCCAGAAATATTTTCTTCTAATGCGGTCGTATGTTTTTGCAAATCCCAGGTGTCCCGCCATTGGTGCATCGTGGGCTTCACTCAAAATGTCAACCCTCATTTGTTTGGGTACTACTAAGAGCCAAGGTTTGCCCATGGGATCGTAGTTTTTGCGGTAGAGGATCCCGTCGATTATTTTGTATCCACTTTCACTTTTGGAATCAATTTCCTGAATTATTTTTTTGGTCTGGACATCGCTTCTTTGCTCTTTTCCTATGTCGGTAATTGAAGACAATTCTGGTATGTTATCTTCGTTGGATTGGGGGAGAGGACTTCTTGAGAGGCAATCCGCATCTTGGTGTCTTTTACCATTCTTATACACAATAGATATGTCGAACTCTTGAAGTCGCAAGGCCCATCTTGCTAGCCTTCCCGATGGATCCTTTACATTAGCTAGCCAACACAGGGAATGATGGTCGGAGACGACGGTGAAGTGTTTTCCAAACAAATATGGTCTGAACTTGTAAATGGCCCAAACTACAGCCAGGCATTCCCTCTCCGTCGTGGAATAATTTCTTTCTGCGGCGTTAAGGGTTCTTGATGCATAGGCGATAGGCTTTTCTTTTCCTTCTACCAGTTGGGTCAACACTGCTCCGACGCCATATCCACTCGCGTCGGTATGTACAAGTGTCTCAGCATCTTCCTTAAAATGGCCAAGCACAGGATCGGTAGTTAGGGCTGATTTTAATATTTGGAAAGATTGTTCTTGTTCGTTAGACCAAAAGAACTTCACGTTATTCCTCAGGAGGTCGTGTAACGGCTTAGCTTTATTTGCAAAATCCTTCACAAATCGCCTGTAATATGAACACAATCCCATGAAGCTTCTTACTTCATGTGCTGTTTTTGGAGTCGGGAAATTTGTAATTGCTTCAATTTTGTCGGGATCAGGGCGAATGCCGCTTTCTGTAACCAGATGTCCTAAAACTTTGATTTCTCTTGACCCAAAACGGCACTTCTCATGATTAATACACAAGCCCGCTTGCTGGATGCATATGAGAACTTTCCCTAGGCGTTCAATATGTTCTTTAAAGGATGTAGCATAGACAATTATATCGTCTAAATAACAAAGACAAATTGTCCATTTCAATCCTGCTAGTAGCTTGTCCATCATTCTTTCGAATGTTGCCGGTGCGTTGCATAGACCGAAGGGCATCACCCGGAACTCATATAAGCCATCAGGGGTGATGAAAGCTGTCTTCTCCCGATCTTCCTCGTCGATTTCTATCTGCCAGTATCCTGTACGTAGGTCCATGCTGGAAAAGAATTTAGCTCCTGTTAAGCTATCCAAAACATCATCATTTCTAGGTAAAGGATACACATCCTTTTTGGTGACCTTGTTAAGCTTTCGGTAGTCTACGCAAAATCTCCAGGACCCATCTTTCTTTTTAACCAAAACTACTGGAGACGACCAAGGACTTTCGGACGGTTGTACAATTCCCATCTTTATCATTTTATCGACTTCACTTTGTATAGCTCGTCTTTCGACAGGAGACACCCGGTATGGTCGTTGTTTAATAGGACGGCTGTCTGAGGTGTCGATTTTATGTTTCACATTGGAGGTTGTACTGAATGATTTTCTATCAAAATCAAAAACCTCTGAGTACTTTTCTAAACATTCTGCAATCATTGACTTTTGTTCTTCGTTTAATCTCTCGTCTACCAGAGATAAGATTTGTTGGCGTCTATCTTCATTCTTAATGTTTGATTGAGTTTTATCGTCTTCAGCTGTGTCAACACTGTATATCCCGCTACTTCCAATTTTCCTCAAGTTTCCTACAAGCATACCAGCTGGGATTATTTGATTCTGAGAAGTCCCATTAGTTACCCATATCTCCCCTCTGCCGTGATGGAAGTTAATTATGGATGATGGTATGACCAATTCTTTTTTTAAGATGAGATCTTTGCTTCCTTCTATCATTAGATCTTTTCCGCCTCGAATATCTTCGTTAATAACCGTGATTTTCTTAATTGAGCGAGCTGGAATAAAACAATCTTCTAATGCATGTGTAGGCAGATCTTCTTCTAGGCCGTCGTTCACACTTTCCTTCAAATGTATTTCACCTTTTCCACAATCAATCACTGCACTTGTGGCTCGAAAGAAATCAAGACCAAGGATTATGTGATGGCTACATTCAGAGAAGACAACAAAAGTAAAATAAATCTCGAGTTCTTCAATTGACACTTTTAAGTTGCAGCGCCCCAGAGTTTCGATATGCTTTCTATTGGCGACTCTCAGTACAGGCCCTTTTTCTGCAAAGAAGGGAATTTTCAAATATCGGCGAAAATTTTCCGAGATTACGGAATAATCGGCTCCAGAATCGACTAAGGCCTCAACATTCTGTCCATTTATGATGATAACAACGTAGTTCCGTTTCATGTTCGCAGTTATAATAGGGGGAGGATTTATACTTTCGTCAGCGGCCTTACCTCCAGTCTCGGTCGCTCTCCTTAGTTTCCCTGGCTTAGGCGGCGAGGAGATTGACTGGATCGGCGAGAGGGCGACGGCGTTGCGTTTCGTCTTGAGGGGGATCTTCCACGGCCAGGATAGGGCGACGGGTTTCGAAAGCGGCGATCTACAAACTCAACTTCTTCGGCATTTTGATTGAACCAGGTGTTGTAATTATTGGAGTAGGTCGGCCTCTTTACCCTGGCTTCCTCGAAAACACGCCTTCTGTCTCGGCAATATCGGGCTACATGTCCCGGGCGACCGCAATGGAAACATATTGGAACGTTTTCGTGTGTCCTCCATTCATCAGTTCTTCTCTGTGGTGGTGTCTGGTTGGGTGCCGGTGTACTTTGGTTCAGGAACTGCTGTCGTGGCGTCTGTTTGAATATTTGGGGTCGGTTAGAGTACTGCTGTCGTGGCATTGGCCTTTGAACGGGCTGCGAAATTGCAGAGAGGTTCCTTTCAACTTCCTCTCGAATAATTAGATCCAGGGAAGATGGTTTGAGAGTGGCTGGCTCGGGATTCAATGCATGGTGGATTTCTTCTCGGACGATACGTCTGATGAGGTCCTCCATAGATTCCGATTCTGCTGGGTTGATGGCGGCAGCATTCGGCAGTCTGTCAAAAACTATCCGCGTATTCACACGCTTCTTTTGAGATAGTTCGATTTTTCGACACCACCTTATAAACTCCTCGGTGGTGGCAATTTCAAAGGTTACAATTGCCCTGTAAATTTCCTCAGAGACCCCCTTGACTAAATGAGCAACTTTTTCATTTTCATTCATGTTGGGATTAATTTGCCGACATAAATAGAGGACGTCTTGAATATACGCCTCACTAGACTCTTCCTTTCCTTGGGCCCTGGCTTTTAGTTTTTCTAAAAGTTGATCTTTTTCGCGTGAGTAATGCCCAAAGGCCTGAGACAACATTGTCTCAAAAAGTTCCCATGAGGTTATTTTTTCCTCTACATTCTCGAACCAGACTTTGGCCGTTCCTGAGAGGAAGAAGTAAACATTTGCTAGGCACATGGAACTGTCCCAGCAGTTGTAGCGAGCTACACGATGGTACTCTTTCAACCATTTCTCCGGGCTTTGGCCCGGTTCCCCCGAAAATATAGAAGGGTTTCTAATATGTTTGAAGTGGTACTCACCCTGTGGGGTCTCTCTTCCTTCGTGTTGCATCTTAGAATACTCCAATGGGTTTAATCCTTGGATTCTACGACTTCTTCTTATAGCTTGGGCAGCGAAGGGATGATCCAGCTTGTCTCCACCAGAATGTCACAGTAATGAAGGTGACAAGTCGTTTGGATAGAATAAAATAATAGTTTATTAGATAACTTTAAATGAGGAATAAGTTTGAGGGATGAAAAGAATTAGCGGTAAACAGCGTTAACTCTCGAGCGCGCGCGCAGAGAATGTAACGTGCGCGCAGAGAATGTAACGTGCTTGCCAAGCTTTACAGTTACAAGCTATGTACATTTTTGGTTATGACAATATATAGATTACCCGAGTAAAGGTTTGTCTAACGAATCTCTCTATAAAGTGAACATTTTTTCCCGGTCCCTTGAAAAATACTCGATAAGTTGAATAAAATCATTATTAATTGGTTCCCTCCGTAATTGGAAGTTAAAGGAATAGTATCTTGCCTTGGAATTGTATCATTATTCTTGTCTCAAATAAATTGCCGTGTCATCCTGAATTTTGTCTTTCCTAATTTTCTACATTACAAAATCATCGTATCATCATGATAATATTTAGAGCAGATTGTTGAATTATAACAGATAAATTAGAATATTTATCTTGATTATATCTAGGCGAAAAGTTATTTCAAAAATTTTATTTGCTAGAAACCTTCCCAGTACTATACTAAATAACTTCCCAAAGTTTCATGGCGATCCAATGAGTGGTTTCGTCAGGCATAAAGGACAAACAGACATACATTCATTTTTATATATATAGACTAGCGGACCCGCCCGGCTTCGCCCGAGTTTTACCCGAGTAAAGGTTTGTCTAACGAATCTCTCGATAAAGTGAACATTTTTTCCCGGTCCCTTGAAAAATTCTCGATAAGTTGAATAAAATCAATATTAATTGGTTCCCTCGGTAATTGGAAGTTAAAGGAATAGTATCTTGCTTTGGAATTGTATCATTATTCTTGTATGGACGTACCTGGCTTCGCCCGGGTTTTACCAGAGTAAAGGTTTGTATAACGAATCTCTCGATAAAGTGAACATTTTTTCCCGGTCCCTTGAAAAATACTCGATAAGTTGAATAAAATCATTATTAATTGGTTCCCTCGGTAATTGGAAGTTAAAGGAATAGTATCTTGCCTTTGACTTGTAAGAATTATTAGGTAGAAAATCTTACTTTTGATAAATTATCTTTAAGATAACAAACTTAGTGATAATAAAACTTATAGATAAAAAAAACTTGTTTTCATCGTCGCAATTGGGGCGCTGCTTGCGAGTTAAATCTACAAATCTGCAAATAACTCTAAGGATATTCAAGATATTCATGAAATTATTTTTCAAAAACCTTCCCGGTGATATACCTAATAATATTCCAAAATTTCACGGCGATTGGATGTATGGTTTTTGAATCTAAAGAGTACAGACAGACAGACATTCAATTTTATATATATAGATTAGCAGTAATTAAACGTAACAGTAAGAAAATGTTGATTTTAATATATGTAAATAGAGTCTCTTAAGAAAGACCACCTAAAAACATGACTCAACTTGTTTCTCCTGTAGGTGGTCTCTCATTGGAGGTTCTAATTGATATTAAAGAATCTCTAATAGACCTTTAATAAGAGACTGCCTCTCGGAGAGACGGTTTAAGCTACGATTTTAGGCATCCTCTCAATGGAAGCTCTACTGTATCTACTTTTTCACACTGTTTGGCTTAATAAATGCCATTTTAACCATTTTAAATGTGTATCAATCGAGTTTTTTTTTTTATATTTTATATCCAAAATCACTTCATTTCAATTCATAGGGAATTCTTAACATTTTTTTTTGTCTTCATTCAGCTCACTTTCTATTATATTTTAAGCCATTGTTCCATTATACATATTTAATACCGTTTACACTGTTTTACTTTCAAAAATGTCGATGAAATGAGTAGTTTGGTCCGGCATAAAGAAGAGGCATATAATCATTTTTTTCTATATGCATGATAATATTATTTCAATTTTATATATATAGATAGATAGAGATTTACTCTTCATTGTTGGCTTTTTATCTTACATTCATTCTTCATTGTTGGCTTTTTATATTACATTCACTCTTCATTGTTGGCTTTTTATCTTACATTCACTCTTCATTGTTGGCTTTTTATATTATATTTACTCTTCATTGTTGGCTTTTTATCTTACATTCATTCTTCATTGTTGGCTTTTTATATTATATTTACTCTTCATTGTTGGCTTTTTATCTTACATTCATTCTTCATTGTTGGCTTTTTATATTACATTCACTCTTCATTGTTGGCTTTTTATATCATATAGAAAATCATAGTTTTATCTAGTGAACATTTTTTCCCGTGTCACATTGCCGTGTCATCCTGAGATAATCTTACTTTTGATAAATAATATTTAAGATAACAAACTTAGTGATAAGAAAACTTGTTATCATCGTCACAATGGGGGCGCTGCTTGCGAGTTAAATCTACAAATCTGCAAATAACTCTAAGGATATTCAAGATATTCATGAAATTATTTTTCTAAAACCTTCCCGGTGATATACCTAATAATATCCCAAAATTTCACGGCGATTGGATGTATGGTTTTTGAATCTATAGAGTACAAACAAACAGACAGACAAACAGACAGACAGACATTCAATTTTATATATATAGATTACCCGAGTAAAGGTTTGTCTAACGAATCTCTCGATAAAGTGAACATTTTTTCCCGGTCCCTTGAAAAATACTCGATAAGTTGAATAAAATCATTATTAATTGGTTCCCTCCGTAATTGGAAGTTAAAGGAATAGTATCTTGCCTTGGAATTGTATCATTATTCTTGTCTCAAATAAATTGCCGTGTCTTCCTGAATTTTGTCTTTCCTAATTTTCTACATTACAAAATCATCGTATCATCATGATAATATTTAGAGCAGATTGTTGAATTATAACAGATAAATTAGAATATTTATCTTGATTATATCTAGGCGAAAAGTTATTTCAAAAATTTTATTTGCTAGAAACCTTCCCAGTACTATACTAAATAACTTCCCAAAGTTTCATGGCGATCCAATGAGTGGTTTGGTCAAGCATAAAGGACAAACAGACATACATTCATTTTTATATATATAGATAAGCCAATTAGAAATTTTCTCTAAACATGTATTACAAGTTTTTTCTAGTTTTGCTCTAATATCATCTACACAAGTAAAAATTAAATCATCTGCATAAGCAAAAAGTTTAACATTAGGTAGATCCAAGAGATCAAAAATCGAATCTAATAAAATTATCCAAAATAAGGGAACACTATTACTGCCTTGAGGGCAGCCTTTCTCTATATCAAGGGGATCTTTGATACTCTTAGGGGAAATGTCGGAAGAAGCTCTCCTATTGAATAAGAAACTATTAAAAATATTAATTATATAATTAGGAATATTCAACTTTTTCAAAGCTCCGATGATAATTTCATGTGAAGCATTATCAAAAGCACCCTCAATGTCTAAAGTAATTAAAACAGAATGTTTCCTATTAGTCTTGCCATTATGAAGAATTTTTTTTATTTCAGTAAGAATATCAGCACAAGACCTACCCCACCTAAAACCATATTGAAAATTCCTTAAACTCGAAGATTCCTGTAAAAAATAATAAGTTCTTGAGACAATTATTTTATCAAAAATTTTCCCTAAAAAATATTCAACAAAGAAATTGGTCTAACGGAATTTATAGCATGCGGATCCCTATCAGCTTTACGAAGAAAGATTTTCCTGCTGATTTTCCAAGCATCAGGAAAGTACCCTATTTTTAAACAACAATTATAAATATTAGGAAGAAAGTCAGGATATAAGTCATGAAAAAAATAAATGGGATTTCTCATTATGCCGTCGGGTCCAGGTGATTTTTTTGCTCCCATCTGACATTATGCAGACAACACTTCAGTACTATTTATTGGCTCAAATGGATAATTATCTTCAAAATTAAAACTTCTATTATGACCCATTTCAGAATCATTCTCCAAACCAAATTTAGATTTAATGAAAAATTCAAAACTTTCATCTGCCGTCAAAGTAAAAGTATTATTTAAAGTTCGAAAAGATGTAAACGTCATCGGTCTATAAAGTTTGTTATTAACAATTTTATAAGGAGTTGTAAAAGGATTATTTAAATTAACTCTACTTAAGCATCTCCTATAATAGTTATTTTTAAATTTTTTAATACATTTCTTGTAAAAAGATAAAGATTCTTTAAAATTAATATGCCTCTGAAGTCTTAGATCATTATTATCTATAGTTTTTTTGAATAAACGCTTCAAGGCCATAGTTTTTTTCTTCAAAATATCTAATTGATAGTGCCACCAAGGGTTATATTTTTTCTTAAAAGATCTAATATTGAGATTCCTATTATTATTAAGAGATAAACAAGCATTTAGGTAGTTAGGTTAGGTTAGGTTAGGTTAGGTTAGGTTAGGTTAGGTTAGGTTAGGTTAGTAGGTTAGGTTAGGTAGTAGGTTAGGTTTAGGTTAGGTTAGGTTAGTTAGGTTAGGTAGGTTAGGTTAGGTTAGGTTAAGGTTAGGTTAGGTTAGGTTAGGTTAGTCAGGTTAGGTTAGGTTAGGTTAGGTTAGGTAGTTAGGTTAGTTAGGTAGGTTAGGTTAGGTTAGGTATTGAGGTTAAGGTTAGGTTAGTTAGGTTAGGTTAGGTTTAGGTTAGGTTAGGTTAGGTTAGGTTAGGTTAGGTTATGTTAGGTTAGGTTAGGTAGGTTAGTTAGTTAGGTTAGGTTAGGTTAGGTTAGGTTAGGTTAGGTAGGTTAGGTTAGGTTAGGTTAGGTTAGGTTAGGTTAGTTAGGTTAGGTTAGGTTAGGTTAGGTTAGGTAGAGGTTAGGTTAGGTTAGGTTAG